>ML677352.1:2593884-2746138 GCA_007922305.1 Dermatemys mawii
TGGCTCTGTCAGTCAGACGGGGCTGGGCAGCGCGGGGGGCGGTCTCTGGCTCTGTCAGTCACGCGGGGGTGTTTGTTTTCTCCTTCCTGCAGGCGGTCCGACAGACAATGGCCTCCGCCGGCCGGGCCGGGCCGGGCTGTGAGCGGCCTCGCAGTGCCTGGGCGAGGCAGGCTGGATCTGCCGGCTGGCGCCGCGCGGAGCTCGGCTGCAGAGCGGGGTCCTCCCCCGTGTGAGCGGTTCCAGTCCTGGGAGCGCCGGTAACTAGCCCTCGGTTCCTCCCTGACCCCCAGCCTGGGCCACCCCCTCTCCCGCTCGCGGCGGGAGCTGCTGCCTGCTCCGGTGCTTCCCCATCCCGGTCATAGCCGGGCCGCTGCCCCCTTCCCACCGGGCACCACCTGGCAGCTCTGGGGCTGCTCCGGGCAACTGGGGAGCGAACCAGGGTACCCCAGTCCCTCCCCGTCCTCGGCCTGGCCCTCCCAAGCCACTAGGCCCAGGAGGGAAGGCGTAACCCGCGGGAGACTGGCCCTGCTAGCAAGGGTGGGGGGAGATGCCAGGAGTGTGTGTGCAATGCTAGTGTGGGGAAGGGGGTTACAGGAGGGGATCTTGCTCTGCAGGGGAAGAGCCCGTCTGTAGCAGTGTGGGGAGGGGTTGCAGACCATAGGCAGAGTAGGTGGTGCAGAGTGATAAGGATACACACAGGGGTGTGGGAACCATTTGTATAGTGAGGGTGATGAGAGCCATTGAACCAAATTGTAAACGTTGTATATAATGGAAACCACTTCAAACCAATGGGTACAGAAGCATCCCTGGGTGCAGCACCTTTGAGGACACTGGCATTGCTATGCCAGGGCTGGGAGGGTTGCGTAGAATGGTGACATTACCTTCTGTAGCCTAAGAAGAGAGGACACAGTCTAAGAAGAGAGGACACAGTCTAAAAGATGAGTGTTTTCAGCAGGTGTATCAAAAGCACTGCTAGAATAGGTTTAAGGATGTTCAAGAGTCCTGCAGAGCTCTGCCTGGCACTGAGGAATAAATTCATTAATGTATGTTAGTTTCACCATTTGAAACTCCTGTAAATAGGGGCTAAGGAAACTGGTACAACCATGAAGTGAGGGATAGGAAGTTGTGAGGTAAGCTCTGGTCTGGAGGGGGAGAAAATAACTGGCAGTTGGGCAGAGCCAGAGTGAGTTGGGAGAGCTCTCAAGTGACTAGTGTTTTTTGGGAGCTTCATTTTGCCTTCTAAAATAGTCTTGGTTTTCCATCTGGGAGAGGACAGGCACTTGGACTCAGAGAAATCTTAATTGCTGGGAGCGGAACTTGGACAAAACTCCTCAAGAGGAAATGAGATAGAGAATAAAGGGAGAAGTAGAGGGAATGTAGGGGGAGAGGGTTGTAAGAAGAGCATGTTACATAAGCATAGCGAAGCTGAAGTTCGTGTAGGACGTCTGTCAGGTACAAGGCAATTGCCATACTAGATGAGGTCTGTGGTCCGTGTAGTCAGGTGTCCTGTCTCTGACAGTGGCCAGCACCAGATGCTTCAAAGAAAAGGCAAGGAACCCCAGTAGGTAGATGTGAGATAATCAGTCCCCATGATGAACTCATCCTAATCTGTAATAGAGATTAGGTTGGAGAGGGAATTTGGTTTATTTTAGGGCTTGTCTACACTTAGAATGCTTCAGTTGCACTGTTTCAGCACTTCAGTATAAACCAGGGGTGGGCAAACATTTTGGCCTGAGGGCCACATGGGGTTTCAAAATTTGTGCAGAGGGCCAGGTAGGGAAGGCCCCGCCCCCTATCTGGCCTCCACCCATTTCCCGCCCCCTGACTACGCCTCTCAGAACCTCGACCTGTCCAATCCCCCCTTGTCCCCTGATCGCCCCCCCAGAGACCCACCCCACTCTAATTGCCCCCCAGAATCCCACCCCCATCTAGCCCCCTGCTATCTGTTCCCTGACTGCCCTCGACCCTCCGCACCCTAACCACCACCTCCCGGGCTCCCACCACCTAAGACACCACCCTCCGCTCCCAAAAACTGGCTTACCCATGACTCTCAGCGCTCCGCCCGGCACCTCGGGCCAGTGCCGGGAGCATGGGGCCCCACGGCTTGCGGCGGTCGACCAGGCACTCGGGCGCGGGGCCCCGGGGCCTTCCGCGCCAGGGCCCAGCCCCCCGGGCCCCGGGGCCTTCCGTGCTGGGGCCCGGGGTTGGGAGGGCAGGGCCAATGGCCCCACCTCCTGGCCCGGGAGGGCAGGGCCAATGGCCCCACCTCCTGGCCCAAGTTCGCGGGCCGGATGACAATGGCTTGTGAGCTACATGTGGCCCGCGGGCCGTAGTTTGCCCACGTTTGGTATAAAGACTGCCTATACCAATGGGAAGGATTCTTCTTTCAGAGTAAGTAATCCACTTTCCTGAGCTGTGGTAGCTAGGTCAATGAAAGAAGCATTCTGGGGTTTAGATCAGTATAGCTGTGCCTCTCAAGGGTGTGGATTTCTCACACCCTTAAGATGTAGCTATGCCTAGGTAAAGTCCTACGGTAGACCAGGTCTTAGTGTTCATTCTAGTGGGACACTGGACTCTTCTAAAAGGAATAGTGAGGAAGGAGTGTCAGGAGAAGGGGAGGGAAGCTACAGAGGCAATAAGACAAGTCTGGGGGCATGTTGGGGAGGAGTTCCCTACAACCTGATCTTTGATCTCTCATATGCCTTAAATGAGAGCACAGTCCTTACAGGAAGCTTGCGTGGTTTGGGGAAATTACTTATGTCCAATTGTGCAGAAAATCCTTGTCCACTGCAAGTGAAACTGTTAAGTTCCTTCCTTGAATCTAGACATTCCATAGGGAAGAATTGGAGAAATCCCACTTTGTGTTTTGGATGCACACATAATTAAATGATATGTTTATGACTGATTCCAGAAACTATGATACAGAAAAATATAAATCAAAAATATTGTGGTAGCCCTTCAGCATACAAGTATTAGTTTTTAAGATTAGATTTGTGAATGTTTGTTTTTCAAACCAAACATCTTAAATATGTTCTAAATCAGGAAGAAAAATTTCCTCCTGTCCCCTCTTAAAAAAAAATTAAAATAAAAAAAGGAAGTCCGAGGCACTGCAGAAATTATTGAATCTGCACTTTCCTTGTTGTACCATACATTAAGGAAGTCTGCAGAGCAACACTTCTCTTGATTTAACAGTCTGGGACCCAGCTTATAAATTGAGCTGCCAGAGTTGAGATGGCAGAGTGGGTATTGGCAAAATGAGTTGGGGAGGTAGCTGACAATTTTAACTTTCCCATGTTAAATGAAAAAAACACAAGTTAGAGAAATCTGAGTACTCGAATCATCACCTGGTCAAAATGTTCCACCAATTCTTTCCTAATTCTCTTCTGCTTCATCTGTCCGTTGCACAACTTCCTGCTATTTATCACTCAGTCAATTTAGAGCCAATTTAGTCTCTTTGGTTATAGTTGGAAAACTTTTTCTTAACTTGTTCATTTTTTCCAAAATCTCTTCTCTCTGTCGGACCAGCTGATCCTGAAGAGTTTCACAATAATGCAAGTTATGATGACAGGCTGGAGATGGCTTAAGAGATCACAATGCTTTCTTGCTCCTGGTCATTTTGAGAGTGAACAGCAGGAGCTTTGGCAACTTCTTTTGTCCCATCCCCATCCTCAGCTGCTCATTGCTATAAGGTTGACTATACAGTCTCTCTGTGGTGGCTGGAGCTTGTAGCTTACATTCTATAATTAGTATCAGGAAGGAAATACTTGGTGGCAAAGCTTCCTGGTGATAGTCAGAAAAATTAAATGTTTCTAACAACATGGTGTGCAGTGGTGGTGTAGTCTGGGTCAGTCCCAGGATATGAGAGAGATGTGGTGGGGGAGGTAATTGGCTTAACATCTGGTGTATGTCCTCCAGTGCACTAAATGCCCCAATAACAACTGTGTGGGTGAAATGAGAATCACTGTGCTGACAAACTCACACAGAAAATTGATTTAAAAACAAAATACCATATCGCCTGTGGGTGAACATTTCTCATAAAACAATAATTCCATATCCGATCTCTGTCCTCCTTAGAGGAAATCTGCACAACACCTTCAAAAGAAAAGCCTGTGAGCTTAAATTTGTAACTTTGCTAAGCACTAAAAGTCATGGACTTAATAAACATACTGGATTTATAGTTCACTACTAAAATTTGTAATCCATTAGTCCTCTTTTGTCCTACAACTGCAAAGGAGTTAACTGCCCACTTCACCTTAAATGACCTCTTGCAGCCTGTGTGAACTCCTTATGCTAAATGATCTGTTCCCTCTCCTATTAACTATCACCCTCTAAGCACCTTTCCCAGACCTAAAAGAAGAGCTCTCTAAGTTCAAAAGCTTGTCTCTTTCACCAAAATACGTTGGTCCAATAAAAGAGATTACCTCATTCACCTTGTGTCTCTAGTAACATACTTAACACGAATCTTCTGATAAAGTACTTAATTAACTTTAGGAAAAATGAATAAATATGCACATATACGTGTCCAAATCATTGTCATTTATTTATGTAGTAGGAGGGCGGTAGGAAGTAGAGCTCTCTGTTCAGTGCACTCAAACTTAGGCTCTGAGCAAGAGAATAGAAGCAATCACGCAGGGGGAGCCACTCATCCTGCTGTGGAGCTGCCAAGCCCTGCAGCAGCTGGGGTAGCTACAGCAACTGTAAACAGTGAGTGTGGACCCAGGCAGGGGAAGCCCTGCCCTGTTTCTCTGTACCTGCCTCCTGTGGCCCTTCAGCAAGAGCTCTTCCTAGGGAAGGTGGGTCAGGAACTCGCCGGCTACCTGTGGAGTCCCAGGCTCCCTGTGCACCAGGCAGGAACAGGCGAGGGCCCTGGTGACCAAACACTGCAGCCACCTCCACTGAGCAGAGCCGGCACCGTGCATACTGGCCATGTGTCTCTAGAGGTGCAGCCTGGAGCCTTCAAAGAGGAGGCTCCAGCACAAATGCCAAGACTGTGCATTGCTGCCCTTGGTATTCAAGAGTAACAGCTGGGTGCTGCAGGGAGATGCTGCTGTTTTGCCCCACACAATCTCCACCCTTGCTTTAGAGGCTGTCATGGCCATAAATGAATCTGCTGGTAGCCATGTTTGAGAAATGCTGCTGTAGCTTAATGCAGGGCTGTAACCTGAGTGGGGTCACGTGCCCTGCTCCCCAGATTTCTGCCTTACATTTAGCAGAGTTTGAAAACCATCGCTTCGTGCCAGAAGCTAGTTGAATGGAAGCTGGTGGAAGCCTCTCAGGCCACTGGCTCTCGTGCTGTGGGAGGCAGGGCACTGGCTGGCTGCACAGCACCCCCTCTGCCCTACTTCCTGAACCAGGTCACGTCTGCACAGCCAGGTGCTCCCCAGGCAGGACGGGTGGCACAGCTCCAAGTTAACCCCCGACACACATTTGCCTCTCCCCGAAGGAGCCCGGCACCAGCCAGCAACATCCCCTGGAGCCAACCTCTGCTTGCGGAGCCCAGCTGCTATGAGATGCTCAGCAAGGCTCCTGCTCAGCAGCAACAGAGCCAGGAGTGCCTCTGGGAGCATCTCATGGCAGCCGAGCTCCACAGGCAGGGGCATCATCAGCTGCCACCAGGCTCTTTCAGGGGGAAGATGAGCATGAACGAGGCACCGGTCGGACTGCTGCTCTGCCTGCCTAGGGAGCGCCTGACCGTGCAGTGGTGGCCCAGCTTGGGAAACAAGTCAGGGAGGGCTGTGGGGTAGTCAGCTCACACCCTGACCCCCACAACAGGGAGAGCCAGGGGCCTGATTAGGCCAGCAGCTCCCACTAGCTTCTGATTCACCAGCTCCTGGCAGGAGGCAATGGTTTTCAAATTGTGGGATGGGCATCCTAGGGGGCATGCCCCACAGTTTGAAAATCTCTGTGCTAAATGGAAGGCTGAAATCTAGGGGGCACGTGAACCCCCATACTCCCTACACCTTGCGTTTAAGGGAGGCGCAAATAAGGTTGCTTGTGCTGGGCGCTAAAATCCGTTGTTATGACTCTGGCCTGGCGAGTTTGAATATCTCAAGCTGGCTCCTGCTGAAAGGGACCCATTTGTTAATTGCTCAGATTCTGGAGCAATCTGATATGGAAACTTGAAAATATTCTGAAAAGAAATAGGCCAAGTAGGCAGAAGAAGGTGAATGGTCAGTGGGGTTTGCAGCTGTCGACTTAATGTAGTTTAATATATTTCATAAATTATACAATTCTAGTTTCCAGTCTGACTTGTACCAGCTGATAATGAGAGATCTCTTCAGAGGGAACTTTCAAAGAAATGGAGAACTCAGACGTGTTTTTGGATTTGCCTGAGATTTAAAAAAAAAAAGTGTTCAAATCTTACAGAGAATAAAAGAGAATTACTTGCTGCTTCCCCTGTGTACCGTGACACACTCTTCACACACAGACCTGGGATAATGATGATGGTCAACCGGTTAGGTCCCTAGTTTAGGATTTTGGCAGTCTGAGTTCAAGTTGCTGATCCATCACAGACTTCTTTTGTGAACTTGGGCAAGTCACTTAGCCTCTCTGTGCCTCAGTTGTCAATCTATACAATGATGATAGAACTTCCGTCTCCTGCTGGGTATTGTGAAGATTAATGTTAGATTTAGACCAGGGGTGGGCAAACTATGGCCCATGGGCTCCTTCTAACTGGCCCCTGGGCTCCAGCTGGGGAGGCTGCCCCAGCCCCTCCCCTGCAGCCTCAGTGGGTGCGACAGCGTGTCTGGCTCTGGGCCAGACATGCTATTCTAAGCAGCAGCATGGTAAGGGGGCCAGGCCCGGGCCAGGTCTGGGGGGTTGCATAAGGGGCAGAGGGTCTCAGGGACGTGGGGGTGGTCAGGGAACAGGCAATGGGGCCATTGGATAGGGTGTGGGAGTCCCAGGGGGCCGGTGGGGGGGGGGTGGCTAGGTTTCAGGGCAGTCAAGGGACAGGGAGCAGAGGGAGGTTGGATAAGGAGTGGGGTCCTGGGGGGTGATTAGGCGACGGAGGGGTCTCTGGAGAGGGTAGTCAGGGGACAAAGGAGTGGGGATAGCTTAGACGGAGGTGTGGGGGTCTCTGGAGGGAGCGATCAGGGGGACAAGGAGCAGGGGGCTGGTTGGATGGGTCAGGGATTCTGAGGGGGGCAGTCAGGGGAGCGGGAAGTGGTTGGAGGTTGGATGGGGGGGCGGGGCCAGGCTGTTTAGGGAGGCACAGCCTTCCCTACCCAGCCCTCCATACAATTTTGAACCCCAGTGTGGCCCTTGGGCCAAACTGTTTGCCCACCCGTGATTTAGACAATGGGCTCAGACACTGATGTAATGTTAATGGGGGCCATGTATTCACTATAGCTAGAAAAGTGCTTTAATTAGCTTAATTGTCAGAAAAGTGGGGAGATCCTATAGCAATATATCTGGGCCAGCAGAGTTCAGATCTAACAAGTCACATGTTATGAAAATGTAATATGGGTATGGAGAATGGAAACGGAAGTACTCAAAGAGAGATGGGACCAACTTCTAAATAATTGTTAGAAAAGAAAAAAAATTAGAAGGTGCAAAATATCACATCACCAAGTATTTAAGGTAGTCATCTAGGCACAAGAGAGAGTGAGATTTTTCTCCTTTGTTTTATCATAAAACAAAGGAGAAATTGTTGCATTGCATGTGGCTACTTAAATATTTCAATTAAAATAATTTTCCATATTCCAATGTAGTAAAATAGCAGGCTATCCTCCTGAGAACTAGACAGGCAAATGTCTCAGTATCCTTTGTTCACTTTCCCTGACATCAACTTCAGCAAGCCAGGTAATGAATTTTTTTTTTTCCTTGCCCTTCCCTTCCTCCACCTCTCTCCTTTCCCAGGAGGCTGCAATTGGAGCTGAAGATGAAAAGGTCTAATCATGAGAGAACATATGTACATGTCTCCATGATTGCTCATCAGTAAGCACCTTCTATGACACCACAGGATGGATGTGGAGGTTGACTGGGAGTCTGATAATGACACTTGTGACACGGGTGAGGAGCATTCAGATGACTCCAGCCATATCTCTGAACGGATGGGTCGCAAAGCCAGCCTCCAGCTGGAGGTAGAGGAGGATTACTCACCACCATCTAGTCCTGCTTGCAGCCTTGCTGGACCTTCAGTTAGACAGGAGCTCCCTGTAGAATTGCAGTGTGAAGAGGAGGAAACCTATGAAAACTACTACCAGAAGCGTGCTTCAACCACTGCTGCTGTGTTTGTCACCTCCAGCACCAATTTTGACCTGCAGTGTGAAGATGAGGATCTGGAACTTTACTCCTCTGAGCACTCTGAGGAACCTCAGGGAGGGCTAAGTGAGGATGATGAAAACATCATTCTTATTGATGCCTTCGGTGAGGAGGACCTGGAGCCCATCTCTGGAGAAGCTTTGCCTTATAGGTGCAAGAAGTGTGGTGCCTCTTTCCAAGATCTGGGTGAATTACAGGAACACAGACAGATTCACCTGACGGAGCATTCATACCGATGCCCCATCTGTGGCAAAGAGTTCTTCCGTGCTGCAAACTTGCGAATGCACAAGCTCATTCATTCTAGTGACAGGCCACACAAGTGTCCAGAGTGTGACAAGGGGTTCATCCGCACGGCTGATGTCTGGAGGCACCTACGCAACGTCCACAAGATTGAACGTTCAGAAATTTTGGGAAACGGTATGATTAGGAACCCATGGTCTTCAGTCCACCAGAACCAAAATGGTGCCGGAGATACCTGTCAGCAGTGTTCAGATGACCAAAAGCCTGGAGGAGAACAGTCTAAACCTTACATCTGTCCAACATGTGGCAAAGGTTTCCATAAACCTAATTTGCTGTCCAAACACAAGGTGATCCACCGACAGGACAAACCATATCAATGTCAAGAATGTGGAAAGTCCTTTATCCAGCTGCTCAGGTTGAAAAGGCATCAGCAAACTCACACTGGAGAGCGCCCTTTCTACTGTGAGGAGTGTGGTGGAACCTTCACGCGGCTGGCATCACTACAGCGCCATCAGCGGATCCATACTGGAGAAAAACCCTACTCTTGCGCTTACTGTGCTCAAGACTTCACGGAGTCAGGCTCCTTGAGGAGACATGAGCGCACTCACCAAGTGAAGATGTCTTAGAATCTATAGTACCTCACCTGCTCTAGTGGTTGTTTTGTTTCTCTTCTTACCTGAGTGAAACCTGTCCATGCTTCTTAAGAAGCCTCCATACTCTACGCACATAGGTCAATCCACAGCTACCTTCCCCAAACATTGCCAATATGACTCTAATAAGGAAGCAGAGCCTCAGAAGGAACTCCATGATTTCTACAAGTAAAGACATAAGTGAAGAGGAAAAAGCTCCAGTGCCACTGAAGAATGAGGTTAGAGAAGTTGTAGGACAGATGTGGAGTGAAGCCCCTTGCAGGTGCTGGACATTGTCATAAGTAGCTGGATTTCTTTTGGGGTGTGTCAGATT
Source organism: Dermatemys mawii (assembly GCA_007922305.1). Taxonomy (NCBI): domain Eukaryota; kingdom Metazoa; phylum Chordata; order Testudines; family Dermatemydidae; genus Dermatemys; species Dermatemys mawii. The sequence continues at coordinate 2,603,353 of ML677352.1, forward strand.
GAGTTTTTCCCAAAGATTTGTGTGTTAAATAGAGCATTGGTGCAGTCCTGCCCCTGAACTGATGGGTACTGCTGTCTAGAAGGAATAAATGGTAAATAAATGGTAGGAATAAATGGTAAATTTTTAGAATGAAGAGGGGTAACTAGTGGTGTTCCCCAAGGGTCAGTCCTAGGACCAATCCTATTCAACTTATTCATCAGTGATTTGGAGGAAGGGGTAAACAGTGAGGTGGCAATGTTTGCAGATGATACTAAACTGCTCAGAATAGTTAAGACCCAAGCAGACTGTGAAGAACTTCAAAAAGATCTTACGAAACTAAATGATTGGGCAACAAAATGGCAAATGAAATGTAATGTGGATAAATGTAAAGTAATGCACTTTGGAAAAAATAACCCCACTATACATACAATATGATGGGGGCTAATTTAGCTACAACTAATCAGGAAAAAGATCTTGGCGTCATCGTGGATAGTTCTTTGAAGATGTCCATACAGTGTGCAGCAGCAGTCAAAAAAGCAAACAGGATGTTAGGAATCATTAAAAAAGGGATAGAGAATAAGACAGAGAATATCTTATTGCCCTTATACAAATCCATGGTGCGCCCACATCTTGAATACTGTGTACAAATGTGGTCTCCTCATCTCAAAAAGGATATACTGGCATTAGAAAAGGTTCAGAGAAGGGCAACTAAAATGATTAGGGAATTGGAACAGGTCCCATATGAGGAGAGATTAAAGAGGCTAGGACTTTTTAGCTTGGAAAAGAGGAGACTAAGGGGGGATATGATAGAGGTATATAAAATTATGAGTGGTGTGGAGAAAGTGAATAAGGAAAAGTTATATACTTGTTCCCATAATAGAAGAACTAGGGGCCACCCATTGAAATTAGTGAGTAGCAGGTTTAAAACAAATAAAAGGAAGTTCTTCTTCACACAGCGCACAGTCAACCTGTGGAACTCCTTGCCTGAGGAGGCTGTGAAGGCTAGGACTATAACAGGGTTTAAAAGAGAACTGGATAAATTCCTGGAGGTTAAGTCCGTTAATGGCTATTAGCCAGGCTGGGTAAGGAATGGTGTCCCTAGCCTCTGTTTGTCAGAGGGGGGTGATGGATGGCAGGAGAGAGATCACTTGATCTTTTCCTGTTAGGTTCACTCACTCCGGGGCACCTGGCATTGACCACTGTCAGTAGACAGGATACTGGGCTAGATGGACCTTTGGTCTGACCCAGTATGGCCTTTCTTGTGTTCTTATGTTAGAAAGACCTCCAATGGATTTGAAGGTCTGTCATTGCAGGCCATTGCCAGGACTTCACAGTCGTCTTAGTCAGATGTAGCCCATCCACACCTCTGTGCGTTCTTTCATGGTTTTTAGTGAAGTACCTGTGTTTGAAAGAGAAGGGTCATGTCAGTGGCAAAATAATAATATCCAGGACTTTAATAAACTGCAAACTTAATTCACAATTATACCCTTTTTGTGCACACTTGCTTATGGATATACTGATCCTTCATGTGCTTACCTAACCCATGTCACGTGTATGTATATTGGTGGATGGAGAGAGGCTTGTCTGGCGTGCTGTGATGGTGCATATGGATACAATGGGTTGTCTCTGGATCCGTGCCACTTGTGTCTAGGTGGAGAGCCTTTACCCTGCCCAGCTACTGTGTTACCGTAATAAATGTTTTAGAACTTCAAATCACAAAAATGCTAATTTTTTTTTAAAAAGGGAAAATAGTGCTTTTTTATTTTTTCACTATATAGTACTTGGATTAAAGGTTCCTGATTCTAGCTCTGTCTCTAGAAGATCCAATATGGTAAGTAGCATCTGTCCTTGTCACAAATTGTGGGGCATTTTTTAAGGGATCCTGGTAATTAAATTATCAGGCTAATTAAAAATCCTCAATTTGGCATTACTGAACCCTTAAAATAGCATGTCTTTTTAAATTTTTTAAAACATTTTTTTTAAAAAAAGTGATGGCTTCTGGCTTTTTCCTCCACCTTGTTTTTTGAGAAGGGTCTTTTGGGTTGACCTAAGAGGAACACCTCTCCTTCTGCATGCTCTTTCATTATATATGCATACACCTGTTTGCTGACTGTTCACTTTTCATTTCAGCTCTGCTTCTGCTATTACTGTTAAATGCCCATTTTTTCAGAGCTCTGAGAATGTTGTTCACAAAAACTGCATAGGAACAGGTTCACTAAGTGTTGTCAGATGCATAAGTAAATAAAAAAGTGTGATCCATCTCTTTTCAGTCATAGTGATTTTGGGTGTTACTTGTAACTATAGTAAAAACAATTACATACAACAGTTTTGTAATTTCAAGTTGATAGTGTCTCCTCAATCACTCGGCTAACCACTAGTACCATTATGCAAGTCCTTTTAGATAACATAATAGTAGGTGGGGTCTTGAATGAGAGAACTTGTAATTGGTGAAAGTCTTTTTAAGCCTCACCTGATCTCCTGTTGCTTCCTCTTCTTCCAACATTGGATATGCCAGCAGATCCTGTAGCTGGCTATATAGTGGGAATTATAGGACCGGGAAGATAAGGCAGGTGACCTTCAAGAAGTTGCCTGCTGCATTACCCATAGCTGTAGGAGCTCTTCTAGCAGTGGGATGGATCCCAATGATGAAGTGAAAACACCCCCCGTACTCCTCCTTTCTTCCCATGCCCTTTAGCTCTAGTGACAAAGAGTCCTGTGGCACCTTAAAGACTAATTTTAGTTTAGTTAGTTAGTTCAGTACTGTTTGTCGCTTCTGCAATTCCAGACTAACATGGTACCTCTCTGATTCTTGACTTTATCCCTAAACTTCCTTATAAGCTTATATTACACACACTGATATTCTCGTACTCCTTAAATGCATTGTTTTAGAGTTGACTCAAGCTCATGACTAGTGGGTTCATTGTTCTACTTGCCATGAATGGATGTAGATGGAGTCAGACATGGAAAATTATTTTTTACTGTCCTCTTGGTCCAGCTGATATACCTACCATCCTTTGCAATACTTCCTCTGACCCTAGGCTAGGTTGAAACATGAATCTTAGACCTAGCTGCAGTATCCCAGGATGGTATTTTTTAAATTTAAGACCATTCTTTATATACAAGTTGTGTGTCTTTGTTGCTACAGTAAGGCACCTGTGTATATCCACTTGGTTCCCCTAGCTTTGCAGGGGGGTCACGTGAAATAATACCTCCTAACTTCTTGGAAGTCTAGTTGCCATGGGGAGTTCTCAGCATTCTGTTTACACTTTTACAGAATGGAAATTCAAAGGGTTACAGTCACCAGAAAATATTCCCCTGCAACAGTTAATAGCCCTGGAAGGGGGAGACTATAAGCAAACAGATCTAAATCCTTGAATTGATTTCTGGTCCTGTCTTTAGCACAAAGCTGACTGAAGGAATGTGGTTAGGTACTGTGAACAAAATTGATGCAGACTGCTTGGAGGAAATGGGTGGGGAAAATCAGTTTGTAACCTATTTCTTCCAGTTACTAGAGTAATCTTCTGATGAGAAAGTAGGCACTAGAGTTGAATACAGACATCACCATGTGATTTTTTTTCTTAACCAAAATCATACAACTGGAATTGTTTTAACTCATTAGCATTACTGTCTAAAACAGTCCACGCAAGCACTCATTCTGTCAATAAATAGCTTGCAGCATACTGAGGGGAGGGAGAGAAGTGGTGGTAGTGAGGTTGAAGCGAGAAATTCATCTCTATGTGAAAGCTCAGGACTTCTGCTCTTGATCTAAATAGATAGCAACTGCATTCATGTGCCATGGATGACAATAGATAAGCTCTTCAAATGCCAGTTTTCATAAAGTGGGCAGAAATGCCATGTCTGTGGTTGAAGTGGAATTATTCAATGTAGAGATACAAGAATTGTGAGTTTTTGGTAGGTTTCCGTACAAATGGTTATCTATGGAAAGGCCACATGTTTCTGTTATGAGAAAGAAATCATCATCTGTACATCATGTAGATGGAAGGACACACCTGATTCTTCAGGGAAACCTGTAACTGCTTCCCAATACTAATTTACAGTTGGACAAATGGTTAAAGTTTTAGGTCTGTAGTGTGGCAACTGTTGTGGTGAAATTTACAAATGGGCAGAAAGCTGTTTTATCATAGCTGTCTGTTACAGTAATCCTCACAATTGAGAATGGCCATACTGGGTCAGACCAACGATCTGTCTAGCAATTAGTGTTTATATACATCAGCCTCTCATTAATATGCATTAAGAAATAGAACATAGAATGCAGTTTCATCTGTGTATTGAGGCCTTGATTCAAGCAAATAATTTAGTACATGCTCTGAAGCATTACATGGCAGGAACCTTGCTGAGGCAGCCAGCTGCTGCAGTCCGGCAGACAGGGATGTGGAAAGAGAAGAGAGGCTGGCAGAGGGTGAGGGCCCCAGGCTGGAAGTGATGCCCACAGCGGAGGGGAGCTCTGCGAAGGCTAAAACTAACAAGTGAAAAGGCCGGTCACCAGCGATCTCTCTCTCCAGCAGCGACAGAGACACCCGCTCTGCATCCCTCCACCTGCCTCCGGGCTCCATCCCCCCTTCCAACCCTGTGTCTCTCCGCCCGCCCGGCTCGGGGCGCGATGCCCGCGCACAGCCCCGGGGCTGCTCAGATTCCGGGCATCTGCAGCCGCGCAACAGGCTGTAAAGGACAATGCGCATGCGTTGCTGTAGTTCAGCGCTTGCGCACTAGGGCGAAGGGTGTGTTTGTGCGGGTGGTGGTCCCGCCCCTCCTGGCGTGGCACGCGGGGTTCTCCCCGCTGCGCTTTCCCGCCTGGGCCGAGCTCCGCGGCCGGGGCAGTCCCCGTTGGAGCTCCAGGCGGCAGCCTCGGGCTGAGGCGCGGGGCCGCCTCGCGAGATGAGCCTCGCGGCCAGGGCGCTCTGCTGGCAGCGCCCGCAGTCCCGGGCCGGGCGAGCGCCGGGGCAGGAGGCGGCCGGGTCCGTGCGAGGAGCGCTGCGGGCAGAGCCGCGAAGCGCCGGGTTCGTTCCACTGGGGGCCGGGGCCAGGACCAGCCTGGCGGACGGGGGGCGCCGCCGGGAGGGGCAGCGCTCCGCGGGGATCCAGCCGCCCGAGGGAGCGTGTTGGCCTGGGCGAGGCTGGGCTGTGCGGGCGGCTGGCGAGCGGGTCACGGCGCTGCAGGGAACGGGGGACCGGCCCCGCGAGGCTCATTCCCTGTCGGTGTCCGCCCCTTAGGTCGGGGGGTGTAGCCCGCCCTGTCCCTGGAGCCGCTGTCTGATAACGGGACTGAAGGGAGCTGTGCTGGAGGCAGGTGTGTCTGGTGGGGGGACCTGGCTCGGTGGGAACTTTCTTCTCTGTGCCTTGGCGTGGCATCTTTCTCCCTTGATTTCTCCTCCTCCTTCCCCTGCTGTCTTATCTCCTCCCGCCTTCACCATCTCCAGCCACAATCCTCTCTCGTCTCTTTCCCCCTCCTGTTGGCTCTTTTTTTCTCTCCTATATTCTGTCCCCATATACTTGTAGTGCCCAATATTGGAACTAAAACTAGTATTGTAGTGGGGTGATTGTGCTACTGAGATTATGGATGGGGTTAGTGTACTCTGTAATATATGCTAGTAGTGCATCCAGTATGACAAGGGTTCTCATACTGAGGGTCAGGACCCTTCAGTGGTTCGTAAGGTTATTACATTGCGGGTATAAGCTGTCAGCCTCCAGGCCAACCTGCTGGGCTGTTTGAACAGCTGCAGGAAGGGACTTACTTCCCAGACAAGAAGATTACTGTTGGGGATGTTGAAATGCCAATAGTTATCTTGGAGACCCATCCTACCTTTCACTTCCATGAAGCCGTACACAGGCAGCCTGGACAGTAGTAAGGAGCAGTTCAACTACAGACTGAGCAAGTGCAGAATGGTGGTAGAATGTGCTTTTGTGCATTTAAAAGCTCGCTGGCACTGTTTGTTGACTAGGTTAGACCTTAGCAAAATGAATATTCCCATTGTTGTTGCTGTGTGCTCCATAATATCTGTGAGAGTAAGGGAGAGATGTTTGTGTTGGGGTGGGAGGTTGAGGCAAATTGCCTAGTGGCCAATTTTGAGCAGCCCAGACACCAGCGCGATTAGGAGAGCACAACTAGATGTGCTGCACATCAGAGAAGCTTTGAAAACCAGTTTCATGACTGGCCAGACTATGGTGCGACAGTTGTATGTGTTCCTCCATGATGCAAACCTGCCCGCTTTGTTGATTTTAATTCCCTGTAAGTCAAGCACCCTTCTCGCTTCGATCACAGCTGGCAGAGGAAATAAAGTCACTATTGTTTTAAAACCAGGCATTCTTTCTTTGTTGATTTTAAAAAAAGTGAGATAACTGACAAGGTAGCCGGGGGGAGGGGGAACAAGGCCACATTGTTTATTGTAGCCACACTACAAATCAAAACTGTTGAATGACAGACAGCCTTCTGTTGCTTGGGCTATCCTCTGGAGTGGAGTGGCTGGGTGCCCGAAGCCTCCCCTGCCTGTGTTCTTGGGCATATGGGTGAGGAGGATCTGGAATTTGGGGAGGAGGGCAGGTCATTATACAGGGGGTACAGCGGTGGTCTGTGCTCTTGTTGCCTTTCGTGCAGCTCCACCAGATGCCTGAGCATGTCCGTTTGCTCCCCCAATAGCCTCACCATCACATCTTGCCTCTTCTCATTGCGTTAACTTAATACTTGCCAGGACTCTGCCACTGTATGCCTCCATGCATTCAGCTGTTTCCTATCAGTGTGGGAGGACTGCATGAGCTCGGAAAACATGTCATCACAAATGCATTTTTTTTGCCTTTTAATCTGCAATAACTTTTGGGACAAAGATGATAGGGAAACCGTAGAAACATTTGCGTCTGCAGGGGGATAAAAAGGGAGAGTAGAATTTAAGAAGATACATTTCTGAGAACAAAAGGGAGACTTTGTTGTAAATTGCTTGATTCACTATGAGACAGCACATGTGCTTTAGGTACAAGGTTGCATTTTGCCTTTTATATTGAGTGCCTGCCGATATGGTGAAACAGCACACACGGCTGGGCAATAGAATTTGGTTTCCAGGCAGCCGTAGTAAACCAAAGACTATGAGGGGTTGGCTTCTTCCACTGTCCCAACGTGGGAATGGTTTCAAACCACAGCGCCCTCCTTTCCCAAAGCAAGCAATGCCAGTTGGGTTCTGTCATTTAAAGGGAGAAGCTGTGGTTTTTCGGGTGGATGTGCAACGCAATCCTCCGCCCACCCCACTGCATGGCAATTCTCTGGGATGATCCCTTAACACCCACACTGTGTGGCTATTATCAGGGATGATCCCTTTTAGCCAAATGCAAACAGCCCAGCATGAATGGGCTCCTTTGGTTGTTCCCTTACAATAATTCCCCTATTTCAACCAGGTGACTATGAATGATATCACTCTCTTGAGGCTAACACAGAGATAAAGACCAAATTTTGCTTGAATGCGACCAAACCCAGGACCATGCTTTGTGCTTCAGTGATTCCAAACTACTTGCTATTGGCTTGGTGTGGTAAAGTGTCCTATCATGAGGACAGAATAAGGCAGCCCTCCCCAGAAACCTACAAAGGCTTTCAGAGTACCTCCAGGAGAGCTTCATGGAGATGTCCCTGGAGGATTCCTGCTCCATCCCCAGACACGTTAACAGACTTTTCCAGTAGCCATACTGGCTGTGAATGCATCCCAAGTCTTCAGGGCAAATCAAACATGAAACACAATTGCTTTTAAATCCCGTAGTATATTTACAAAGGTGCACTCACCAGAGGTACCTTCTCCGGCTTCAGGATCTGGGAACCTGCCTTGGGATGGTATTGGCTCCAGGGTGATGAAAAGGTCCTGGCTGCCGGGGAGAACTGATTCTCTGCTTGTCTACTGTGCATTCTGCTCCTCCTCCACAAAATCCTCCTTCCTGTTGTGTGAGACTCCCCACTTTCAGGTGTCCATGCCCCCTAGAATGGCATGCAGCTGATCTTAGAAGCGGAGCCATTCGGAGCGACTATTTACCTCCTTTGTCTTTTGGTAGGCTTGCCTGAGCTCCTTAACTTTCACACAGCATTGCTGTGTGTCCCTGTTGTAGCCTCTGTCCAATGTGCCCGTGCGATTAGCATTATTAGCATTTCTTCTTTTTGATCGGAATTTGGTCTGCACAGATTATTGTCTCCATATAGCAGTGAGATTGAGTGTCTTCTGTTTGGTCCATGCTGGAGCTCGTTTGTTATTCTGGGACTGCATGGCCATCTGCTGAGCTTGCCATGCTGACCAAACAGGAAATGAAATTCAAAATTTCCCCAGGGCTTTTCACGTGTACCTAGCTAGTGCATCTGAGTTGAAAGTGCTGTCCAAAGCAGTCACGTTGGAGCACTCTCGGATAGATCCTGGAGGCCAATACCATCAAATTGTCTACACTACCCCAAAGTTGACCCAGCGAGATTGATTTTAGCACTGATCCCCTCGCCGGTGAGGAGTACAGCAGTCGATTTTAAGAGTCCATTAGGTCGACGGAACAAGGTTGGTTGTGTAGATGCATTGAGTATAAAATCAACATAATGCGGCTAAATTCGACTTAACCTTGTAGTGTAGACCAGGGCTAAGATATCTGGAGATATGAAAACAGCAAGTGAAATTAATGAAACTGGTCTGAGCTTAATATTTATGTGTAAGATCACAATCACTTGCAGCCAAAAAAATCTTAATGTTTTTGAGTGAAACCTGAACAAAGCTGACCAAGGGGAACTGGAGAGAGAGTTGGGGAAATAAAGGGAAGAGAAGAGAGTGAAGGAAAAGAGGAATGTGGAAAGAGCTAGTTTTACAGGCAAAGGGCAGCTGGGATAGTAGTGCAGATGCACTTGCTGGGCTAGACTGGCAATTTGAGTGGAGCTCAGTCTTAAATCTGGGTGACTGAAAGTGTTAATGGGTTGGGAGGGAAATGTCAAGAAAGTAAAAGAAACTGCAGAGGGAATGGGATAGGTGCTGTAATATGCTGAGTGGAGATCTGGAAAATGTCCTTCAAAACTGCACTTCGATGTGGCATAATGTCAGTGCATTCCTTACAAGAAGCTTATATGGATCAGGGAGATTCATTTTGACCAGTTCAAACAGGCCATACCCACTGTCAGTGAAAATTATTTGTAAAAGGAGTTTCTTCAGAGAGTTTTAAGCTATTCCATTTGGGCCACTGCTAAAGGATTCTCAGCTGTGTTAATGATGCACATAGGTTTAGTTGCAAACTTTCTTTTATAGTTTGGCAACTGTGAATAATCCAGTAACCAAGATAAATTTCTCTTGGCTCACTCTCTGAGATTTAGGACTTGTTTTAGCCCTCAGGAAATAAAATCCCAGTAAACCATAGGGATTATTTCTCAAGATGCTCTTATCAGCCTGTCAACATTAAAAAGTTAGCAGGAATTAATCTAAATTTTGTGTCACACTTCTTGATTCTTGACAAATAGTGCCAGTGTTAGTACCTTTTACTGCTGTTGTAGAAAGGGTGATCAAAGTGATCTGACACTGCAACATGAAAGAATATTGTCTTAAAAAATTGATAAAATAACCCCAAATTTTTGATCAAAAACATCAGAATTGTAGAAGCTTTTCAACCTAAGAGCTGGATTTATTCCTTATAACGCTCCCCTCCTCACTCTGTTAGCTTTCTGTGAAAAATCTTTCTTGCTATTTACAGCTTGGCCATCTACTGTAATTGTACCTGACTCTGGTGATAGCTCAGAATCTTTTCCTCTCCCTACTTATTTCTCCAAAATGTTTTCTCTCTGTGGCACCAGCTGGAGGTTACCCAAGAGTGCAGAAGATCCTGGAAAGCTTCAGAATAACGCAAGTTATGATGACAGGCTGGTAGCTAAATAAATCACAATGCTTTCTTGTTCCTGGTGATTTGAGAGTGAACAGTATGAGCTTCTGCATTTTCTTTCAGCCCTCACCCCACACAGGGCTGCTTACTGCTACATGGTCGGCTATTTGTTCTGTCTGATGTTGATAGTGCTTGCTCCATAATTATGTGGTCGGTGTCAGAAAGAAAGAGTCTGGTGTGCATGCACACAAAATTAAATATCTCTATCAATACAAAGAGATCACTTAATATGAAACTTCTGACAAAGCCAAGTGTGGTGAAGGAAGTGTCCTAGGAGTTAAGTCTAAGACCTTCTCTTGAATGAGTTTGAATATCTCAATCCAGCCCATGTTTATTGTTCGCTCAGGATTGTCTGATATGGAAACTTTAGATGTCTGGAAAAGAAATAGGCCAAATAATGTAAAAGAATCAAAATGGCTGGTAGGGATTTAAATATTGAATGGATGCAATTTAAAATATTTAATAAATTATTCTATGTCCTAGTATGACTTGCACTGGCTAGGAGTGAGAGATGATAATGTGTTCTGGAAAAGCTGAATGAAAATAGAGTATAGACATGTTTTGGAGTTGCCCAAGAACAACAATAACAAAAATAAAAATGTTCTTGCAGCTTCTGTTATGTATCCAGGCAGGCTGCTTATCACTGTGGAGCATTTATTATGAAAAGGTCAGATGAATTTCATTTAGTTTATTTGTGGGGTAAAGATTGTCAGAAATAAAGTTTGCCAGGAGAAATAGATCTGAGATCTATCGAGCCACATCTTTTGATAACATATATTGTGGAGAAGAGTAAAATAGATGTAGAATTGTTCAAAGAAACATGATGATTTCTAAATCATATTATAAAACAAGAGAAAACTCAAAACCAAATCTCAGATCACCAAATATTTCAAGTTAATGGATTCTTGTTATCAAGTTCTAAAACACAAATTATAGGAATTCTTAATGTTTTTTTTAAGACTAGGGAAGCCAGAGGTTGTTACGTTAATTATTGAAATTAGACAAAAAGATCCAGTGAAAATAGAGGATTTAACTTTATAGAGATATAGATTATAATGTTCCATTTGATGATCATAATAAACTACCCAGTGTCCCCTACAGTGAAACTAATGCACGAAGTCTCAGTAGTATTCTGTTCACAAGAAAAAGATCTCTGGTGGTTGTTACAGCTTTACTTAACATGAATGTTGGCAAAGTGGCTAATGAAAACATCTCCTGTTTTTTCTAGGAAGGACTGTGATTGGAGTTGAGAATGAGATGAGTCAATCATGAAAGACTATAAGAACGTGGTATATTTACATCCACAATAAGCCATATATAAGTCCCGTATATGACACCACAGGATGGAAGTAGAGGTGGTCTGGGAGTCCGATAACGACACTTGTGACACAGGTGAGGAGCATTCAGATGACTCCAGTCATTCCTCTGAGTGGGTGGGTCGCAAATCTAGCCTCCAGCTGGAGGTAGACATAGACTACTCTCAACCATCTAGTCCTCGCTATAGCCCTGCTGGACCTTCAGGTAGGCAAGAACTCCCTGTAGAATTGCAGTGTGAAGACGAGGAAACCTATGAGACCTATTACCAAAAGCGAGGTGAGACTACACCTGGGGTTTTTGTCATCTCCAACACCAACTTTGAGCTGCAATGTGAAGATGAGGATTTGGAGTTCTACTCCTCTGAGGAACCTCAGGGAGGGTTATGTGAGGATGATGAAAAGATCATTCTTGTTGATGCTTTTGATGAGGAGGACCTGGAGCCCATCTCTGGAGAAGCTTTGCCTTGTAGGTGCAAGAAGTGTGGTGTGTCTTTCCAGGATCTGGGTGAATTACAAGAACACAAACAGATCCATCTGACAGAGAATGCGTACAGATGCCCCATCTGTGGCAAAGAGTTCTTCCATGCTGAGAACTTGCGAATGCACAAGCTCATTCATTATAGTAACAGGCCACACAAGTGTCCAGAGTGTGACAAGGGTTTCATCTGTACAGCTGATGTTTGGAGGCATCTACGCAACGTGCACAAGATTGAACGCTCCAAGGGAGTTCTGGACAATGGTGTGGTTAGGAATCGGCACCAAAACAAGCATGGGCAATGGGGCACTGACAAGCGGTGTTCAGAAAATAAAACATTAGCAGGAGAAGAGTCTAAACCTTGCATCTGCCCGACATGTGGCAAAGGTTTCCGTAAACCTAATCTGTTGTCCAGACACAAGGTGATCCACCGACAGGACAAACCACATAAATGTCAAGAATGTGGGAAGTCCTTTGTTGAGCGGCTCAAATTGAAGAGGCACCAGCAGATTCACTCTGGAGAGCGCCCTTTCTACTGTGAGGAATGTGGAAGGACTTTTACACAGCTGGTGACACTACAGTGCCATCAGCGGACCCATACTGGAGAAAAACCCTATTCTTGTGCTTACTGTGGTCGTCGGTTCACAGCGTCTGCCACTCTAAGGAAGCATGAGCGCATACATAAAGTGGACAAATTGTAGTTTTAGGGCTCCATTGTTGTGGTCACTGTTGTTTCCTGTTACCTGAATGAGACCTGCTCAAGAATGCTAGAGAAACTAGCCCAACCTACACACACACACACATAAATTCACAGCCCTTCTCCAACGGATGGCCAGCATAACTCTAAGAAAACATTGCCTCATGAGGAACACCATGATCTCCACAAATAGTCTGTGTTGGCTGGCCCTGCACCTGTCCTCTGGAGATATAAGAGGAAAAAGCTCAATTTCCATTAAATGATGAGGTCAGTGAAGTCAAAGGATGTATATGGAAGTGAAGTTCCTGGAAGGTACTGGGCATTGTCATAACTAGCTGGACTTTTCTGTGGGTGCGTCAAGTTGAGCTTTTCTCTAGGACTGGTGAGTTAAATGGAGCCCTTCTGCAGTCCTGGACTCTGAACTGATTCTGACTGCTCTCCAGCACTTGATTTGGAAATATGTCATTTTTTGCCTTTGCTAGGACTGCACAGTCCATTTAATCAGAGTGACCAATCCATACCTTCTCTCTGTTTGTACTGTCATGTTTTCTAATGAAGTATTTTATTTTGAAGAGCGGGATCATGTTGGTTGTAAAAATCCAGGACTTTAATAAACCAGATAATTAATTAAGTTTTATCCTTTACACACGCTTTTGCCTATGGATTTATTGATCCTTGAAGTGCTTACATAACCCATGTCCCATATATGTATATTGATAAACCTGGAGAGGATTGTATGGCTCGCTGTGCATATGACTGTGGTGGGTTGCATGGAGCTGTGCCACTTGTGGCTAAGTGGAGAGCCTTTCCTCTTCCCAGCCACTGCATTACAGTAAGAAATGTCAGAAAATGTTAATAAAAACAAGGAGAATACTCCTGGTTTTTACACTGTTAATACTTAGATTTAAGGTTCCTCACTCTAGAAGATGTAATATGCTAAGCAGTATCTGTCTTTATTAGAAATTCTAGGGCATTTTTAAAGGGATTGTGTCAACTTAATTTTCTTTTGTAAACTGGCTAATTAGCCCCCTCATTAAATTTTCAGCTACTGAGCCGTTAAAGTAGCATGCCTTTTAAATTTTTAACTTGTTTTAAATGTGGTTTCTAGTTTGCTATGTGGTGTTTGGTTGGTTGGTTTTTTGGTGGGGAGGAGTATTCTCCCAGAAGGGTCTTTTGGGTTGGCCTAAGAGGAATATGTCTCCTGTATCCTTTTACTACACTTATTTGCTGACTGTTCTCTTTTTTCATTTCAGCTCTGCTTCTGCTGTTACTCCTAACCACCCATTTTTTTCAAAGCCATGAGAATGTTGTTCACAAAAGCAGTGAACCTGACTCTATATACTTTGGGCATTTGACAACACTTTAGTTTACACAAACAAGTGTGAACAATCATTTTTAAGTCATATTAATCTTGGGAGTTACTTGTAACTACAGTAAGTACAAAACTGTTAGCTGTAATCATTATTTCAAGTTGATAGTATCCCATTAATCACTCAGCTAAGCAGTTGGTACCATTATGTAGGGCCTATTAGATATCTTAAAAGTAGGTAGGGATGTTAATGAGAGTATGTAATTGATAAATGTCCCTTTAAGCCCCACCTGTGTTTCCTCTGCTTGCAACATTGGGTATGCCAACTGCTCTTGCAGCTGGCTATATTATGGAGAGTGGTTGTGGGAGCAGGGTGATAAGGTAGGTGGCTTCCAAGGTGTTGCCTGCTATTTCACCCATAGTTGTAGGAACTCTTTGCAGTGAGTGGTGGAATAGATCTGGGGGATGAAGTAAAAATGCCCCCAGTTTTCCTGTCTTCTTCCCATGCCCTCCCTTATATAGTCTGTTGCCCACCTTGTTGGAAAAGAAGTGATTTAAGGTGAAAACTTTAGCAGTAAAATTTCTTATAAGCTTATATTATACATTCATACTCTAAAAATGCATTGTTTTAGAGTTTATTTCAGCTCATCACTAGTTGGTTTGTTTTTCTAATTGCCATGAATGGTTGTGGATGGAGACAGTGCCCGTGATGAAAATATTTTCTACTGTCCTCTTGCTCCAGCTCCACCTCCTTTGCAATACTTGTTCTTTCCCCTAAGGCTGAAATATGGATCTAGCTGCAGTATGCAGGGATGGTAATTTTTTTAATGAAAGACTATTTTTTATATACAAACAGTGTGTATATTTCTGTAGTGTGAAGCATTTGTATTTGTCTGCTGGGCTCCCTTAGACTTGAGCAGAGGTTGCATGAATAATGTCTCCTACCTTTGAATGTCTTTGGCTGCCAGGGGTAGTTCTCAGCATCCTGTTTGCATTTTTACAGAATGAAAATACAAATGTGTAGGGTCATCAGAAAAGTTAATGATCTGCAACAGTTAATGATCTCTTTGAAGGTTTTATTTTTCATCCAGAAATGCCATGTCTTTGGTTGAAGTGTCATTAAATATGGACAAAGAGGGATTACTGTGAGTTTGAGTGAGGTTTCCCTATCAATAAGTCATCCAAACCAATGGTGGAAAAGCCACTTGTTTCTGCTATGAAAAGGGAAATTAACATGTGTGTTCATTTATTATGCTGATGGAAGGACACACGATTCTTGAGGAAAACATGTAACAACTTCCCAATATTAATTTCCATGTGGACAAAATGGTTAAAGTTCTAGCTCTGTAGTATGGTGGCCTTTCTGGTGAAATTTACTAATTGGTGGTTATAATCATCCTTGTAATTATAATTTATATACACCCACCTCATGAATATGCATTAAGAAAGGCACTAGACCAGGCCTGCACAACTCAGAAAGCAGCGAGGGCCATATTACTGCAAAATAACCAGCTGTGGGCCCAAAAGCCCCGCCCTTGCCCCGCCCCCATCTGCTTCCCCCCACCCCACTGCTTGGCTTGCCCCACCCCTACTTACCCACTGTGGGCCGCACAGTGAGCCCGTGTGGGCCGCATGTTGTGCAGGCCTGCACTAGACTAATCAGTTCTTTGAGGCATTGATTCAAGAAAGGAGCTTAGTACATGTTTGACTTTAAGCATGAGTCAGAGTCCCATTGGCTTCACTGGGATTTTAATTATCTGCTGAAGTATCCATCTTAAATAGGGATGCAGAGGCTAGTGACCTTTCCTCTGCTTCCCAGGGCTCAAGGAGGGTGAGACTACATACTTCAAATGTTGGTTAACATTCACAGGGGGCAAACACTATCCCTGCCTGTACATTTTTAGGGGGGGGAGTATGTGGCTGCTAGCCAGGACAGCAGTTTGTGATTAGTGGCAGAGCAGGAAAAGAAAGGTTGGAGTCAAGGTGCCCTTTGGTGTAAAACTAAGAAGAATGCGGATCAAGGATCTAAAACAGAGGTGGGCAAACTACGGCCCATGGACCACATGCGGCCTGCGGGACTGTCCAGCCTGGCCTTTGAGCTCCTGGCCAGGGAGGCTACCCCGGCTCCTTCCCTGCTGTCCAGTCTCCCCTGTGGCCTCACCTCGCCGCATGGCCAGTGCTCTGGCTGGGCAGCACGGAGGGGAAGGGGTTGGATAAAGGGCAGGAGGGTCCCTGGGGGAAGTCAGGGAATGGGGTGTTGGATAGTCATGGGAGTTGGTGGGGGGGGGGGGTAAAAGAGGGGGGGGGGGGTAAGGGGTGGTCTTGGGGGGGGGGGGCAGTTAGGGGTGGGGGTATGGATAGGGGTCTTAGGTAGTCAGGGGATAGGAAGTTGGGGGTGGTAGATAGGGTGGAGATTCTGAGGTGGGCAGTCAGGGGGCAGGGCCAGGGCCAGGCTCCTAGGGGGCACAGCCTTCCCTACCCAGCCCTATATACCATTTTGCAACCCCGCTGTTGCCCTCAGGCCAAAAAGTTTGCCCACGCTGATCTAAATCACGGAGCGTTTTCCCAAGCCGGGGGCTTGTCTGTGGAGCACTAAATGGCGGGACGCTTTCGGTGAGGCAGCCCCGGGGTCAGTCACTGAGCCTGTGCTGGGGGAGAGGCGGGCAGAGGGGGAGCGGCCCCCGGGGGAGGGGGCGGGTGATGCCCGCGGCTGAGGCGAGCACGGGGAAGGCGAAATCAAAAATATCAGGTCACAAACCCCAGCACCCCTGAACCCCCCACTTCAGGGCCCCGCCTTCCCCCCGAGCCGCCCGGCGTTTGTGGGACTTCGGGCAGTAACAGCTTTACGATGAGCTTCGGTGCGGCCGATGCGCATGCGCTGTTGCAGTTGGGCGGTTGCGCAGCGGGTGGCGGGGTTCCGGACCCCCGGCGCGGCACGAGGGGCTCGCCCGGCTCCGTTCTCCCGCCAGGGCCGGGCCCCTTGGAGCGCCGGGGCTGGAGCCCGCTGCTGGCAGCGCCCTGTCCCGAGCCGGGTGAGCGCAAGGCGGGCTCCGCCCTGCGGGGGGAGGAGCCGGGGCAAGACACGCCCGGGAGGCGGCCGGGTCCGTGCGAGGAGCGCTGCGGGCAGAGCCGCGAAGCGCCGGGTTCGTTCCGCTGGGGGCCGAGGCCAGGACCAGCCTGGCGGACGGGGGGCGCCGCCGGGAGGGGCAGCGCTCCGGGGGGATCCAGCCGCCCGAGGGAGCGTGTTGGCCGGGGCGAGGCTGGGCTGTGCGGGCGGCTGGCGAGCGGGTCACGGCGCTGCAGGGAGCGGGGGACCGGCCCCGCGAGGCTCATTCCCTGTCGGTGTCCGCCCCTTAGGTCGGGGGGTGTAGCCCGCCCTGTCCCTGGAGCCGCTGTCTGATAACGGGACTGAAGGGAGCGGTGCTGGAGGCAGGTGTGTCTGGTGGGGGGACCTGGCTCGGTGGGAACTTTTTTCTCTGTGCCTTGGCGTGGCATCTTTCTCCCTTGATTTCTCCTCCTCCTTCCCCTGCTGTCTTATCTCCTCCCGCCTTCAGCATCCTCAGCCACAATCCTCTCTCGTCTCTTTCCCCCTCCTGTTGGCTCTTTTTTTTCTCTCCTATATTCTGCCTCCATATACTTGTAGTGCCCAATATTGGAACTAAAACTAGTATTGTAGTGGGGTGATTGTGCTACTGAGATTATGGTTGAGGGGGAAAATTGAAAGGTACAATCACAAGAGTGAAGTGCTTGCAAGCCGCATGAAACTTTTTCAAAACACTCTTGTAGAGATTCAAAGTATGTGTATACCTCAAATAAAAAAAGTAAGAGAGCTGAAAAAATGCCATTATGGCTGAAGAGCAGTAAAAGATGCAGTTAGACACAAACAGATGTTCTTTATAAATTGGAAGTTAAATCCTACTGAGGAAACCAGAAAGGAGCCTTAACGCTGGCAAGTTAAGTGTAAAAGAATAATTAGGCAGGCCAGCAAATAATTTGAAGAGCAACTAGGAAAAGACACAAAAACTAACAGTACCATTTCTTTATTTTTTTAAAAGTACAGCAGATGTAGGGAGCCTGCCAAACAATCAGCGAGGGCACTGGACGGTTTTGGTGCTTAAGGAATATTCAAGGACGATAAAGCCACTGTGGACAAGCTACATAAATTCTTACAATTGATCTTCACTGCAGAGAATTGTGAGGGAGATTCCCACATCTGAGCTGTTCTTTTTCAGTGACAAATCTGAGGATCTGCCTTGGCTAGAAGTGTCAATAGAGGAGGTTTTGGAACAAATTGATAAACAGTAGTAAGTCATCAGGACCAGATGGTATTCACCAAAGAGTTCTGAAGAAGCTCAAATATGAAATAGCAGAACTACTGCATAAATGTGGTATGTAATGTATTGCTTAAGTCAGCCTGTGTAACAGATGACTAGTAGATCCCTAATGTAATGCCAGTTTTTAAAAGAGACTCCACAAGTGATCCTGACAATTGCAGGCCAGTAAAACTAATTTCTGTACAAAACGGATTGATTGAAATTATAACAGAATTATTAGACACATAAAAGAACATGATGTGTTGTGGGGAAGAGGCAACATGGCTTTTGTAAGGGGAAATTGCACCTCACCAATCTGTTAAAATTCTTTGAAAGGTTCAACAAACATATGGGCAAGAGTGACCCAGTGGATATAGTGTATTTGGATTTTCAGCAGGTCTTTGACAAGGTCGCTCACCAAAGGCTCTTAAGCAAAGTAGCTGTTATGGGATAAGAAGGAAGGTCCTCTCATGGCTCAGTAACTAATTAAAAGATAAGAAACAAAGAGTTGGACTAAATGGTCAGTGTTCACAGTGGAAGGAGGTAAATAGTAGGGTCCTCCAAGGCCCCTCACTGTGACCAGTTCTGTTCAAAATATTAATTAATTATCTGGAAAAGGGGGTAAACTGTGAGGTGGCAAAGTTTGCAGATGATACAAAATTACTCAGATGCTTAAGGCCAAAACTGACTGACTATGAAGAGTTACAAAAGGATCTCACAAAACTGGGTCACTGGGCAACAAAATGGTAGATGAAATTCAGTGTTTATAAATGTAAAGCAATCAACACTGAAAAACATAATCCCAACTATACATACAAAACTATGGGTCTCAGTTTGCTGTTATTACTCAAGAAAGTGATCTTGGAGTTCTTTGAAAACATCAGTTCAGTGTGCAGCAGGAGTCAAAAAAGACAACAGAATATAGGTCCCATTAGGAAAGGGTTAGACAGACAATATTGTAATGCAGCTACATAAATCAGGGGTCTGAAACACGCAGGCCGCATGCAGCCTGCAGAGTTATTTCCTGCGGCCCGTGCCTTCCCTGTCCCCCCCCCCCCGAGTTATTTCCTGCGGCCTCCCAAGCCCCCCTCCCCCCAGCGCACCATGTACTTGCTCCTCTGCATATCTCCAGGCGTTTCCCGCTGCCAAACAGTTGTTTGGCAGCGCTTAGCGCTTTCCAGGAGGGAGAAGCGGGGAGCTGTGCACTCAGGGGAAGAGGCGGGGATTTGGGGAAAGGGTTGGAATGGGGGTGGGGAAGAGGCAGGAAAGGGGTGGGATCTCATGGAAGTGGTGGGGTGGGGCTAGGGTAGCAGGGGTGGGGAGGTGTCAGTGATGTGACCCTCAGGCCAATGTATTAGTCCTCATGTGGCCCTCCTGGTGATTTGAGATTGAGATCCCTCATATAAATCCATGGTGTGCCCACACCTTGAATATTGCATATAGTTCTGGTCACCCCATCTCAAAAAATATATATTAGAATTGGAAATAGTACAGCAAAAGGCAACAAAAATGATTAGAGGGGTGAAACAGATTCCATATGAGGAGAAATTAAAAAGGAGGGACTGTTCATTTTAGTAAAGAGACAACTAATGGTGGGATATGATAGAGGTCTATAAAATCATGAATAGTGTGGAGAAAGTGAATAAGGCAGTGTTCTGTAAAGGGGTACATAACACAAGAACCAGGAGGTTACCCAATGAGTTTAATAGGCAGTAGGTTTAAAACAAACAAAATAAAGTACTTCTTCACACAACGCACAATCAGCCTATGGAATCTGTTGCCAGGGGATGTTGTGAAGGCCAAAAGTATAACTGGATTCAAAAAAGAATTAGACAAGTTCATGGAAGATAGGTTCATCAGTGGCTATTAGCAAGATAATCAGGGGCACAGTCCCATGTTCTAGGTGTCCCTAAACTTTTGACTGCCAGAAGCTAGGACTGGATAATAGGGGATGGATCACTTGATAAATTGCCCTGTTCTGTTTATTGCCTCTGAAGAATCTGGCATTGGCCACTGTCAGATGGATCATTGGTCTGACCAAGTATGACTGTTCTTATGAGACTAGTTTACTGTTTAACGTATTAAACATGTAGTGCATTCAGCATGAGGTGTCTAGTGTAAGCAGTATTTAGAGCAGTTCTCCATTGGGGTATGGGTCCAGATTCTTCCAAGGGAAGTAAGTGACACACATTACTGAGTTAGGATGGCATATGGTTCCCACAGCCTGAAACAATTTACTGCTCCAGGTTTAGCCCTGTGAGGTATGGAAAGTGTGGAAGAAGATCAGATGATAATATATGTGGGAGAATGAGAAAAATGAATAGGCAATAAAAAGAATGAACTAGGATGGGTGGAGGTTAGTGGGCACACAGGAAAGTGCAGGGATTCAAGTGAAGGAGCATTGAATACCAAATACATACAAATAAGGAGCAGGGGGGAAAATATGGGACAGAAAAGGAAGGTGATGGGGCAAGCAAGGGGCAAATCACATACTATACATAAGAGAATGAGTAGAGGAGTATGTATGAGGAAAGTCAGTGAGTTACGGGAGGGGGCTGTTGATTTGGTATTCAGAGGCAGATCACAGTTTTTTGGGGCACTGGGCCAGAGCAAGTGGGGGCCCCTCCCCATCCCTTCTGCCTGCACTCCCCCACCCATCCAGCATTTCTGCTGGGAAATGGGTTGGGGCATGGGGGCTTCCTCCACCTGCACTCCTGCCAGGGAGTGGAGGCTTGCCATGCTCCAGCTGCTCGCCTGGCGCTCCTGCCACGAAGCAGAGTCAGGGCACAGGGAAATAAAGTGCCTGGTGGTCACTTACACAAAATTATATATCTCTAAGAAAGCAAAGACAATACTTGAATCTTCCTACAAAGCCCTGTGTAGTGAAGAGAGTCTGTCCTGGGAGTTAAGTGTAGGATCTTCACTTGAATAAGCTTGAATATCTCAGTCCTGTCCATGATTAAAGGAAGAAAGATGTTTACTGTTCATTCAGGATTGGCTAGGGCTGTCTGAAGTGGAAACTTTAGATGGCTGGAAAAGAAATAGACCAAATAACGTAAAAGAAGCAACATGGCTGGCAGAGATTTAAATATTGAAGAGACAATTTAAAATATTTTATAAATTGTACTAGACCCCAGAATGACTTGTAGTAGCTAGGAGTGAGAGATGATAATCTAGTCTAGAAAAGTAGAAAGAAATTAGAGTACAGTAATGTTTTGGAGTGGCCCAAGAACAACAGCAGCAAAAATAGATCACATAATGTTCTTGCTGCTTCTATTATGTATCCTAGCAGGCTGTTGATCATTACTGAGCATTTAATATGAAAAGGTCCTATGGTTTATTTGTGTGGAAAAGTTTATCAAGGTCAGTGTTTACCAGGGGAAATGAATCTCAGATCTAACAAGTCACATCTTATGATAATATATATTGTGGAGAAGAGAAGAGTAGAATAGATGTAGAAGAGTTGTAATAATATTACAAAACAAGGGAAAACTCAAAACCAAATCTTAGAACACCAGATAGATGAAGTGGATGCATCCATGTTATCAAATTCTAAAACAGAAATTATAGGAATTCTTAAATGTTTTTTTTAAGACTAGAGAAACCAGTAGTTGTTACCTTAATTATTCAGATTTGCAGTAAAGAAACAATTAAAATAGAGGATTTGACTTTATGGAGATATATAAATGTTCCATTTGACGATCGTAGGAAAATACCCAGTGTCCCCTACAGTAAAGCTGATGCACAAAGTTTTAGTATTATTCTGTTCACCAGAAAAAAATCTCTGTTCTGGTTGTTTCGCTTTACTTAATGTGAATGTTGGCGAGTTGACTAATGAAATTATCTCCTGTTTTTTCTAGGGAGGGCTGTGATTGGAGCTGAGAATGAGATGAGCCAGTCATGAAGGACTATAAGAACATGGTGTTTTTATATCTGCAGTAAGCTGTATATGACACCACAGGATGGACGAGGTGGACTGGGAATCCGATAATGACACTTGGGACACAGGTGAGGAGCATTCAGATGACTCCAGTCTTTCCTCTGAGCGGGTGAGTCACAAATCTAGCCTCCAGCTGGAGGTAGACATAGACTGCTCTCAACCATGCAGTCCTGGCTGTAGCCCTGCTGGACCTTCAGGTAGGCAAGAACTCCCTGTAGAATTGCAGTGTGAAGATGAGGAAACCTATGAGACCTATTACCAAAAGCGAGGTGAGACTACAGCTGGAGTTTTTGTCACCTCCAACACCAACTTTGAGCTTCAATGTGAAGATGAGGATTTGGAGTTCTACTCCTCTGAGGAACCTCAGGGAGGATTAAGTGAGGATGATGAAAAGATCATTCTTGTTGATGCCTTTGATGAGGAGGACCTGGAGCCCATCTCTGGAGAAGCTTTGCCTTATAGGTGCAAGAAGTGTGGTGTGTCTTTCCAGGATCTGGGTGAATTACAAGAACACAGACAGATCCATCTGACAGAGCATTCATACCAATGCCCCATCTGCGGCAAAGAGTTCTTCCGTGCTGCAAACTTGCGAATGCACAAGCTCATTCATTCAAGTGACAGGCCACACAAGTGTCCAGAGTGTGACAAGGGGTTTATCCGCACGGCTGATGTCTGGAGACACCTACGCAATGTGCACAAGATTGAGCGCTCTAAAGTAGTTTTGGGAAATGGCATGGTTAGGAATCCATGGTCAACTTTGCACCAAAACAAGCATAGCCATGGGGACACTGACCAGCAGTTTTCAGAAAATCAAAAGCCTGGTAAAGAAAAGTCTAAACCTTACATCTGTCCGATGTGTGGCAAAGGTTTCCATAAACCTAATCTGCTGTCGAAACACAAGGTGATCCATCGACAGGACAAACCATATAAATGTCAAGAATGTGGTATGGCCTTTGTCCAACTATTGAGGTTGAAAAGGCACCAGCAGACTCACTCTGGAGAGCGCCCTTTCTATTGTGAGGAGTGTGGAGGGACCTTTACACGACTGGCATCACTACAGCGCCATCAGCGGATCCATACTGGAGAAAAACCCTACTCTTGTGCTTACTGCGGTCATTCCTTCACAGAGTCAGGCACTCTAAGGAGGCATGAGCAAACACATAAAGTGGACAAATCTTAGTGTTTAGGGCTATATGATTGTGGTCATAATTCTTTGCCTGTTACTAGAACAAGATCTGTTCAGTTATGCTAGAGAAACTGCTCCACCCCATACACACAAAAACTGGTCCACAGCTCCCTTCCTGAAGAAGAGCCAGTAAAAGTCTATTACGGAGGCATTGCCTTGTAAGGAGCTCCATGATCCCTGCAAGTAGTCAGTGCTGACCGGCCTGGCACCTGTCCTCTAGAGTTACAACAGGAAAAAACTCCATTTCCATTAAATAATGAGGTCAGAGAAGTCCACGGACATATATGAGCGTGAAGCTCCTACAAGGTACTGATCATTGTCTTAACTACCAGGACTTTTCTTGTTTTCTCTAGGACTGATGGGTTAAATGGAGCCCTACTGCAGTCCCAGACTCTGAACGATTGTGACTGCTCTCCAGCGCTGGATTTGGAGATCTGTCATTGCAGCCTTTGCGAGGACTGCACAGTCCATTTAGTCAGAGCTGGCCCATCCGTACCTTCTCTCTGTGTATTCTGTCATGTTTTATTGAAGTTTGTTTGTTTGGGAGAACAGAATCATGTTGGTTATAAAAATCCAGAACCCTAATAAATTCGATAATTAAACAGCTGCATTCAATACATATTCTTTTGACCATGGATGCGTATGTATATTGATGAGTGGAAAGAGACTTGTATGAGTGGCTGTAAAGTCTATGGAAGAGTGGATTGTTTGTATGGATCTGTGCCACTTGTGTCTAAGTAGAGGAGAGACCATTCCCAGCTACTGCATTAGAGTAACAAATGTTTGAGAATTTAAAATCAGAAGAGTAGCAAAACAACAAAGTGAAAATCACATCTTGCTGGTTATTACATTTTAATTTAAATTTCCGTGTATATTTCTCTATGTATATGAGGAAATTCATCATAACAGATCATTGGAATGCCATGAACTTACAATGCCTATACTGAGGGCCTTGTGTGCTGCACAAAGTGTTCACTAGAATCTTAGCTGTCATTTTTAAAATTAAGTCCAAATAAAACCTAGTTCTCAGTATGATCTGCCGGAGTCTGCAAATATCTGAAACAATAATTCTAAAGGAGGTTTGAATTGCGCAGTTCATTTTAGGGGTTCTGTTGACTTTGAAACCTAATGATGGACATAAAAATGTTGACATTAAATATTTAGTGTCTGATCATTTTAGCAGGAACGTCCAGTTTATATACTCATCCCATAGTTTCAGACTGCCTCCCATGCCAAAAGACCCTGCTATCCGAACAATACTAGCTTCCCTCAACAAATTTTACAGTGCAGTTACGCACTTTCAGTGTGAAGTTCTGCACCACACTGACAATGTAAAATTTTGGGGAATCATAACATTACTTACATTTAGTATCAATTCAAGTAACGTAGGGGATATTGTACTGATTGTATTACTCATTTGCATATTCAATTTAGTAAAATACCGATTTTTAATCTGATCTGAATTTCCATTCTGCTTCACTGGAGTGCTGTGGACTCCAAACCCCTTGCCACAGAATTTAATTCAAACTTGCTGCAAAGTTCATGGCATGGGCCATACCTATACAATACCTTGCATCCACAAAACAGCCATCCCAACTGTTTTACAAGCCTCGGTCTCGTTAGATTGCTGCAGTGCTTGGAATGAGGTCCTGAGCTCAGATCAATCTTAACTGCTTTAATCTACAGTGATGTATCTTGATTGTGGATGGGATGTCAACCATTAGTTTCTCAAGTTCATTTTAATTTCACGCCACAAAGTAGCTGCTGGTATTAGAAAATTGGCCAGGACCACAGTCTTAGGAACACTGTTGGGCCCTGTGGAATATAAATTTTGAGCTTCCCGAAATCATTAATAAAACCATAGTGTAAGGCTTGAGGAGAAAACGAGCAGTTAGCTTGAGAAAATAAAGCAGAGGTCATAGTAAATTGCCATACTGCACTCTTCATACTTCTGATCTAACAACCCCACGTGCACATGCAGCCAGGATTTCTTCCCCAGGGCACCTCCGCCTAGGAGCAGCCAAGACAGGTTGCCACTTGCAGGAAGCCGCCCGAGGTGAGCAACCCCTGGATCTGGCACCCATATCCCCTCCCGCACCCCTAGCCGCTACCCCGAGCTCCTTCCTGCACCCAAACTTCCTCCCAAAGCCTATGTCCCTCCCATGCCCCAACACCCTGCCAGGCTCATGTCAATCCGACTATAAACCGGAATTTCAATAAGGATCAGAAATGCCACATTCTGGAGCTTTCTGGTTAGAGAAGTGCTGGATAAAACAGCTTTTACTGTAATTGTATTTGCTTTCTCTCCTCCCATTTTAGCTATTTATTACTGTAACTGGCCATATAAACAGCATAGGCTGACTTTGGTGGTGTCCTAGTGTGCCACATGACAGATTCAGGGTTTGGAAGTGATTTCAGAACCTTCTCTACTCAGGTCAATAAACATCAGACACACTATGGATCAGATGACCTTAACCATATGTTGTAAATTCCTCTAGGTAAGATTTTGCAGCTCAAGCTGGAGAGTTCCTGTACTTCTGATTCCTTGAGTCGCAGTCACTGGTGTTTTCTTTGGATGGGGTTAACATACTGTTCACTAGATCATTGTATTCTTGTTTAACTGGCACTTTCACAGGCCCAAGCACCTTGCTTTGAAGTCAAACTGCAAGACAGATTTCTTTTTATTAACCTGTTTGTTATGCTTAGTAAAGGTTTCATTTTGCTAACCTTTTAATTCTCCCATTAAATAATGTTTGTTTGGAACACTTTCAACACTGTTACGCTCTCATCAGCACAATACCGATTCCACCAAGTGCCACATCACATTCATGTAGATCCTATCCCTTGTAAACAAGAACTGTAGCCTACAGCCATTTTAACAGCACGAAAATTATATCATTTGGTTTATAGTCTAAATGGATGGCAAATCAGAATAATTTTGGATTTCAGGAGCTATTTAGAGACCAATATAAATGATTTCTAGTGAGACATCACAGTGGCACATTTTGCAGATAGGGACAATGTAAGTAGGGCTGTACAGGCATTTCACACCTCTCCTGACCCTGATTGAACTGCAGCTTAACTACAGTATCAAGAAATTTTGAGGCTAGCTCTTAATATTTGTCTAACCTGAGCGTTTTCAGATTTAACTAACCTGGTAGTAAAAACAGTTTAGCTAAATTAGTGCAACGTCCTGGTGTGGAAGCAGTTCAACACACACACCCCCCTTCCAATTAAAAACCAGTTTTGTCTCTCATTCAGCATCCTCTAACTTTAACCACCACTTAAGTCCACACTCCATGCTCGTTATATACAGAAATAGTGCCTGCTAAACCAACTGGCCACAGTCTATTTATTTTCCCTGTTTTAAATGACTGTTTAGAACAGAGGGTCTCCTACAGTTGTGGACTGTTTGTTAAGATAGCAGGCTTTATATTGACTTATTTCCCTCTCTAGCCTTCATTCCACATCATCCAATCCTACTGACTGATGGCAAGAAAACCTACTAAGACAGTATTAAGGAAACAAGAATACAATGAGTGAAAATGTCTAGTTATGTTCCACTCCTTTTTTTATCTACCATTAGTTTCTTCTTCTGTTCTGAATAGCCCTTCCTTCCCTGCAGCTCCTCTTACTTTAATATCCTCAGATTACTTTGCAGCTTGGTTTTGTCCTCCTGAGGGTCTGGTAACCTTCTATGGTTCCACTGATGTAACGGGACTAATTGTGCTTTAAGTCAGGCATATGCTTAAGTACCTTGCTGAATCAGGGCCTAAATGTTTGCAGATCTGTTTACCATTGATTATTCACCAAAGTAGTATCTGAGAGAGACTTAAATCTGGCAAGCAGCCAGGCAGAAGGGAGATTGTTGCTTTTTTCAGTTTAAGTAGTAAAAAAAGGCTCTGGATACCCCTCAACGAATTCTCAGCTGGCTCAAATTTAGAAGCATTACCTCTTGGAGAGCAACAAATATTTTGTCATTGTGACAGAAGCGTATCCAGGCATCTCCTGAAACAGACTGAGAACAACTAACCTAAAAATTGGCATGGCTTATACCGTAAGGTTCAGCAGTGTGCTCATTGCAAGCTCAGGGTAAGAATGGAAGATGAGGTGAGAAAGAAGACTTTTGAAAAACTGTTTTTGTTTTTTGTTTTTCCTTATTTTCAGTTTTTTAAAGTGAACTTTGTGCTTGTGAAAGGTGCTGGAACAATAATCATGAGACGAGAAGGAGTCTTTTATCTTTGACACCAGCACAGTACAGTCAGTGATACAGCATATTTGGCCAGGTGACATAATTCTGATCTGAAAGGACCAGCTCTAAGGGTGAAAGGACAGACCCATTCTCACATCCATTCAATCTTCAGCGTCAATGCAGAAAAGGCCAACAAGATACAGTGACAGCTGGCATGGCTTTGGTGATGTGAACACCTGTTTGAGGAAAGGGGCTAATTTCACACCAATCTCCAAACAGGTATATTTCGAGAAACTCTTGGTATTCCATTACTTATTTTGGGGACCACCCAACGTTTATTAGACATGTACATTTTAATCAGTTATCGAAAGGGACAGGACAAACTACTGATCCTTTAGAATAGTCATGTTAAAGTGTGATATCAATTAATATAGTTTTTCTAGAGTGGAATGATTTCTCTAATTAAGACTGGCACACAGAAATTGTACTGATTAAATTCCGTTTAGTTAAATCAGCCTTTGGCTAGATACTTGTAAACTCAGTTATGAACTGAATTAAGCCAGATCATATCTGTGTGAGAACTTCTATCATGGGGACTGCACTGACTTAACTGAAGTGATTTAGATCATGAGTTAGTTAAATCAATGCACTTGCTGCCTGTAAACTCAAAGGGCTCAATTCACTGTTGCCCTGCACAAAGTGTAGCTGTTTACATGAGTGCAAAGTATTTGTAACAATCCAAAGTGCAAGACAACAGAGAATCAGAAACCCTTGATTTTATAAGTTTTCACAAAATTGCACACCTAATTTGCATACATACGCAGCCAGTTAAAAGCATAGCAGACTGTTTGCATATATAGATGCACAATTTACACAGCACGGTAATTATACGCTCAAAACAGGTACACCAGACCCTCGCTATAGCTTGGGGTTCGGGATCCATGCGCGGTCCCACATTAATGCGGGGACTGCATTAACGCGGGGGACATGTTGCCATGGATCCCAATTTAAATATTTAAATATGGGATCCATCGCCACGACCATGCTACACGCAAACCCGCGCCACAGCGACATGGGATATAGCAAGGGTCCGGTGTACTCACTTTATAAACATTAGGCCCTAAAAGCTAATGAGCTTACGGTACATATCTCATAGACAACCAAGCTGTGTAACTGTACTCACTATCTCTAAGACCTTCCAATAGACTATAATGTTAGGGCTTAGGAGGAATCCTTGTTTCGTACAACAGTAATCTTTCTTATTAACAAATTTGTTACACAAATGTTCTCATTCTGTTTAAGTGCAGTGTGAGAATGGTCTTAAGTTGTTGCCATCTGTTTAAGCATACCAGTCGCATGGAACGGTTGAGGTTGTAGATGGATCTGGCATCTGGCCTGGAAAGACAGATTATGGTTTAGTTTCTTCTCTCTTTACATACTGCCTCCTCCCTTTGCAATGTTTGCTCTTTCCTCTGTGTAGAGTGGGCCGAAGCAGGAATCTTTGACCTATGCTAGAAGCAGGGAAGATTGTTCGGCAAAAGAGGTCAACCATTAAAAACTAATGAGTGGGGAGTTTGTAATCTGCTCCTATAATAAGATATTTGATTCTTTGTTGGGCTCTTTGTATTTGAAGTAAAGCTTCATCAAAAAGTCATCTCACCCTTACTTTTTAAGAGGGCTTATGTTGTCATCAGGAGTCCCTCTAACAGAGTTTTCCCTCTTCCAGGATGGAAAAAAGGAGGAATTGGAATGCCTTTAAGGCTCAGATTCAACTGCAGTCTCGTGAATGAATGAAATTGTATTAGGATAAAGTTTTGGAACCAAACAAGAAAATCCTACCTTTTCTCTTAATGTAATTGTCTCTTCCATGTCAGGAAGCGTGAGAATATGTTATCGTGGCATATCAACCTTGATACAGCAAGGGTCACCCAGTGGAATGATCATCCAGTGGGAAATGGATGGTATAGATCTCTGAGACGACATGGCCACCATGGTGAATGTACTGTTGGATGATCACGCTTTGAAGCCTCCTCTTGCTACATAAATATATACTGGTTTTCCTGTGAGAGAGCGCTCAAATAAATCTGTTTGTGATTTAGGGAGTAACTTTAATCATGCTTATATAAGAGGGGGAATTGTCCCACTATTGTGGGGAACTTTCCTGGCTTCTGCACTACCCTAGTGAAGTGGGCTAGCAAAAGGAACTGAGTCCTCGCTCTCACTTCCTTTGCCCAGAGGCCTCCCTGCCTTTGAGGACTGTCCTTCCATTTTCCTGTCTGGCAAAATCCTCGTAACCCCGACAAGGCTGGACCCCCAACCCTGCTGTGGTCATCTAAGAGAGGGGCTGGGATGTCCCTGCTCAGGGGTACTCTCTCTGCACTGGGCACTTCCCTGACCCACTGATCATTACACACAGGGTAAAGCAAATGTAAGTTATTTAATCAAAAATTAATTTAAAAAAGAATAAGGAAAAATGGGAAAGGTTAAAGGAAACACATCACCCTGTTCTGTGGCAAGGAATATCACAGTGTCTCTGGAATGTCAGGGCAGTTCACAGTCTGTTCCTTGTAAGTCCCAGGCCTCCTTCTCAGGATCTGGCCGTGCTGCAGGGATGCTGCGGGTTGGACACCTGCTCTGGGGGTGACTACACACCTCTGGAGTTTGGGTGGTGGGACCCTTCTTCCCAGCATCAACCCCCCATCGGATTAAAATCCCCCTTCCAATCTGGCCTACAAGGACCCTTGGCTAGGGGTGTCTTTCTGTGCTGGACCCTTTGTCCAGGGTTCCCTTTTGGCTGACCTCAGTTGCTCACCTCACCTGGCTCCAGACTGTTCCAGCTCCACTGTTCTAGCTCTGGCTCCGCTCTGTCTTAGCACTGATGCTACAGCTCTGCCTCTAGCCCTTCGGGCTGCTTCTCTGGCTCTGTGGCTGCAGCCCTGCTCCCAGCACTGGGTCTGCTCTCCCTGGGCTGTGTCTTTGGCTCTGTAGCTGTAGCTCTCCTCCCAGAGCCCCCAAGGACAGGTCTGCTCTGTGGGCAGCTTCTGTGACTCTGCTCCCAGCTCTGACCTGCTTCCCGAGCTGCTTTTCTGACCTTTCTGGCTGGCTTGGCTCTGCTCCCCAGCTCAGCTTGGACCCCAGCTCTCTCCTTAGCTCGGCCCCACTCTGTCTGAACCAGGCAATTCCAGCTCATATGGAGGACGGTTCCTACCCTGGCCTCCTGACTCCCTGATTAGCCTGCCACACTGTCAATCAGGCTGACCTGGAGTGTTGGCTTCTCCCCCATTGTTCCTGTGGACTGTCAGTCTTAGGGTCCTGATTTGTGATCGACCCTTCCCCTTTTAGTACTGGAGGCTAGCAATCAAAACACCCCCACTGAATGTTAGTAAGTCCCCTTACACGTATCTACTAGAGATATATATATCAGCACTATCTGACTCTTATTCTGATTGCAACTGCTACCTTATGTGTCACTACGGTGCTTTAAATCCCAAAGCAGAAATGCTAATTTGTCCTGTATTGAGGATCTGTTTCTGTTCAAGTTGACAGCAGGATTCCCTTTGACCTCAAGGGGAGCAGGAAAAGGTTCTTAATCTTAAGAGCCTTTTAATAATTGAAACGTTGTGGAAGAGTGTCTCCCGGACAAGAGCTTTGTTGGCTAAGGGAAAAATAGTGCAAAGTTTTAGCAAAAGGGTCAGGCCATTTTGTGGAGATGGTTTTTGCAATTCAGCCCATCCTGTTTGAGAGAACTTGAGCTAATTTAATTTGCCTGCTTGTTGTACTCCTTAAAAAGTGATTAGTATTGGTAGCACTGCAGAGATCTTTAAGCTTGTACTTCACCTGGGTTCTCTGTCTCTCCCATTGATTAATACTGACATACTTGGGGACAGAGGTTACTTCAGAATGTTACTGTGAACAAGTATAACTAGATAGCTGTGTAATTTGTTCTGGAGATTTTTGTTTGATAGGTCTTGTGAATTATATATGATGTATCTTGTTTTGTTGGAAGGGGAAATCAGGGTGAGAACATAGCACGTGCTTTTTTTTAACCATCAGCCTCGGACTTCAAATGAAATTGCACAGGTTTCCTGTATAACGTCACTTGATGATAATTAGCATTTATATAGTGATATTCATTTTCAAGGAGTTATGCAATCATTAGCTGTACTTGATTTCATATTTACATATCTTGCTTAATTTTTAAAAATAAAATAAACTTACCTGCTTTCTGGAGTCTGCCTACAGACTCCATGTGCAAAAATCATTGCTCCACCAGTCTGAAAAGAGAAGGTCCTTTGTAATGTACAATTGTACTCAGGCTTTGACATACACTCTGAGACACTTACAGCTAATATGTATGGTTCAATGTATCCCACGCAGCAATATTCTCCATGGCAAATGTGTCAACTATATTAGGGTTTACCATGCTACAAACCGTAATTGTACTGGTGTACTGTGGAAAAATCTGGGCACTTATGTCATACTGCCTCAGCTGATGAGACCAAATCCATAGGATTATGGGTGTTTTTCACATGTACTTTATAAGATGTTTTCTTCACAGAGATCTGGAAGGTGGGAGGACTGGATAAACTAGCTTCAGAGAGAGGATTAGTTGGTCCCATCTGCACAACTGAGTTCACCATGTTAGAATCCAGTTACAACCTAGCAGTTGTGTTGCATCCCTACCTGTAGGCAGAATTAAAGTATGGTATATGCAAAATATTAAGAGTCATGTATTAGCCACAAACCATGTGTGGACACAGCTTGGTTGCAAACTCATTTCAAAATCTGTCCAATTGAAATGCCTACAGCTATGCAGGGCAAGACGCAGCACTAGGCTGTATCTGCAGGCTTATGTTCATACCTTACAAATTGATGTGCACAAAAATATGTCTGTGATTGGTCACATGCTTTCATGCTTTTGTGCACTTCTGAATACTTTCATGTTCTTGCTATTCTGGACACAAACAGGCTTTGGCTCAGGCCCAAGTGCAGCATTAGGCACTGAATTACAACATGCATCTATATTTATACCTTATCTACTAATTACTTCTGGGAGAATTCTGCACCACCGCGCACATGGAGAATTTATGGGCCATGCAGAATTTTTTTTCCCCACAGAAAATACATTCTGCCAGAAGGATGATGCAGTTAGTCATTTCACCCACCAGGGGCCACTGTGGCACCAGAACAGAGAGCAGCCGCTTCCAAGTCGGAGCAGCCCCAGCTGTGGATAGGGAAGAGAAAGAAGCTGCGTTCCTCATACTTCCTTGCCATGGGGCCAGGTCAGGAGGCACAGGATATTGTGGGGGATGGACAGCATGGGGGCACATGGGGCTGCTGAGGGGCACAGACTGGGATTCAGAAGAGCTCATGGGGCTGACAGACTGGGGTGAGGGGCTAAATGGGAGTTGGGGACACATGGGGATTGGGGAAGAGGGCAGGGACATATGAGGAGAGGGATCAGCTGAGCGAGGGTCCAGGGACACATGGGGATGTGGTAAGGGTACATCTGAGTGGGGCACAGGAACACACAGGGTGGGGGCTGCAGGGACATATGGGAAGAGGCAGGTGGCTGAGTGGGAGTGCAGAGACACAGGGGGATAGGGATGCTGGGATACATGGGGATTAGAGGAAGAGAAGTGGCTGAGTAGGGGTTCAAGGACATATAGTACTGGGGAGCAGGGTTGCAGGGACACATGGGGACGGGGGCAGATGTGCCTGACTGAATGAGAGAGGTTAGGATCAACCAGCGTCTGCATGGCAGAGGTTCCCTAACACACCTTCCCCATCCAAAAACTCCGTTCCATACTTCTATCCACACCCAACAACCCTCCAAGTTCCACACCCAGGCTCCTTCCCAGCAATTACTTCCCTCTCCCTCAGCTCCTCTGTTACTCCTGACTCCCTCAAGCCTTTGCATTGCTTCTGAGAGGTGCAGGAAATATGGTTCTGTATTGTAGATTAAATGAATTATTTCTCAGAGTTCTGTATTAATATGCCTAGTAAGGAATCTGTTTGTCAAAAAACATTTCCTGAATCTTTTTTGTCTGTATTGTTATAAACATAGTTGCTGATGAGTATTTCAAAATAAATTACCAAAGTAATTGAAACTGGCATGATTATATTGTGTTATTTTGACAAATAAAATATGCAGAATTTTAAAATGTTGTGTGCAGAATTTTTAATTTTTTAGCGCAGAATTCCCGCTGGAGTAACTAATGCGTACCACAAGACATGTGAGTGAGCCGAGCCTGGGTCCTTTAAGCCACTCATGGAGATACATGAGTGGCAACAGAATATTTATTTCCGGTGTATTTGCTTGAGACATAACAACTTCAATAGCTCAGACATTGGAGAGTTCAAGGGAACACAAAACAATGTCCCCATGTTATTTCCTTCTCTGTCCACATGATATATTACAGCAGCCAGTTTGTAATAATCAGAAATGGCAACCTTTGCAAGTGTAAAAAATAAAACTAGACTCCCTTCCCCGTCAGTTCTTGGCCAATATAACCCCATTACAATACGAATAACCCCATTACAATAAGAATACATTTATTATTAATTATTATTACTACCATTTACAGATATTTACGTGCCTCAAAGTCACAGCGTGTTCAAGTAGTTGGTTCTATGTGGCACCCACCAGCTTCAACACAAAGGGCAGAGTTAGCGAGCCATGAACGAAGTGTCACATGAAGCATCCTGTCAAGTACAGAGGTCAGGAGATCTCCTCCATGGCAGCAGTAACTGGTAATAGGTCTGGCCCACTGGAAAAAGAAGGCCAGAGACCTTGCCCCTTCTAACTGGAAGCAAAGAAGTCCTCCTTTCCCAATGAGACATGAATAGAGGGGAAGGTGAGGCCTGTCCTATCCACTGCCTCTCAGTAAGGGGAATTTTTCCCTTCTTTTCAGAAGCAAAGTGTTGGGTTTTTAACTCTTTCCCTACTGAAGATGCTCCACTTAATGGCTAAGTTGTTCGAAGGTTCATTTTGCACTCCTTTTATTTTAATCCCCTGTATGTGTGTGTGTGTCTGTTCCTTGATGGTTTATTCATGTTGGTTCATGATTCTGTTGTAATCATTTGGTACGTTTTCATCAGGAGCTGTGCTTGTCAGGCAAAATTTTAAATGCCTTATCAGTCCAGGCCTGCTTTGTTGCTGGAAGGATCACCACGCTTTGCTGTCTGGCTACTTATGGAACCTTAGTGAGTTGGCCTGATGGGAGAGAAGGACCTACCTCACCAGTGAGAGTGAATGGAGACAGTTCAATGCACTCCTTTCCGAGCTGCCCGGGCTGCTCTTGTAACCCATCCCAGAGGACCTGGAGTCTTGTGTTCAGGAGAGGACCAAAAAGATTAAAATGAAATGGAAGAATATGGAAGGCAGAGCCATAAGTGTCCACTACAGCTTTGTCCCTGGCTGCTAATATTGTGAAGAAGGTAGTACTTGGATCTTGGAGTTCCTCTCATTACATTGGAGAGTCCCTTTCTCTCTGGAAGATAGCAGTGGCACAGATAGGCTCCAGACAGAGCTGTATCTAGCTCTCCTAGATCCAAAAGGTGATCAGGCTCAGCAGGGAGAGGAAATTAATGAAAAACACTCTTCTCCAAAGGGATGTCTTGGGGCTCTCTGGATAGTGCCGCATGCTGCCAGCTAGGGAGCCTAAATACTGGACTGATCTTGAAACTCTTAACTTTGGGGAGACATGGAACATTTGGTGCTTTCCTTGGTGCTGCTCCACCCTTCCTGCTGCTGAGTGTTGCTCATCCTTCATGCCGTGAGGCCCAGTCCATCAAGTGTTGCATCTACACAGAGGGGCAGCTGTCATGTGGAAGGGTTTGTGCAAATATCTGACATGTGTGGGGTGGACGAGAGAGGTGGTCTAGAATGACACATGCAGCACTATCTGGAGATAGATGCAGAAAACAAGGGGGAGGCCACTCATGAGGTCTTGAGGCAACAGCCTAGGGAGAAGGTCAGCCCATAAAGCACCCAGTTGCTTGGAAGGGTGGTGTCCCTGGATCCTGTTTGTGGGCTCCATCTATTGTATCAGCATCTGATGAGTAGGTGCCTGATAAATTTTCACTCCCTTTAGCATGGGGGTGGGCAAACTACTGCCCATGGGCCAGATCCGGCCTATCAGGGCTTTGGATCCAGCCCACGGGATTGCCACCCTTGTGGCACTGCAGGCCCAGTACTGCTCCCAGAAGCGGCTGGCACGATGTTCCTGTGGCCCCTGGGGGAGAGGGGACCGAGGGCTCTGCGCACTTCCCTCACTGTGGACACCTCCCCTCGCAGCTCCCATTGGCCGGGAACAGGAATGGGAGCCTTGGGGGAGGTACCCACAGGCAAGGGCAGCGCATGGAGCCCTCTACCCTCTTCCCCAAGAGGCCACTGAGACATGGTGCCGGGAGAGGGGCAGGGCCACAGCGGGCAGGCAGGCAGCCTGTTCTGGCCCCGGTGTGTGCTGATGCTATGCCAGAGCTGCTCCAGGTAAGTGGTGCCGGGCTGGAGCCTGCACCCTGCACTCCAACTCCCTGTCCTGAGCCCCCTGCCTGCACCCCAACCCCCTGCCACACCCCACTCCTCCCTGCACTCCTTCCCTGAGCTCCCCAACCCCCTGCCCTGAGCCCCCTCCTGCACTCCGCACCCCCTCCCCCACCCCAATCCACAACTCCAGCCCTACATTCATGGCCCTGCATGCAATTTCCCCACCCAGATGTGGCTCTCGGACCAAAAAGTTTGCCCACTCCTGCTTTAGCCACTGGAAGGGAAGGAGCTTTCTGTCTCTTCTCGCACTCTTTAGCGCCACCAGGCTGTTGCAAGGTGGGAAAATCCTGTTCTTGACAACTGCCAGGAAGGTGAGAGGAAGAAGTCTCCCGCAACCTCTGCTTTTTGGGTTCTCCTTCCTGGTGAGTAATTCCAGTATCACGTCTCTTAGGCCATTCCTAGCTTTCTCAAGCACCATGAAATTGACCAGATGTCTAACCTCTTCACTGCTGCCCACCAGTTTCTGAAAAGCAGCAGTGGAACTCCTGTGTGCTGCTAGCTAATATAATTTTGAGCACCAGCAGAGATGTTGTAGCTGGCTGTCTGCAGACTCAGAAAGACTGGTTCACATTCCGAAAGCTAGCTTCACCAACAGAGAGAGAGAGATGCTAAAAGAAAGTTGACTTTAAGTCTGCGCAATTAGGGAAGTGACTGATGCCAAATGGTAATAAAACAGCAAGGAATGGGACGGCTGCTTAATCAGGAAGCTAATTCTGCTTAATTGGGATGCCTCTTGCTGGAAAGGCTTGAGGACAGACGTATATCTGGAGCTATGAATACCTCACGTGCAGAATTGAGCCATGGGGGGTTGCTTCTGTTCCTACTGGCAAAAATACCTGTCAGCTTCAGTGGTGCAGGATCAGACCCAAGACAAGATAGAAACTGATCAGTTGTGCATTTGCCACTCAGTATCACTGCACTTACTGGAAAATCACTGTGTACAGTGTCTATAATTCAGCCAGCCCTGGCCAGCACAGCCCCATTTAAAAAGTGTTTTCATCTTTTTCCTGACAGGCCCATAAGAAGAGAATGACGCCAGGGCCTTCATTTGTAAGTATCCCACAGTACATATATTGGTTTGGAATTAAATGTTTGTTTTGTTTTTCATAGTATCATGAGAGGTACTTCAGGAAAGCTGTTTGTTGAGAGGCTGGTCACTGGGGCATCCTCATTACGGATATTATAATGTCTCAAAGTGCAGTTTTGCTCTGACAAGGGGATCTCTAAAAATGACATTGGTGGGTTCCATATTTACATTTTGGGCGTGATTTGTGTGCAACTTACAAGTAATAAGATATAATTGTAGCTGGCAGAACTGTTCACGCAACCTGGGCTCTGAGAATCAAGAAGGGTTTTTTCCTTCTCCTGTATCACCACCAGTAACAGAGACTCTACACGTAAACCATCCCCTAAGTGACCCTATTCCATCCTGTTCCTTCCAAGGTGTTTCATATGAACTGCATGGAATGCATGTCTTGTCTACGTGCAGACTTGCATCACTTTAACCAAAAGTGTATTTTTAAATTGATTTAGTGAAACCAGTATGATTTCTACATGTAGACGAACTCCTCGTTAACCATTCTGTTAAGGACACACAAGCAGGAATGGACTCCAGCTCACCCTCTGTTACCTGTGCTGGCTCTGCAGGGCAAACAGGAGTAAAAAGCAGTGTT
This sequence comes from Dermatemys mawii, assembly GCA_007922305.1. Taxonomy (NCBI): domain Eukaryota; kingdom Metazoa; phylum Chordata; order Testudines; family Dermatemydidae; genus Dermatemys; species Dermatemys mawii. Next base: position 2,640,869 of record ML677352.1, read on the forward strand.
GTGTCAGATGCAACTCTGAACACATGTACTGGGAGCAGATCTGCCATTTTCTTACCTAGTCTCTTTTCAGAGTAGAACTATACTTGAAGGGGCAGTAGGAATTGATACGTGGGCCCATGAAGGAGCAACAGCTATGGAGTGTCAGTCAGTTTGGGGTATGCTCTTGAACTTTTGTCCTGCAGGAAGATCTTGGTAAACAGCTGAACTTGGTACCTGGACAGATGACAAGGTGGGTGTATTCTTCATAATCTCTCTCCCTGTCTGTATCCCGTCACAGGGGGCTCTGGTTAGGTCCTTTCATGTGCATTTATGAAAACAAGTATTTACAGATCTCCTCCTTGGGTCAACAAGCAACTTGGTCAGAGACTGGTGCCTGCTCCATATTGCATACAAACCCTTTTTCATATTTGGTCTACCTGATGAAGCCCAGGTCTGTTGTATTTGGCCCCTCGGCAGATAAGGTGTTGAGTGCCTGGTGTCCAGCTGCCTCACCAGGGAAGGACTCACTCATCAGAAGAAGAGAATGGCTCCCCATTGCTGGCACCATGCTTGGCCTGGTGGCGGATGAGGTGGGTGGACTGAGTGAAGGCCTTGCCACACAGGGCACATTGGTAGGGCCGCTCTCCTGTGTGCACCCGGATGTGCTGGGTAAGCTGCGAGGCATGGCGGAAGGCCTTGCCGCAGTCTGAGCACAGGTAGGTCTTCTCCCCGCTATGGATCTGCTGGTGCCTCTTGAGGGTGGAGGAGCGGGCGAAGGCCTGCCCGCACTCAGCGCAGGCGAAGGGCCGCTCACCAGTGTGGATGCGCTGGTGGCGGATGAGGCGTGAGGACTGGGCAAAGGCCATGCCACATTCAGAGCACTTGAAGGGGCGCTCACCAGTGTGCAGTGTCTGGTGCTCGAAGAGGTTGGAGGACTTGGTGAAAGACTTGCCGCAGATGGCACAGGAGTAGGGACGCTCGCCCGTGTGGATGCGCTGGTGCTCCACCATGCGGCTGGCCACGGCAAACTCCTTGCCGCAGTCCGGGCAGTGGAAAGGCTTCTCACCTAGGTGGGTGCGTTGGTGGCGCAGTAACGACAGTGGCTTGTTGAAGGTCTTGCCACACTCCTGGCACGGGAAAGGCTTGTCATTGCTGTGCATGTTGCGCTGGTGCTTGCGCAGGTCCGAGGAGCGCACAAAGGCCTTCTCGCAGTCCAGGCACTTGTAGGGTTTCTCACCAGTGTGCGTGCGGATGTGTTTGCGGTAGTCTGAAGACCAGGTGTAGGCCTTGATGCAGAATGGGCACTTGTAAGGGCGCTCGCCTGTGTGCAGCCGCTTGTGCTGCTGCAGGGTGCCCTGGTGTGAGTAGGCCTTGCCGCACAGCTCGCAAGCGTACGGCTTGGCCCCACTGTGCGTGTCAATGTGGCTCAGGAGGTTGCTGGATTTCTTAAAGGCCCGTCCACACTGCATGCATTTGTAAGGCCGCTCCTCTGCCTCGCTGCTGCCCACCTGCTGCGTCCCAATCCTGACCCTCCTCACCGTGGTTGCCTTCAAGGCCCTGACACTGCCTGCTATCTCAGCTGGTTTGTTGGCAGCTTTCAGGTTCAGCCACTTCACCCCTCTCTTGCTTTTCAGGGGAAGCTCTTTGCTCCCACCTGGCTTGCTGAAGTTCATATCTGGATTTCCTGGGAACACCCCTTCTTCTACTGTCCTGGGCATGTAGCTCTTGATGCTTTCCATGCCATTGCACGGCAGGCTGTCCCTGGCTGGGTCATCCAAATCACTGTCCAGGGTAACCACAGTGTCCACGTACTCCATTGAGCTTGGCAGCACCTTGCCAAAGTGCTTTATGCCCTGTGTGCTGCGCCGAAGAACAGCAGGCTTCCTCACTGGCCGGCTGTGCCACTTCTGACACAATGTCTCCTTGCTGTTTTCCTCATCATCCACATCACTCTTAGTGCGAAGACTGACCATCATGTTCAACTTCTTGGCCACGCCATTGGCATTGATAAGGGTGAAGGTCTCATAAAAGACCTTGTCTTCCTCACACAGAAGGTCCTCCGCCGTGCTGTCCCTTGGCAAGGAGCTGCTGGACACCAGATCTTGGTCCTTCTGCATGCCGTTCCCAAAATGATCACTGTCACTTTCCTCAGCTTCCTCCTCCTCATTGCCTTCATCATTTTCACACCATGTGTTCGTGGTCCTCTTTCTGTCCCCATAGGATCCCTGAACCAAGCTGCTGCTGGAGTATTCCTGGTCCAATCTCTCAGAGCATTCTATGCTTGCCATTTTCTACTTCTACTTCTGAATGTCTGCTTTCAGGATCCTTCAGCCTGAAGCTGACCTCAGGGTAGGTGACCTGTATTTGAGACCAAGAGCTAAATGAACAGGGGTTGGGGACATATGTGAGGAACAGAAAGCAGCTAGGGATCATTATTACATTGACACCCAAAGTTCTCAGTTGGGCTAGGGGTTTACTGTGCCAGGCGCTGTACAAAGAGGGGTGGCTCATTCCTTCCTCAAAGAGCAGGGAAAAAACCAGACTGGCTACGATAACAGAGACAAACAAACAGCATTTTAGAGATGATCTGATATACGCATCTTGTTAGCTGGTAATATTTTTTAATCCTTTCCCTCGTTACTAATTTTAGTTTATTCTTAAAGCTCACCTATGTAAAGCTCATCGGTTTGTAACTTTGTTCTAACCCATGGTACTGTTGTTTTAATTTCTATCTTTTCTATTTTCAAACCATTGCCTCTCTTGTTTTTAAAACAATGTATCCATTTTTCTGCTTTCTAAACACAGGAGCACCAAGAAGCAAACAGATGCTCTTAATTATGGAGGCCCTGATGCACTATGGTGCTGGATATCAAACTGCTGTTTCTCTTGATTACCAGGGAGCTAAGACATCTAGAATGCTGGGGAAGGAACAACAGTTAATTTCTCTGACAGAAGGTCTGACTCAGGAGAGTTCTGGGAATCAAACCACAGTCTCTCCCTATTTTATGGAGAATTATATGCATTGAGGACATGATACTGACAAGGAAAGCCTGTCAATTCAAAGTTTTGCTATAGAAATAAAAATAGGAAGAAGGCAAGAAATCACAGAACTGACTTTCAGAATGTCAGGAGCTCTCAGTTCTCCCCTTGAACAAGAACACTTTCTCTTCCCTTGCTTTATTGCAAGATGCATGTAAAAAGATGACCACAAAATAGGCTAATAAAGTCACCAGCCTGATGCCATCCTGAGGGTTTGTTCACCTCTTAAAGTTCTTGAATGTACAGTGCCTATAGCTGGAGACAAGATCCATAATAACTCCCTGGATGCGGAGTGTACACCTGCTGCCCGTCATGGAGCAAAAAGGGGCACTGAACAGCTCAGCCACTCATGGATCTATGCTGTGATGGGGCCCGCAGTTTGTTTGTTTCTTTACTAGAATGTGCATGTAATTTGTGGGCAGGCTTAGGGCTCTGCACCCAGCAGTTGTTTGATTCAGCCTTCAAAGCACTGTGCTGGCCCTCACAGAGTTAATGTGCAGTGTGTCAAAGCAGCAAGACATTATAGCTCTAAGGCTGGATGGCAATACAGATAGGTTGGCAAGCCCAATCAAGCAGTCAGTTCTAAGGGTGGTAAAAGTATACCTGACCATAAAGGAATAGCAAAGGAATGCTACTCTCCACTGACAGTGGCCAGTGCAGAAAATTTGTTCTCAAGCATATGAACAACCCAGGGATGCTGACACTAGAGAGTCCTAGTCACAGACAGCAACTGCAAACAAAAAATAGCTCCCCCTCACTTATTTCTCCTACATCTAATTTTGCAGTATTCCCAGAGCTTCCTTGGATAATTACAGGAGATTGGCTGCAACTCTAGCAATCTTACCAAAGCTGTTCAATCTCGAGGATTTGCAGACATTTGTGTAACACAGGGATCTCTGTGTTTTGAACAAGTTCCTTCTGGTACCTGGGGAAAAACTGGCCTGAGGGGTAGCACAGTCTGTCCAAGTCTCTGCATCTCCCCAGGTGTATGACACAGAGAGACACAAGCATTGAGACTTCCACAGGGTGAGAGTGACCTCTCGCATCTGATCCTCAGCAGCCTGAAAATACAGACTTGGTCCCAAATGTAATGCATGGACTGTCTGGAGGAAACTAGGTCTGTCTGCAGCAAGTACCAGATGTCAGGCCTTGAGAGCCTAGCTGCCTCCAGTCTATGCCCTTCGAGATATTTTTCATAAAGCTCCCCCTCCCATTTCTCTTTCCCTATTGATTTCTGGACCACCTCCTCCCCTTTCCCATTCAGCCCAGGTCTAGCTGCAATGACTCACCCTGGTATTTGAGTAGAGGTGTGTCCCAGGTGGCTGCCCCCGTGGGATCATCTGCTCCGGATTAGGAATGAGGAAAGGCAGGGAGTTTGGTGCAAAGCAGCAGTGGCAAATGTGCCAGTGTCTGTCTCACCCTTTTGTGTCCAGTCTAGCAGCTGCAGAGCCTCAGGAGGTGGGGCCTGTGAATACACACAACCTTCCTGCCTGCATCACAGAGAGCAGCCTGGGAAATATAGCAGGGCTGCCCTGTCTAACTGCCTGACTGAGCCATTCTCCCAGTTCACTCCTCCTCCCTCTCTTCCTCAATAGATTCCAGTGATGGAAATGGACTCTGAGCCAGGTAGATCACCTCCCTTGCCCTACAGTATAGTTACTATGCTGGCTTTGTCCACTCTGAATTGAAAGGTGGCTTCCACTACCACTAGGAGATTAACCCAGAGGCTGATAGAGCTCCCTGTCTGAAAGTTTTTTCTGATATTCATCCTACGTGTTCCTATATTGACTCCATCCTATTGCTCTTTGTTACACCCTAGTTTATTATGCTAATTAATCTCCCTTCCTCCCTAATAATTACACCTTTCAGATATTTGTATGTCCCCCCGTTGATTGTTGCTTAGTGTAACCCAATCGCTAGAGCCCCAAGATCCTGGTGTGTCTCTCAGTTATCTGACTTCTGCAGCGGTGATTTTCCTTCTCTCACTAAGATTTAAATAGTTTTAAGTTTTATTTCTTTGTTTAAATGCTCTGGAATCTTGTGCTTCCAAAACACTCATCCTCTTTTTTTAAGCAGACCACCCCATCCCGAGTCATACCAGGGAGGAGAGATTCTTCAACTGCAGCTTCTTCTCATCAGGTTAGCAGAAGCAGATACATTTTGCTCTCTTGAAGCTGACCTTCAAGTTCCCTTCCACTCCCTCACCTAAAAATGTTTTCCTTGAGATTTTTATTTCTGGTGCATTTGAACTCTTTAACGAGGCTCTGTCAGGAATGCTGGATAGCTGCTCATGGGATTGAATTGATTTGCTCACTTTCGTCCCCAAACCACAGGTTCAATGGCCTATTTGGGTACTGATTGGAAAGTATTTCTCATCTGGTTACCTTTGAGAAATGAGTTAATGGTTTCAGGCCAGTTTCTAATGGCCAGAATAGGTGTCCACTCTGAAGCCCACCATCACAATCAGTGCTAATTTGTATGGTTTGGGGCAGACTGAATGGGCCAAGGCCACAGAACTCTCCTGTGACTCCTAGAGGCCATCCCTTCAGGGGAGAGTTTGAGACAGCGGCTTGGATAGTGTGAAGGAAGTTCACACTGCAGCAGTCTGTGTGGTATCTGTTCTCTTGATTAACAGAGGCTTCAGTCTCCAAACTGGACAGCCTGCCATCTAACCCAGCCTGCCATCTAACCCAGTCAAGTGTATTAAAATATAGAAAAGGACTGCCAGATTTAGAAAGAAAGACAGAGTTTGCCATGCTCAATCCCAGCTTGGTCCATGGAGGCTAGTCTGCATTCTGCTTCCAGCAGGGACAATTAACTGAAGCTCCAGAGGGATGAGAAACCCCCCTTACAATGCAGCTAGCCAACTATGCAGTTCTCCACAGGGACAGAGAAAGGGTGAATTCAGGCTTCTCAAAGAATGGTGTTTCAATGACAGTTTTCTAACAAAATCAACTTGTTTTCAATTTTGATACAATTTTTTTACCCTTTTTAAGTTTTCAATAAATCAGAATAAAAACTTAGTTTGTTTAAACTCAAAATCTGCATTTTAGGTTTGTTTTTTAGTGACTTTTCAATTCAAAACCAAAACAATTTTTTGTTTCAGTTCAATTGTTAAAAAATTATAAAGAATTTTCATGAAAATGTTCCTTTTCCTCAAAAATCCATTTCTCCTTTTTTTAAAAAAAAGGGGAAAAAAAGCTTTTTTGACCAGGTGTAGGGAAAAGTTCCTTCCTGAACTGCCACAGGCAATTAATTTCTGCCTGGAGCATGAGATGTGATAGTCTTTATCATTACCTTAGCTTGCAAAACTAATTGTGTTGGCATGAAATTAACTAGTTCTCTTTTAAAATTCAGCCACAGTACTTGAAAGACTTACGTAATATTTTATTATTCTCTGAGGTTGGCTTCAGCATTTGCATTGCCTGTTTTTAGACAGTTCCACAACAAAATGCTATTTCTGATTCATAAATCACACAATTGTTGCATGAGTCATGCTAAAATAATCCTTTAGGGAAATGTACCTTGAGGGAGGGGAATCAGATGAGAGGGGTTTATGCTGCCAGAGAGGGCTACAGAGGATATGGGGTGGGGGATTATTCAGGAATGGAGAAATGTGTTATGAAGTCCATTTTTGGATCTGGATATGAGAGTACAGGGAAATAGTCCTTGCACCTTGTATGGGGTATTTAGGGGAGCCTGAGTTTGGATAGGAAGGGGGATCAGGAGGCATGACTGTGAGGGGGCATGAGACCAAGGTGTTGGTCAGAGAGGGATAACCTGACATAGGAGAGGTGTTTTTATTTTAATCACTTGCTTTTGTGTGTATCCAATGGTGATGCTGAAGTTCTGCATATTTTTAATTTTGTCCCATTGACAGTCAAAACATAGGGCAAGAATTCAGTCAAACTCTGCTCTCTACATACATGCACACACATAGCCCCTTCCTATTGTTCATAGCACCGACCTGCACATAATAAATGAATTCATAAATTCACAGAATTTAAGGCCAGAAGGGACCATTGCATCCTCTAGTCCAGGGGTGGGCAAACTACAGCCTGCGGGTTTGCCACCCCAGTGGTGCCGTGGGCCCCATGCCGTTCCTAGAAGTGGCCACCACCACATCTCTGCAGCCCCAAAGTTAGGGCAGAGGGTTCCATGCACTGCCCTCTGCTGCAGGCACTGCTCCCCTGCAGCTCCCATTGGCCGGGAACGGGGAACTGCAGCCAATGGGAGCTTCGGGGGAGGTACCCGCAAGTGAGGGCAGTGCACGGAGCCCTCTGCCTCCCTCTCCTCCAGGGACGTGGTGCCGGCCAGGAGGAAAGGGAGGCAGGGGAGCGGCACAGGGCTAGGGTAGGCAAGAAGCCTGGCTTAGCCCTGCTGCCACACTGGAGCTGCTCCAGGTAAGCACCCTGAACCTCTCTTAGACCCCCACCCCAACTCCCTGCCCTGAGCCCCTTCCTGCACACTGCACTGCCTCCCACACCCCAGCCCTACATTCATGGATCTGCATGCAGTTTCCCCACCCAGATGTGGCCCTCAGGCCAAAAAGCTTGCCCACCCCATTCTAGTCAGACCTCCTGTATAGCACAGGCCATTAAACTTCACTATATATACTTGTGCACATATCTCCAGTATGCCCTTACGCACGTATCATATCTAGGCACTGGTATATGTATGCATGCAGCCATGTCTGTCAGAAACCACGCTACTATATATATGTGTCCCTGTATGCTGCATCTTCATAGAGAACCACACGCATCAGGATGTGCAAGGTTCCATCGCCCTGCCAATCAAAATCTGGAACTCAAGTCCCCTCGGTGCTGGGGGTTTGAATTCCAGCAGAAGGATCTCAGTAGTTGAACCCACCCAGGTCTAGCACCACGCCTTCATGTTGCTCAGTTCAGCCATCAGGACAGCTGAAGTTTAGATAGACACAGAAGGGTTTTTTAATCACAAATTGAATGGTTTATTCTGGCTAGAGAAAAGACAGGATTAGTAACAGAGATTTCATTTCATCACAATGTGGGCAGTGTCTTAGCTACTTGCCTGCTCCACAGTGCTTAGATTCTTGATAGCAGCATCCTCAGGAATTATGTTCCTGTGTAATTGTTTATTAAAATAAATATGGACTCTTCCAGAGTTGCTGATAACATGATCAGGCCCAAGCAACGGTAGTGATCATGAAGAGTCATAGAGGTCAGCTGCGGCTACTTGTCAGCCCATAGCCTATTCCATGCCCCCACCTTCCTGCCAACAAGACTAGACTGGGAGGCAATCACTGCCAGGCCAGAGACCCTGGCAGCAGGACTAGAAGAGGATGGACTGTGTAGGCTGATTTCTCTTCTTTCCCACTGCCAGCACACCTCTAGCAGTTGGGAGTCTCAGAAATCTCACAAGTGGGTCTATAATGGATCCCATTTTGCTGCTGCCTTGCCTTTGATCTACCATATCTGTCTGGACATTTCACACCCTCTAAATTCTGCAGCCTCAATAGATCATCTTGGAACTAATATGTTACTGTTCCTCCCTATCACTTGCTCAGTTCCAAATGGGGGTGGGGTACTGATGAGATCCAAAAAAACAATGACCAGGTAATATTTCTCTCTTCCCCATATCCATCAAAGCTGCTTTATCTGAGCTACCTCTTGCTGAAAGAGAAGAGGATTTGATGAGGAGACACCCCTCCCTGCCATTGGGTTTCAGTAAATTACAGCCTGTGTTCAACTCTTTTCTCCCTCTCCCAACCCCCGCAGGAAGAAGAAGAAAAAACAGGTGCAAAATATAAAGAACACATGATAACACAGGCATCATCCTGGACTCCCAGGATGAACATTTTTCAGGATGGGAGATTTCTTGTGGTTTCAAAGAAGAACAAAACTTGAATTGGGAGCACTTGCACAAACGGTTTGCAGAGAAATGGCAGAAATTCATCATCATGCTAATCTAGAAGGACCCTTTACAACAAACTGGAGGGTCCAGGTGGCACCAGAAAGTGGCTATCACTGCCCAGCACACTCCTAGCATTGGGTGAGCAGGTGCCATGTGGGCTGAATGAGATTGGCAGGGCTGCAGGTTGAATGGGCTCTGAGTGGTTTTAGAGAGAGCCAGTTGAGCGCAGATCACCAGGAGAGAGGCAGCCCCTTTGCCAGTCATGTTGAAATTGTAACAAGAGGAAGGTCTCCGCTTGATTGATACGTGCCTGCCATTGTCTACATCCAATGCTTCAGATACTTGAGAGAGTGGGGAGCTGGTCCTTAGCAGGCATAAGGAGAGCCCAGAGCCCTGGGAGCTGATAAGAGCAGGACTAGAAGTTGGTGCTTTGATTTCTTTAGAGCTTAGCTGAAAAGAAAAGGGCTGGTACTATGTTAAAGGTGAAAAGCTTGGAACTGCTCCACCTTCTCAAAGGCAAGTGTTATCCCCTTGCTTATCCCATTACACCAGGGAGAAGCAGATTTCAGTAATATAGCGACAGCTGCTCACAAGGAACTGGCATTTTGCAATCCACCCCTCGTGCGGTGAAGTAGAATGAAAGTCCTTCTTTGTTCCTAGGCATTCTAGTGTGCAAACTGGAATTCTGATGACAGTCACCCTCCGCTTACGGAGAAGTTACAGGAAAATTGCTTTGGGGAAACAAATGACCTAGTTATCGAAGGACTCCCCTGTAGCAGATGTTTTCAAATTCTGCAGCATAGGCAGTGATCAAAGACTCAAGCCTCCCAACCCACCCTCTGATTCAGGTCTCTTTTCACCTCCTCACACTCAACTTTCCATCTCTTCACATTGAGCTGCTTTGTATTTAACTCCTTCCATCCCAGTGGGGGAAAAGGGGAAATTGGAGTTCTGGCAGCATCAGCACTCTTGGTTCAACAAAACATCACACCTTTCTTTTGTACCTATCCAGCCTTTTCTGCACATTCCCTTTCCTTTATTTATCTTCCTCCTCTCATTGATCTGTGAGAGATGGACAGAGAGAAGGGTCCATATGGAGACACAGATGGCAGAGCTGGGAGGCAATTCCTGATCAGTCATTTTAAAGGTTAGTTGAAATTTTCTGAATGTTTTTGGTCAAAACGTTGATGGAGGAGAAAAAGGGGAAAACATCTTGACAGCTCTTTCTGAAATAGGGCTCATGGCATGTTTCTGTTCCCTGCCTTGATGAACATAACACTTTTGAATCAGGCTTCCAGTGAGGTAACAGCAGATCTGTCTGGGATGGAACAAAAGAATTGCCTGACTGGGTCAGATCAAAGGTCCATCTAGCCCACTATCCTGTCTTCCAACAGTGGCCAGTGCTAGGTGCCCCAGAGGGAATGAACAGAACAAGTTATCAGCAGGTGATCCATCCCCTCTCGCTCATTCCCAGCTTCTGGCAAACAGAGGCTAGGGACACCATTCTTGCCCATCCTGGCTAATAGCCATTGATGGACCTGTCCTCCATGAATTTATCTAGTTATTTTTTGAACCCTGTTATGGTCTTGGCCTTAACAACATCCTCTGGCAAGGAGTTCCACAGGTTGACTGTGTGTTGTGTGAAGAAATACATCCTTTTGTTTGTTTTAAACCTGCTGTCTATGAATTTCATTTGGTGACCCTAGTTCTTGTATTGTGAGAAGTGGTAAACAACACTTCCTTATCCACTTTCTCTATACCAGTCATGATTTTATAAACTTCAATCATATTTCCCCTTAGCCGTCTCTTTTCCAAGCTGAAAAGTCCCAGATTTATTAATCTCTCCTCATACAGAAGCCGTTCCATACTCTTAATAATTTTTGTTGCCCTTATCTGAATGTTTTCCAATTCCAGTATATCTTTTTTGAGATGGGATGACCATATCTGCACACAGTATTCAAGTTGTGGGCGTACCATGGATTTCTATAGAGGCAATATGATATTTTTTGTCCTATTATCTATCCCTTTCTTAATTGTTTCCAGCATTCTGTTCTCTTTTTTGACTGCCGCTGCATATTGAGTGGTTATTTTAAGAGAACTATCCACCATGACTCCAAGATCTTTCTTGAGTGGCAGTAACTATTTTAGACCTCATCATTTTATATGTATAGTTGGGATTATGCTTTCCAATGTGCATTATTTTGCATTTATCAACATTAAATTTCATCTGCCATTTTGTTGCCCAGCCACCCAGTTTTGTGAGATCCGTTTGTAGCTCTTCGCAGTCTGCCTGGGTCTTAACTATCTTGAGTAATTTTGTATCATCTGCAAATGTTGCCACCTCAGAGGGGGAGTGATACAGGAATATTCTTACTTTTTGTTGTTGGGCCATTCACCCAGAAAGATTCCAAACATTGGCTGCAATGCTGGGGGACCACCTGCGCCATCGCCCAACCACTTTTTGGCCAAGTGAACTCTGAGTTGTGCTGCAACCCCATGTGCCAGGCTGTAATGCCCCTCACTCATACTTGGCCCTGCCATCCTTCCATCATGATAGGGCAGCGCTTCTTAAACTTCGAGTCATGACCCAGTACTGGGTCACGGCATGTCAGGCAGTGGTCACTTTAGTCAGCACCGCCGGCCAGGATGTTAAAATTCCCGTTGGTGGTGCTGCCCAACTAAGGCAGGCTAATCCCCACCTGTTTCAACACCACCTTGTGCCCTGAAAGTGGCCAGCAGCAGGTCCAGCTTCTAAGCAGGGGCTCCACATGCTGCCCCCATCCCAAGTACCGGCTCCACACTAGCAGGGGGTGGCGGTTGTGCTTGTGGGTGAGAGTTGCACGAGTCAGCAGTGCCAAGACAGGTGGGAAGCCTGCCTCTGCATCCCAGCTGCACCGCTGACTGGAAGCTGCCAGAGGTAAGTACATGCCCCAATCCCCTGCCCCAGCCCTGAGCTCTCCCAAACCTGGAACCCCTTCCTGCACCCCAAACCCTTCATCCCCACCCTCCCAGAGCCCACACTCCAGGCCAGAACCCTAACCCCCTCCCACATCCCTGCTCCAGCCCAGCGCCCCCTCCCACATCCTGAACCCCTCATTCCTGGCCCCAGCCCTGAGCCCTTCCCACATCCCAAGCCCCTCATCCCCAGCTCCGTCGGGGATGAGGGGCTTGGGATGAGGGGCTTCTTCAACTCAGTACCCAGAAAAAAAGTTTGAAAACCACTGTGTCTGGGTCAAATCTGAGTGAGCTGCATTGTGATCTAGCACCATGGGGTCACAGTGCCACTCAGGTTTCAGTGCTGCAACAATGTGCACTAAGTTAGAATTACTCACAGATTTAGGGGGCGGGTAGACTCATGGTTGGGGGGAGTAGGAGGGAGCCTGAGAGGGGACAAGGAGGGCGAGGTGGAATGGGTGGGGGATCTATTCCCCACCCACCCAATGGTGCTCCGCAGCCTGATTCCAAATGCTTTACAAATTACACATAGGAATATCTTTGCCAAGCAGTGAAATGCAGCCATTTCTGGGATATAGCACAGCAGTTCAGGAGGTGAAGTGAAGAATACTAGATCTAGTGAAACTAAAGGCGAGTTTTGAATGATTAGGGTAATTAACCTGGAATTTGGCCAGGACATCAATGATAACATTTCTACTGTTGCAAAAAGTGCCTTGGAGCCTTTAAGGACCACACTAGGTTGGAGGCTCAGTGCCTGTTGGTCACAGACTTACAGGTTGTGCCCACTCCGTCTCACCCTAATACCAAGGTTAGTTAGTTCAGTATTGACTCAGGGAAAAATGCCAGATGAAATCACCAAAATCCTCTTCCTCCCTTACCTGTGCTTTCCCGGGAGGGGAACTCCCATTGAAGTTCTGGTCCAGCATGACCCACCTAGCTTATCAGACTGGATGAGGTCATAAGTTGAGAAAGTGAGGTAAGTGCAGCAGGATGGAGAGAGATTCAGCTCCAAAAGGTGGGACAGGTGAGAGATATGATAGGAAGCGAGGTGGCCAGTCTATGTGATATGGAAGAGAATTCTGGTCTGTTGTGAAGGACAGGTACTAGAAAGTGGAATACCAGCAGGTCTGTATGGGATGGAGAGGAATTTGGACCTGCATTCATAACATTTTCATTGGCAATATCTCCGATACCCAACTGCAGCTGTGTGAAACTGGGCAGGGTTGAATGTACAGTCCTAGGGTCAAATGGATTCCGGCTGCACAGCCAAGCTGGGAAGGGGACAGTCATGGGCTTGGAACCTCAGCGTGGGAACGTCCCAGCGGCTCCGCTCCTCCTCCCTCAATTCCATCTCTATCCGATGGCCTTGGGCATGCATCCGCTGGTGGGAGCGGAGGCCTGAGAGCTTGGGGAAAACCTTGCCACACTCCCCACAGCGAAAGGCCTTCTGGACGTGGGTCTGCCGGTGCTTGAGCAAGGCAGTGGAGCGGATGAAGGCCTTGCCGCATTCGGAGCAGACAAAGGGGCGGTCGTTGGTGTGAGTTGCCCGGTGGAAGGTGAAGCTAGATGACTGGCTGAAGGACTTGTTGCAGATGCCACAATGGAAGGGCTTGAGGCCCATGTGCATCTTGCGATGCTGGAGCAGGGTGGAGGGGTCAGAGAAGGTCTTCTCGCAGAAGGGACACTCGTATGGCCGGTCGCCAGTGTGAGTGTTCTGGTGGATTAGCAGAGAGGTGGAGCGGGCGAAGGACTTATCGCACACAGAGCAGCGGTAGGGCTTCTCTCCAGTGTGTGTGCGCTCGTGCCGCCGCACCATGGAGGCCTGGTAGAAGCCCTTGCTGCAGTAGGAGCACTTGTAGGGCCTCTCACCTGTATGGATCCGCTGGTGCACTTTGAAGTCTGACTTTCTGGCAAAGCTCTTGCCACAGTCCCCACAGATCAGAGTGGTGGCACCAGCAGCTGCCATGGGCTTGTGGTCTCTCAGTATAGGGGCAAGCTTGTTGATTTCTGCCACTGCTGCCAGCTCTGTGGGCACAAAACCAGCAAAGACTCTGCCAAACTCTGCCCTGCCCTGGCCACATTCTGCAGGACTGTCCACCATCATGCTGTCATCACCCTGTTTGCTGATGACAGGCAAGGTCCTCCACTCATGGGCAATCCCCGATCTGTCTGATCCTACCCTTTTCCTTTGCAAGGTTAAGGCACAGCTGGACTCCCGCAGGGATGACTGCCATGAATGGTGACCTGTGGAACTGCTGTGTGCTCACAGTCCATGCCTCCCAGCACCTCCGAGGTCTGAAACCAAAGAAATGCAAACATGAGATGCAAGTCCCCTTTACAAAAACTTAGAGCTCAGCATTCCTGTCATGGGTCTCCCCTCTAGCATCCCGTCGGGGTCTCTGAACCCCTTGTCTATGCAGGGATTAGCCAGCCCTGATTTCTATCATCAGTGGCCAGTAATCAGAGTAGCTGCACCAGTGCAAACCCTTAGTACAGAGAAGGAAAACCATGATTTGCAGCAACTAAATTTGCTTATACAAATCACAGCTTTCTTTGTCTACATTGGGGCTTTTCACCTCTGCCACTGCATTGATTGATTGCCCCATGTAGACATGAAACCATCCTCCCTCCACAAATTTTGAGGTCAGAGGTAATTTTTCAAAAAACATTGAATGACTGAATGCCATAGCCTCCCCCCAATGTCCATCACTAAAGACAGTAATTTTGTCAAGTGTCCATCGTGCAACATGGTGGTGCTGACCCCTGCAAGAAAACCAAGAGTTTCCCCAACTCACAGCAGCCTCCTACCCCTACCAATCTGTTGTCCGGTGGGTGCTATAGCATGGTAGGTTCCACCTACCTACCCTGACTTTCCCCAAAGCTGGAGCACAGTTCTCTAGGAAGAGTGTAACACAGGCTGGAAGCTCAAGCCTGGGGGAGGCTCTCTTGTGTTGGTGAGTCACCAACCAGCCAGCTGACAGGGCTGGCTCTGGTTTGTCTGGCTCCGGAGGGTGTTGCACACGCGTGGGGAGAGCCGGGGGCCAGGCCTGCAAGGAATGACTGAGGGAGCAGAGGCTGCTTACCGGCTCCAGGGACATGGCAGGGCTGCTGCCGCAGGCACCGCTGAGCAACAGGGCAGGGGACTGCCCAGAGGGGGTTGCCAGGCTCCCAGCTGGGATGTATGGGGGGGGCACTGCGCCCCCATGGCAGCGCGGAAGGGGACCTCCCCCTTCTCGCCTTCCCATGGCTGGCCCCTGCTCCGCAGGGTGCGGGCGTGGCCGGCCCAGGCTCACCTCCCTCGGTGCTGCCGCGCCCCGCTGGCTCCCCGCGGGCCCGGAGACGTGCGCGCCGCAGCCGCCGCTGCTCTCCCGGCCGGTGCGCACAGGGGCCGCCCCTTGCCGAGGACCCCAGCGCACAGCCCGTGCACACACACCCTCGGCACAGGCAGCTGTCCGCCCAGGCTGCCTGTGCAGCGACACGGAGACGCGGCGGTCGGGGTTGGGGGGTGGTAGAGCGAGCCCGGCTCGGTTTCTTTTTTAAAGCCCCCCCCACCCCCAGCGTCGCCTAGTGCGTATCGATCCTCACGCAGGCACCAACCGGCCGGGATCGGGGAGGGCTGAACGGCCAACCTTATCTTTGAACTCCATTAGCGTAACACGTGCTAAAGGCGCGGGGCTGGGGTAACACGTGTTAGCCAACACCTTCCAATTCATAGGGTGTGGCTACCTTGTAAGCGGTGTGTGTGTGGGGGGGGAACTGCACCACCCATGCTAGCTGGGATCGTGCCAGGGTGAGTACAAATAGCAGGATGCAGCAGCAGCAGGGACTTCAAGGCAGGCTAGCTGCCTGGCTGAGTATCCAAGGTGTAGGGTAGGCTGGTACAGCCACCCTACTGCTGCAGCATCACTGCCATGGGTACCCATGCTAAGGAGTGAAAGTGGGTTAGTAGGGACCTCAGCGGCTGTACCAGCAGGGTGGCTCGGGAGAGGGGCAGCAAAGTTAAAGTGCTGCTGGAGGGTCCTTTGCCATGGCAGTGCCATAATATGGTACCCCACCTCCCGTTGGCGGCCCTGCCAGTCGCCAGGGCCACTGATGGCAGGGTGCGAAAGGGGCAGTGACGTTAGAAGTGCTGTTGCCACAAAGGACGCTACTTAAAGCACTGCCATGGTAGCGCTTTAATGTCGTTGCCCCTTTTGCCCCCCCAGCCGCCAATGGGGTGGGGGGAGGGAGCAGCTGCCCTAGGGTTCTGGCTGCCACTGCTGCTACCGCGGCAGGGCTAGGGCCCCAGGCCCTTTAAATCGCCACTGGAGCCCAAAGCGGTGTGGGCTGGCTGCGGGATGCTCACCCCTTTCACTTAAGGCCTCTTACTGGACTGTGGAGTAGAGAGTTCAGTAAACACAACATGTGAAATCCTAGTTCCAATTAAATCAGTGGAAGTTTTGCCATTGATTTCCCTGAGGCCAAAATTTCACCTTAAGTCTGTACACAGGTCCATTGGTAGACCAGTGTGGGGAAAGTCATCTACCCGGGGATCCTACCAGGTCATTTTAGACCGCATGTTAAGGAGGAATGATCTTCTAGCAAACACCCACCCAGTATAGTTGTGTAATTGGCAGTGGCTATTGATTTAGTTCACTTCTGGCCAGTCTTTAATCTGAATTAACCATGGTGCCAGAAGATCCTTTAACAATTCACTGAGGTCAAACACAGGTGGTGTAGCAAATTACTGTTTTTATTTTATCCAGTGCCCTCTTTGTTCCCCCTATTACATGATGTATGTTTTCTCCTTTTAGTGAATCCTTAAACCTCAATTCAGGAAGTCATCCCTACTCAGGAAAAGTTAACCACCTGCTTAAGTGCTTTCCTTAATTGGAGCGTTCGTTGGAATGGGAAAGGGGGTGCTGTTTTCACATTCTCATATAAAAAAGTATCTACCAGAGTCCTTAACTACAGTGTGCACACAGGCATCACATGAAGGGTTCTGCAGAGACAGTTGGGATGGAAGGAAAGGGGGGTAGAGGAGAAGGTCACCTGTGTTTGAGATGACAGATAAGTTTCCAAAGGTAGGAAGATACGGTGAGACTCCAAGAAAACCCTGAAAGGGGATAGGATTCCTGCACTGTGCTCTAAAGGGCAGAAGTAGGCTAGGAAGACAGGGGTGTTGGAACAGGGTACTTGCTATTGTGTCATCTTGAAGTTGAATGGAAATTCAGGACACCACACTAATTCGTGACATTTTGGGTGGTCATGTCTAGAACTGAACAGCAGGTGGCATCATCACCCTTCCAATAAACAGAAATAATACAGGGCAGTGGCACAGAGAGGAGGCCCTGAAGGGAGAATCATCCCAGGCAGTGGGGAGACCTGTCTGTGTATCTGTCTGACTGTCTTCCCCACTGGATTAAGCACTCACCTGCAAGCAATGCACTCGAGAAAAGCAGACAAACCAAAGTATCTCTGGCAATAGTCGGGGCGGGGGGAATTTTCCTCCTTTATTCCCATCATTCTGGGACTCACTGCAAAGCCCCCACCCTGGGTAATCGCACGCATCCAGCTAAGGGTAAGAGATGTTCCCTGTCTCCAGATCCCCTAAACCTCCCCATGACATCTGCAGAAAAGCCCCTGGATAGCTTGGTCCTTGAAAGAGACATTCAGCAACTGGCCCAGCTGAGCAGGGATTTGATGTGACCTGCCCTGTCACTGACGGGGCAACACACGGCTCCGAATACAGGCCGAGGGCCAGATCCTCAGCTGGTGGATATCGGCTCAGTTCTGTGGAAATCAGAGGAGCTAGGCTGATTTGCTCCAGTTGAGAAACTGGCCCCTTTACTCTGACTTTTAGCCACCTTTGTTATTAGTAATGTAACTGGCTCTAAACATTTGGCCACCTAAGGTTTTTCTGAGCCCTTTCCCAGGACGATGTAAGGGATGGCAGGGAGTCAGCACAGCCATCTCCACACACTCATTGCTCCTGGAGCGGGAACAGCCTGCAGTAGCCCGTGATTGTGCTTCCCCCAAGCTCCATGGCCTGCGCTGTGGGCACGAGCAGAGGACTCAGACCCTGGCCATGCCCCTTGCGGTGATGTGTCTCTCCAGGGTGCAGAGAGGGACTGCTCTCCGCATTCCGCCCAGCTCTGGGGGACAGTTGTCCCAGGCCCTTTGTGGGCAATTCTTCAACAAAAAACTTTAAAGCCAGACTGCAATGAGAAACCACAGAACTGGAATTAATTTGCAAACTGCACACCATCAAATTAGGCCTGAATTAAGACTGGTCGTGGCTGGATCATTACAAAACTAATTTCCCCCATACTAATTTCCCTCTTCTGTTACTCACATCTTCTTGTCAGCTGTTTGAAATGGGTCACCCTTATTACCAATACAAAAGTAATTTTTCCCCCACTTGGAAAGGCAACTCTCATCTTTTCATGTACTCTGTGTATATATATATATATATATATATATATATATATGTATGCTCCTGTATTTTCCACTCCATGCATCTGATGAAGTGGGTTCTATCCCCCAAAAGCTTATGCCCAGATACATTTGGTAGTCTCTAAGGTGCCACAAGGACTCCTTGTTGTTTTTGCTGATACAGACTAACATGGCTACCACTCTGAGACCTGATGCCATTCAATTACTTCTAACTCCCTTCCAGTTGTTTCAGCTGCCACTGTGGTTCCCAGGGGAGATGTAGTCTTAAGAATCTCCTCCAGGGAGGTGCTGAGAGTTGGGGGTGGCTGGACGAAGGAAGGTGGATTTAAAAATCCCTGTTTTTATTTGCACTGCCTAGGAACCCCATGGCATGGACAAGGACCCCATTGTGCTAGGTGCTGTACAAACACAGAACAAAAGGCAGTCCCTGCCCTGAAGAGCTGGAGAAGCAGATAGCAGGTAACACAATGCAATAACATCAAAAGCAAAGTAATAGTGTGAAAACCCTTGGAGGGCTTTAATAAAAGATAATGCTGGAGACAGAGAGAGGCAAAAACATATCCACAAAGGAGATATGGAGGAAGAAAATACTCCCTCAAAAAATCTCCTGTCTTTGAATCACCCTTGAGATTCAGCTTGATCCTTCTTGGCATATTCTTGTAGACCATCCACCTCAAATCCTGGCAGGTTGAATAGCAAAGAGAAAAAAAAGCTAAAGTATTGCTTGCTCATGGTGGCTATTATATCTATTCCAGGTAAGGAATGTGTAATCATTACAGTTGGACTGAAGGAATCATTTTCATTTCAGGATCAGATGAATCTCTTTCAGATGTGGCCCATGACATGCAGCCCTACAAAGAGACCCCCAGCTGATATAATGTGGTTTCACTCCATTGAAGTCGATAGCCCAGTAATGTTTATCTGCTAAGGTGGATTTTATTGAATTGGAAATAGATTTTGCTGTCTGTAACCAATTTAGTAAAATCTACTATTAGCTACTTTGAGCTGAAACGAGTTGTAGGTACCTTGGCAGGACAAAAGATGTATTTTCTCCCATCTTGATGGCACCCAACAGTTTGTTGCATTCCATGCTAGTATGGCTTCACAGCTGAGGGCTAATGATACAGGCAGGGTCGGGGTGATCCTTGAAGATCTTATAAAACATTACATGCTCCTGAAATTCTGCCTTCTTACGAGTCCAATCCTGCATGTCCTTTGGGTGCGGAATTCCCAATGAAGTCAATGGAGGAGTTTTGCACATAGCAGGCCTGCAGGATTGAGCCCTTAATGGCTGGTCTCTGCTTTCTTGTTCAGTGTCAGAGCTCATTGTACGCATGTAATTGTCACTGTTTTTCCTTGTTATTTGTATTGCAGTAATACCAAGATCTGGACCGACTACATGGTAAGAATCAGTGTCTGCCTCAAAGAGCTTACATTCTAAACAGACAAGGGAAGAAAGGAAATATTGTGATTCTCATTTTATAGCTGGAGAGGCTGAAGTGCATAGAGATTAATGACTTACCCAGGGTTACAGAGGAAATCTGTGTCAGAGCCAGGAAATGAATCCCGGTCTGCTGAGCCGCAGTCCAGTGCCTTAGCCACAGGACCATCCTTCCACTGGAAGTCACATTACTAGTAGGATTTTGCTAATAATTCTCTCAGGCCTTTCTTCTTCTGTGATAGCCTGGGGTTTGGCAGCACAGGTCATGGTTCCCTTTGGTTCTTCTTATGTTTGTGCCATTAGTCCCGAGGCCCTTCCTTAGTTTTCATTCTGTCCTTACTTAAGAGACACCTTCTGAAGTCAAAGGGAGTAGTGCATGAGTACAGAATTGAAGATTTGGCCCAGTGGCTAAAACTGGGACTTGCTGGAATTGAATGTGTCTGCGAAATACTTCTGTCCTGTGGTTATTTAGCTCCCTTCTCAGTATTTGTGGTAGTGATGTGTGTAATAACAACGTAATCATCATGACCAGGGTGGTGTCTCCATTTCACACCCAACCCCCTTGTCTCCAGGCTCATTTTCTTAACTATCACTTCCGTGTCTAGAGCTCTGATGCTCTCCAAGACAAACACATGTCACTTCGTGCAGCATCCTGGACAGCACCTCCCTGTGCTGCTCTCTCCTGCTTCTTGGTCCCATTCTCACAAGGTGACACCTTCTCTGACTTGCTCAGCTGAGAATGAGGAGTGGGAAAGGCTGTAAGGTGAAGGGATATTTTTGGGGTGAAGTTGTAAAGAGCCCCCTTGTTCAGGCTTTTTATTCCTCCAGCACTTACTTGTCCCCTCATGCCCTTGACTATTGTCTGCCACCTCCTCTCACAGGGACTTGGCCTAAAGATAGGTTAATAAGTACAGTGTTTGGTGCAGGGTGATGGTGTTAACAGCACAGTGACAGAGGAGGGAGAAGAGACTACAGTAGACTCCTAGTTTCCTAAGTTAACAATAACCTCACAGGCCTGGTGACGGGGGCCTCAGGGGCTGTTGAGACAGTCACATTACTACCCACCACCTCTTCCCGAACAGTGGTTGCTGTAAGAACTGCAATTAGCAGCCATTTGTTATTAACCAAGAGAAAGGTGCGTTCTTGGCCGCAAAGAATTGACTGGGAATCCTGGGCTAGCTCAGCCAGCCATCCCTGCCTCAAACTGTAACGGTGTGTTTCTTTCCAGAGCTTACTCTTTAGGGGGAGGAGGAGGGGGCGCTGTCTGCTCACAGATCCTGGAACTCTCCAACTGACAGCATTAAAGGCAGCAAAGTACTGGAGAGGGACAAGCTGAGTAATGGAAGGTGCCCTCTGGAGTCTGTTTGTGTGACTGAATTAACTGGCCTCCCCTGAGCTCCTGCCAAACCTCCGCCCCCTTTGGGTTTCAGGGTTGCACCTTTATGGGAAGGCTATTTTTGAAAACTGTCCCGCCCCTCTCTCTGTCCCAGGCCTGTAATAAGAGAATAAGGAGGCACTTTGTGAAATGCATGGCTGGTAAATTTAGATCAAATAAAAGGAATCCTTCCTCATACAGCATGTGCAGCCACCCTGATGGAAAGCACCGTTGGGAGCAGGTCATCCAGGACCTGCACTGAGGCTGCATTGTAGTAGTGCCTGTGTGGCTGGCTTTCTGACCTGTAAGAACACGATAGCTACATGGGCTAAGATAGTAAAGGCAATTCAGGCTCCTGACTGAGGCATATGCTGCTCACTGAGGGATGCAGGGGGTCAAGAAGGAGCACCCTTCCCCCCCGCACTCCAATGTGCAGCACTACACAAATGGCTACAACAGTGAAGAGGAGGGGGACCCCACTCTTAAAATGGGCTGGCAAGCTGGTGTTTGAGCAGGGGAGGGGAACGCCCTAAGGTGCAAGGGAGTAAATGCCTTGATTTTGGTTATGTCCGGATAATGAGCGTATCGGAGAATTCCCCCTGAGTGCAAAGTACTGCAGCTCTCAGCATTTCTTCATCTGCTTCACAGCTAAGGAAGTAGCTGAAGCGTTATGGCAGCTTTCACACCGCTCTCTTGCCCACCCTCCTGTCCTGCACAAGTGGAGACTGGGACACAGGATGCCCTAGATCAGGGTCGGCAACCTTTCAGAAGTGGTGTGCCGAGACGTCCTTTATTCACTCTCATTTAAGGTTCCGCGTGCCAGTAATACATTTTAACATTTTTAGAAGGTCTCTTTCTATAAGTCTTTAATATATAACTACACTAGTGTTGTATGTAAAGTAAATAAGGTTTTTAAAATGTTTAAGAAGCTTCATTTAAAATTAAATTAAAATGTGGCTCCCCCAGACTGGAGGCCAGTGTGGGCAGTGTGAGTGCCACTGAAAATCAGTTAACGTGCCGTCTTTGGCACGCATGCCATAGGTTGCCTACCCCTGCCCTAGATGTTACCCTATCAGGGACTGTTGTGCATGCTTCCAGGCTGCGGAATACCTGCCTGGTATCTATGGAGAACATTCCCTTCCCCGTGGGGGAGGGACTGCTGGCTGTGCTCAGGCAGGCAGGCCACGGACTCCCTTCCCCAACCAGAAGAATATGAGCGTGTAAATGTTTAGTGCCCAGTTGTATAGCCCTTGCACATGTTAGTGAGCACTTCTCCACGTGACATGTCCCCCTGAAGTTAGTGGAGCTGCTGGTGGTTATAAGAGCTCATCACTGGAAAGATCCTTAAATATTTTGCGCATAGGCATTGACTCCGTCGGTGCTCCAAGGCTGGATTACTCACAGTGAAAAATTGGCGAGTGCAGAGTACCCATCGGCAGCTCTGTGCCCCACCCCCCACCCCAGCTCACCTCTGTCTTCTCCCCTGAGCGCTCCCATTTCACAGCAAGCCGGGGATGGGGGAGAAGCGGAGCGGCGGCGCGCTCGGGGAGGAGGCGGAGGCAGGGCGGAGGTGAGCTGGGTCAGGGAGCGGTTTCTCTGCGCCCCGCCCCCACCAGGGTTACTTCCTGCAGCCTTCCCCATGCCTCTCCCCTTGCCCCAGCTCACCTCCACTCTGCCTCCTCCTCTGAGCGCGCCACCACGCTTCTCCCCGCTCCCCCCTAGCAGGGCCGGCTCCAGACACCAGCCTACCAAGCAGGTGCCTGGGGCGGCAAATGGCAGCGGGCGGCATTCCAGGCGGTGTTAGGGATGCACTCAGGCGGCTTTCGGCGACACGCCTGCAGCAGCTCAACAATCTTCCCTCTTCGGTGGAGCAACCGCAGGTGTGCTGCCGAAAGCTGCGCTTCCCTCTTCGGCGACACGCCTGCAGAGCCACTTGGGGCAGCAAAGAAGTTAGAGCCGGGCCTGTCTCCCAGGCTTGCCGCGCGATACAGCTGTTTCGCGCAGCAAGCCTGGGAGGAAGGAGGGTGGAGGGGAAATGTGGTGTGCCTAGGGGAAGAGGCAGGGCCGGGGATTTGGGGAAGGGATTGGAATGTGGGGCGGGGAAGGGGTGCAGTTGGGGGTATGCGAGCACCCACCAGCGCCGCGTAAAGTTGGTGCCTATGATTTTGTGCCAGATTCTCAACTGGCATAAATTACTTTAGCTCCATGGACTTCAAGGACCCCCAGCTGAAGATGTGACCCTTTGTCTAAATAGTTGCCAGTAAAAATTCTGGAGACTGGTGGATGGAAAGATAAATGGAAACTGGTATCTCTGAATTCCGGGGCCTGCTTGCCAGTTTCACGACAAAGAAGCAACTTCACCATGCACCCGTCTGTCCTCAGTCACCATGATGATGGCCAATTGCCTCTTGACCACTGCATCCAGTTACTACAATGCGGCTCACCTCTTTATACATCTGGTCCTTCCTTTTCAGCCTCTTTCAGGGCTACTTCTCCTCAGCATTCTTTGGGCTGAGACCTAGAATTTCATTTAAGCTAGGTGGGATCCAGAGGCCTGGAAGCACATTCATGAGACAAATGGATGCACTTGCCTATTCATGAGATGTGGGTTGCAGACCAGCTGCATATTCTTGAGTTCCAAGTACCTCAATTGATATTCATAAACTGCAGAGGGTTAATTTGATGTTTATGGAATGAAATCATTGCAGTATTTGTGGCACCAGCCTCTTAGTTCCTAGTTACAATTTCTCAGTCTGTTTTTGTAAGATCCAGGATAATTTAACAGGAGATGCCCTGGATCTGCTTATAATTCCTGTTTCTTAGTTTTACCTTGCTTTGCAGCCAGGTACAAAGTGTAAGCCAGGGCAACATGCAGGGATTTCAGTTAGAAAGGTCTGGTTATGTTCCCTTCCCCATTCCCTTGTTGTACAGCAGTATGGCTCACTCATGGAATTCTGCGTGGTAACTCAAGTCAAGAAAATGGGCTCAAGGGCGCCAAGATGCTAAACATGTCGGTATTGGGAAAGCAGCTCCCCTAAGAGCAGGTCAGAAGAATCAGAGATGGGTCCTGCGCCGTGAAGAAGCTGATCCATGATTCCCCGATGCTGGTATAAGAACACAAGAACATTCAGTTCAAGTGAGGTTGCCCTTGGTTTTAGAGAGCCAGTCTGCTGTTTGTCTGTCTTAAAGTGAAGTCCCTGAATGGCATCCTTTCCAAGCACGCTGCTGCTGTGTCTCTTACAAAGGCAGGAAACAAGGGATTGCTCAGAGGACAGTTAATGGGGTACAGAATGTTTCCTTTCTAGTTTGCTGGGTCCAACTCCCCCCAGGATCAGTAGTGACTGAAAGTTATTGCCATCGGATGGCTGGTTGGTTGGGCATGTGTTTGGTGGACTGCACTTGTGACCACCTGTTGGGCAGTCTCTATAGAGAGATCTGGACAGCTCTGATCCAGTCTTTCAGAAGACATGTGAAGCTCTGCTGGGGAAGCCTCTGCTACACCTGTAGCTTGCATAAGCACAGGACTTCAGTCCTCCGAGCCACCAAGGCAGCATTTTTCATGAGAACTAAATAACCAGAGAAAAACAAAGGCAGAAAATCTTCGCTTCCCTGGGAACCTTGCTGGGCCTGTTTTTGGCTTGTTCCCGGAACCTTTATCAAGAGAATGGGCGTGGCACAGGCATTCTGCAAACACCATTCAGGTAAGAACCTGCCTGGGACGTTCAGCAGGCCAGGGTTTGCAGGTTGGGCCTTTGATAACAGCCAAGATTAGAGAAGAACCCTGCACTCAGTTAGGCTCCTCCTCCTGTTATCATCTTCTTGAAAGGTGCTTTGTACGGTGTGCTTATCCCTGCAACAAGGCATTGAACAGGTACAAGTATCCGTCCTACACACTCCTCTCCTCCAACGGCCCATCTCCTAAGTGCCAACTTTGTGGGTGCTCTGGGGCTGGAGCACGCACAGGGAAAAATTGGTGGGTGCTCTGTACCCTCTGGCAGCTCCCTGTCCCACCCCGCCCCAGCTCACCTCCGCTACACCGCCACTTCCTGCTTCTCCCGCCTCCCTCTCAGCGCTTGCGCCACAAAACACTGTTTTTATGCAGCAAACTGGGAGGGGGACCGCGACGCACTTGGGGAAGGAGGCAGGGATTTGGGGAGGGGTCCAATAGGGGCAGGGAGGGGCGGAGTTTGGGCAGGGACTTTGGGGCAGGTGTAGAGCTAGGGTGGGGCTGGGGAGAGGGCTGCAAGCATCCACTGGCGCCGACAAAAGTTGGCACCTGTGATCCTCTGTGCTTCATTTCATACACTAGTCTCCATGCTACCACTTAACCCCCAGCCCCATCTGAAACTCTACCAGAACAGCTGGAGAGCGAACAACCAAAGTTAACCCAAGTTAGCAATGGCTGAAACTACCAGCTCGTGGTGGTTTGGTGGCCTCCATGAGCAGACTAAGCAATTGCTTAGGGCCCTGAGCAGCTCAAGGGGCCCCCTATTCACTTTTCATTAAGTGTTGGGGAGGCGGGGGATGTTCCTGCTTAGGGCCCACAATGAGCTAGTGTTGCCTCTGCTGGGTTGACAGTCTCAGCAGAGAGGGCAGGGGCTGTATGGAAGCTGAACTCCCAAAGTCTCTCCAGCACAGGGTTGAAGTACACTGATGGAGCAGTGTGGGAGAAGCTTGCGTAGCCTATGTCCACACTCTGTCAGTGCTGTGAATAAACAGAGCACCCCAGGGCTGTTGGTCCCAGATTTTTCACTCACCCCAAAAAGGGAGTCAAGAGAGAGAAACTCTCTGGGTGTTTATGAGAGCGTGTTGGACAGTGCTGGTCATGCTGATGTCTGGAGAAAATGCCTGATTGCATATGTACATTTCATCATTGTGCCAGTGTAATACACTGGGTGGATCCATGTGATCATGTCTCCCTCTAGCCATTGGATATAGCGAGGCTAAGAGCATGCTCCTGTTTGACAGGTAACACTCCCTCAGCGCAGGTGATAAGGACTTGTCAGTGCTTCTGGTACAGCAATGCGGTGTCCGTGTGTGTATGTAGTAAAACACAGCAGGTCAGAAATGCTAGATGAGAGAATCCATTGACCGGTGGAAGAAACTAATAGCAAAGGATATGGATAGAGAAATTAGTTTCTCTCCAAGGGAGATGAGTGGCAGGCTCCATCCACAGGACCAGCATCTGGGACAGAAGAGAAGATCTAAAGTGACTTGTGACCACACCCCGAAACGTGCTGTATCCGGTAAGGTAATGTAAAGATCCTGGGATGAGTGGCGCACATTAGCCCAGAGAGATACCAAAGAAGTTCTAGTCCAGCAGCAGGAATCTCCCCTGGCAGAGAGGGGAGGTACCAGAGAAGAAGAGGGAAGGGATGGAAGAAGAAAATCATCATTGCCAGAATGATTTTCCAAAAGACAATGCAGGTGAAAAAAGAATGTAAGTGCAAAGGTGCCCGTGTGTGCTGGGGCAGGGGAGACTGGGGAATGTTCAGCACTTAGACTGGCTGATCAGTGACTAAGGGTGTTTCTACACTGCAATCAGAGATGTGATTGCAGAATGTGTAGATGTACCCGAGCTGGCCTCAATCTAGCTATAGTGCAGTGAAGCTGTGGCCGTACAGATTTCAGTGTGGGCTAGCTGCACAAGTAACTATGTAGGTTTATGCAATTCATGCTGAAACCTGTATTACTGTCACCTTCCTAATCCAGGATCCAAGATAGCTAGATTAAAGCTATCTCTAGTACATCTGTATGTACTCCTGTCATACACCCTGACTGCAGTGTAGACATACCCCAGAAAAGAACTAAGCTGATATGGTTCTTAACCAGCAAATATATTGGGTCAAACCCTACTCTTGATCACACTGGTGTAAATCTGGAGTATCTTCCTTTGAACTAGGTCTGTTGCCTATTATTAGTGAATATTGCCACCAATTAGTTTACTGGACTGCAGCTGGCTGGCTTCCCAGCCAGCCCCTGCCAGTTTATGATGTTCCTGAGTGATATCGTCACAGCCAATGTAGAATGTGCTGAAAAACACTTGATTGTCCTGATCCCCAGTTTCAATGACTTCCAAACGGACTCACTGGGGGATCAATATGGGGAAACAGGTATCAGCACAAGCCCTACCAGCATAACAGACACCACATCAACTTCCTGCCATGGAAGCTGTATAGTTCCCTCAGTAAAAACTCTCCCATTGGCTTCAATGAAGCTAGTTTCATAAATCTGTTCCTTGTGCAATACCCAGGGGCGGCTCCAGGCATCAGCGTTCCAAGCGCGTGCTTGGGGCGGCCAGCGCTGGCGGGCGACATGCCTTCCGTGATTGGGGTGCTGCGCTGCTGCTTCTCTCTCGGTGGCATTTCGGCAGCGATACTCATGCCGCCGCTGCTTCTTTTGGCGGCATTTCGGCAGCAGGTCCACGACTTCAGGTTTCGGAGTTGGGGTGGGGGAATTTCGCTGCTTGGGGCGGCAAAAAGGCTGGAGCTGGCCCTGGCAATACCATTGGATTGCGAGGTTTAAACTGGATGGCACTGGAGGTGTTTTCAGTCAAAGGTCCTTGACTCTGAAATTTACACACCCGCAGTGATCCAACAACACCCAGGTTCTGTTGTGATAATTGAGTCTACAGCTTTACCTTCATTGTGCGTTTAACTGTAAGCAGTGAGTGAAAGTTTATAAGATGTAACAGTAACTCATAGCAACAAATGTTGATGGGAAGAGGTATGAAAGGGAGGCAGAGACTGAGTTAGTCCAAACAAAAAGGCCTCCTGATACAACTCAAGGACTGTCTTAAGATCATGCCTGGTAAACAGAAAAGGTGTGGAACTAGAAATCAGTGAACCAAAATTGGAGTTTCGGAAACTAGCCCTAATTGGTGGATGAAATAATGAGGGGATGGGCTATTCCGCCCACCACTCCCCTTTTGGGGTCCTTAAAGGAAGACTTTGGGGAGAAAAATTAGCAACTGGAGTGAGCTTCACCATCATGGCTGCCACCCCAACTGTCTGATAGGACCCCAGACCTTCTTCATCCTAATCCTGAGAGATGTCCTGCACAGCTCAGGCCAGAAAGAGGCATCCAGATGACATCACCACCTCTACCAGCTCCAACTGAATCCCAAACACCATCTCGGATGAAACGGGACTGGACTTTAACCACAGCAGCAGCAAGAACAACTGCTCCAGCTTAACCCAGCTAACTTCTCTTTTCCCCATAGGATGGTTATTGCCAGCTATGTTATCATTTAAGACAGGGATGGGCAAACTATGGCCCTCAGGATCTTTCTGCTCAGTTCTTGAGCTTCTGGCCAAGGAGGCTACCCTCGGCCCCTTTCCTGCTGTTCCCCCTCCCCCGCAGCCTCAGTGCGCCGCCAATGTGGGGCCCAAAGGTTTAAATACATACTCAGAAGCTGGCACCTTGGCAAACAAGCAATTGTTTCCAAAGTTAGTTTAAAACAAAAGTTTGCTTTAAAAGTCTTAAATGTGTTGAGTTTGTTTGAGATAAGCATGCAAAACAAACTGTTAACATTTTTGCTTGAAAAAAAGAGCGGGTTAACAATTGTTTTCTAGTTACTTTAAAAAAAATCTCATAAAATGCTTTGGTTCATTTTTTTCCCTTGTGTTTTAAGGTTTGTAGTTTCTGTGATTGGTAATTTTTAAGAAATAGTAAAGTAAGTAATAATGAGTTGTTTAAAGTAGTTGAAGGTTAAGTGGTTAAAGCAGACTTCCCGAAATAACATCTTGGGTAACTCTCTTCTTAATAAAATGCCAGCTTTATTCTGGGCTGCAATTGCATTAACTGTGAATTAAATCTCAAACCACTGGAACCAAGGGTTCTTGCAGCACCAAACTTTTTGTGGGCTTTTTGGTGATCGTTTTGGTTTTGCAATGTTTTTTCCTTGTTGTTTTTGTGCTTTAGCAAAGGGTTTTTCCCTCCACTCTTGTTTTTTGTTGCAATGATTTCTGTTATTGTTCTCTGCACATGAGAGAGCAGCACAGTGCTAGTGTTGTAACTGAGATCCCCAGAATGGGCTAAGTTGCCACGATGGCCATGTTGTCATCACAAATGGTGGTGGTAAAACGTATGCGCAAGATCTATCGTAGACTAAAAATGCCTGTGAATTTTTACCAGCATTGCTCATGGATGGAAATGGGTCCAAAAAAGCATCAAGTTGTTGCTTCTTTTTGAAAGAGGCAATAGACTCGGTTAAAAATACCCTAAGGGCTAAAGTTTTTCTCTAAGTGAGCAAGTTTAACCTCTAGTGCATAAAACCTTCCTCGACTGTGTAAATGTACAGCCTTTACTGTGTAAGCAGCGGGGGGAGGATTTCTTTCCATTGTTACCCACTCTGGGCATACAGTCAAAGAAGTGTTCTTAAGCGTCTAACAGCAACAATTCCAAGTTTTGTTTTCATTACAAATTAAAGGAGTTATAAGTTCTTAAACCTTTCGGATGTGAACAAAGCTTACCTGTAATCTTTGCAATATTTGATCAAGTAAGATTTGCAAATCCTGAGCCTGGGGTAACGAATTTGCTAACATTAAAATATAACCAATGATCCGCTTGGTTAAGCCACCCCTGACTTGAAGTGGGTTTCCATCCTCTACAGTTTTGTTCACTGACTCTCAGCTCCCCACTATAAAAACTGTTCCAGTGTCACAGGCTGCAGCGCATCTCAGCACTCTTCTTCCCTTTCTCCCAAAAGAACAGTTATCACCATGTCTGAGACTGTCAAACAAGGGGGCTTTTCCTTCTAAACTCTCTCTCCAGCTCCAGGGAAAAGGAACAAGGGATGTTATTAAAATGAAAGCCTGCCTTAGCAGTTTACATTTCAAAGGCCTTCAGTGTTTTTCCTTCTTTTATTTCTCTTTAGTAAAAGGTTAAAGACGTTTGATGGTGTGTGTGTGCCATGGTGGTGAAGTCTCTGTGGACCAGGGATCGGCAATCTTGGCACGCGGGACCGTAGGGTAAGTACCCTTAAAGAGCCCCACAGGTTTGTTTACTTGCCGGTTCTCCCACTGGCCGCGGTTCTCCGTCCCGGTCCAATGGGGGCAGCAGGAAGTGGTGCGGTGCTGGCCGCCGCTTCCCACAACCCCCATTGGACCGGGACGGAGAACTGCGGCCAGTAGGAGACGCGGTCGGCAAACTGGCAAGTAAACAAACCTGCTAAGGGTGCTTACCCTGCAGTCCTGCATGCCAAGGTTGGCAATCCCTGCTGTGGACCATATCTGAATGTTATCTACCACTGTTTAATGCTGGACGGCAACTGGGTTATGCTAACGCCTTTGACCCATATATTCCGTCTAAGTGAATACAACATGCTCCAGTCCTGTCACGAGTGCCATGCATACATATAGCTCCCTGCGTGAACAGGGTCCAAGAGTGCTCACTGCCAGGCCATGCTGCTGGACCCAGCTTTTTCCAGAGGCTTTTCCTGAAATAGAGAGATTGGCAAGATTGGTTAACATGGCTGTTGGGCTGATAATGGCTTTCATGTATTGATTTTAAATGGCTCATTACACTGGCCTTGATGTTTGGAGAACTGCATTTCAAAAAACAGAAATCAATGCACTTGAAATATTCTGTATTGTTTTGCTTGCTGTTCACCCACTGAGGGCAAGATTAAAAGAAAGATGCAAAAGAATTGGAAGTCAGCCTTTAAAAACTATTCTTAAAACATAAATAAACCTAGTGACCTAGTACTTTGTTTAAAACCAAACTCATTAATTTTAACAAAATCTCAGGGGTTAGATATTAATGTATGAATGACTGGGTAAACAACCCTTGAGCTTCTAAGGAATGAATATCAGGCTGTCCTGCGAAGGAAAACTTTGTACTTGCACAGTCACCTTCCAAGAATTTTAAAGCGCTTTATAAAAAAAAATAAACAAAACTGCTCTGCCTTGTAAGTTCGTTGTGAGGAATAAATATTGAGCACTTCATCCAGCTCTGAAATGCAGCCAGCTCTGGAGCAGAACTCAGCAACTCCATCATGGTGGATGATTACAATACATGGCAGATTATAATAAAATATGAAATACACATGAAAGGTAAAGAAGAAACATGTGGAGGGAAGTTGACAACAGCTAGTCAAGATGTTTAAAGCCTTTGCTTTCACTATGGTTTAGCACAGAGCTCCCCCACTCCACCCCAGCATGTGATGCTGCCTGTGCTCATATTTAGTTTATACTCACACTGCACTAGATTGCTAAAAACTGGGAAAGGATTTGCAAGTCCAAGGCCTTTTTAAATCAGTCAATAAAATAATGAGGGGTGGGTGTTAAACGGGCCTTTCTGTGTCTCTCTTCCTCCTCCCCAGCTTTCACTGCCTATCACTCATCGTATACGATTTCTTGTGCTTGCTTCTGCCACATCGGTCATCAAAATAACTGCTTCCATTTAGGCAGACAGGCGTCTCTCTGCATCTTTCAGTGAGCTAATGGCACCATTACACAGCTCATCCTTCCAAACAAGGACTGCAGCTTTTCCAACCCCCGCATCCTCCAAAGCTGGCAATCTGCCAGTTCATGATCCCTGCTCTAGCAAAGAGGTTTGTGGGTTTCTGGCCTCCTCCTCTATCCTCTGAAGGGGACCCCAAATGTCTGGGTGACTCCCTATCAAGAGAAAGTGAAGCTAACTTTCTGGCTCCCTCTGCCTTCATGAAGAGACCTCTCCCGTTTCCAGTCAGCCCTTCGGAGGTTCCCCCCTCCTACTCTGCTTCAACAATAGGGCCCCAAAGTATAACCTGAAGTGAAAACCATGCCCTGGAGCAACTAAAATGTACTCTCATGGTCTGAACCTGTCCAGCCATTCCGGCTTTATTATTTGTATTAATACTACACTTGCACCTATAGACCCCAGCTGACATCAGGGCCCCCTTGTGCTAGGCAGTATAAACACATGGTTAGAAACAGTCCCCATCCTGTAAAGCTTGTGGTCTAAATAGACAAGACTCATGGGGAAATAAAGGTACAGAGAAGTTAAGTGACATGGCTTGGATCACACAGCAGGTCTCAGCCTAGACCGGAACCCTGGTCTCCTACATTCTAAGCCATCACTTTGCCCTCTGGACCACACCATATTACAGTTCTGCAAATACTGTTACAGTGCTAGCCCTGGACTAGTCCCCAGATAGTGCAAACTGAAAGCAGGGCCTGGAACTGACCAGAGCGAATGACCCAGACTTGCCATCCTCCCTGGAGCAAAGGGAGACAGTACATAATTCCTCCTCCGCAAGTTTTGTTTCCACAGGTATTGGGCCAACTGGGTTTAGAACAACAAGCCGAGGAAGATGAAGGAAAGAAAACCTTGCACCTCCCTGTCTCCTGCGTGCCTACTCCACAGGGACTCTGCTGGCACTGTAGTGGACAGCTATCGAAATAGGATGGCTTTAGAAACCCTGTACTATTTTTCCTCTTAGATAGCAGCCAGTGTTGGCTACTTGCTATCAGGAAAGGCTGTGATGAGCCTGGTGTATGTGATGATGGATTTTTCGTGTTTGCCAAGCGATAGCTGGGCTTGGTAGCCTCAGCACAGCCCTGGTTTGTCTGGCAAGTGGCCTTTATCTTCCACTCTACAGTTCTGAACAATTGGCAAAGCAATGAACATTTCCAATGGAGCAGGTACAGCAGCTGTTTTATTTCAGCAGTAATCCAGGCATTCAATACAACCACACTTTAAAGAGAATAAGAGCTTTTATAGCAGTGCCCGTCTTCGTCTGGCTTTTTGCCATCCATGATGCCTCCCCTTTTATTTTTTTTAATCCAATGAGATATAAGGGCCAGAAATGAAAATTGCTCCCTCTCCTCTTTCCCTTATCCCAGTTTCAAGCGGTGGACCAAGCTTTCCACTAGTGACCAGTTGTAGACAAGCGGTGATCCAGGGGTTAACTGGGTTGCTCAGAGTATTATGGGTTGGACTCACTCTCCATCTGTCCCTAACTTCCTGTTTAGTTAGTGGGCCCTCCCCCCACACTTTCTGTTTGCCTATAGCTGAAGCAGCAGCATGTTCCCAGCCTGCAGAACTGTAAGTAACCTGTGTTTCTTGTGCTCCCTGCGCTCCCTTGCAACTGGTGATGAGGATAAACATAAGAATGGGCAACTGAGTCGTTTAATGCAGAAAATGAGGCTTGGTAGCAGTATATGGAAAGACTGGGCCACTGTCTTCTTGTAAATGAGATTATAGAGCAATTTTCCTGAGCATCTGTGGCAGTAAAACCTCCTCCTTTCAAGGAGTTTGGTACAGCCAAGGAAATCAGAAGATACACATTTAGAAGGCCTGCAAAAGGCCTTAAGAGAGCACTGCATGCCAAACACGCTGGGACATTGCACAGCAGAACGAGAGGGGTAAAGGAAGCGTAGCACTGCGCATAGCAGAGTGAAAATGATGAAAGGACTGTTGTGCATTCAGAAATGTCCCAGAGGATGTGCCGTGCACCAGATTGATTTCTGGGATTCCAAATGAGAGAATTCCAAGGCACTTGCTGGCAAAGGGGACCTTAACATGGCCCAAAGCAGTAGAATTAGCAACAGCAATGGAAGGAGCAATGAAAAATTTACCAGACTTGCTCTTCGAGTGCAGAGCCCAGCAACCTGACTCACGCAACCAACTGCAAAGCCAGGGGCAAGGGAGTGGGCCTCCTGAGGGGTGTTTGCGGCTGCTGAGGAGGAGTTCATTGTGCATCAATGCCTCAGGATGGGACATGGAGCTAGAAAATGCAATGGTGCTCTCAAAGAGCATCTCAAACCAGGAGTGTGACCCCTCCCACCCCAAAAAAAAAATTAAAAAGGAAAAGGAAGACAGCGGAGGGCCTTTTCCCTTGAGGGGAAGAAAGATACAGAGGAGTGGGGGCACAGTATGTGCTGTCTCGGGACCTGACAAAGTAACAGTGGAGTTAAACAGTCACTACAAATTGAAATAGATTCAAGGGCTTCAGTTACTATGATCAAGCTAGTGCACTGAGTGGTCCCTTTACCAAACCAGTAATAGGGGATATTTCCCTAGGTGGGCACCCAGCTGGAAATGCACCAAAGGGAAAGTGCTAACCACCCGACCCCAGGTCCGCAAAGGTATTTCAGTGCCTAGTTTCTGCTGAGATCAATGGGTGTTAGGTGCCCATATGTCTTTAAATGGATTTCTCCCCCTGAAAATCAGGCCCCTTTAAGGGGTCAGGTAAGGCTCCCACAGTCACTTTGGAACATCTTGGCCATGGTCCATGGCCTTCCCTCAAAGCAGTGGCGTGAAGGATGTAACCTCTTCTGCCTGTGTAATACTCAGTGTCTGTCTCCCTATCCCACCAGCCCCATGCTACTGAGCCAAGCAGGGCTCGAAAACTCCAGTCATGAATGTTGTGGAATAAGCCAGACATTTACACAAATTAGAAGCTTGCTTGCGCTTCCTCTCCCCCCAGCCCAGTTGAGTTTTTAGCCCTTACGGTTGCAAAGATACACCCAAGAACAGAACGCCAGCCCAGGATTTGCTTACGAATGCTCGCTGTGGAATGAGTTAGATATAAATCTCCCAGTTGGTTTGCTCGTTCATCCATCATATTCAAGGTGTCTGTTCTGAGTTAGATGCTAAAAACTCAGTGACTGTATCAGTAAATGTGGCTGTCATGTATCATGGCCAGTTTTGCCTCAATTTTCCCAAGCTTGCTAGTGCACACAAGGCACTTACAGGTGACCATCAGTGCCGTAACCACCGTGCTGTCTATACCTGCTCTGGGCAGCCGCACTCGCCCTATTTCTCTCACTAGCCCAAAAGCTATTCAAGAGCCAGGGTACCACAGCATCAGTCCAGGTTCTGGTGTGGAGCCTGAACTTCCAGATGTGTGTCCCAGAGGCCAAAGTGCTACCAGTGAGCTGATGACTCGTCCTCCCTGGACCTACTCACTGGAGCTTAAATTGGGAGAACGGCTTTTTCTCCAAGGAAGCCTATAAATAGGCATGGAAGGATTAGATTTTCATCAGTGAGATCAGTAAACTTTAATTTCACCGGAGGCACACAAACCAAAATATTTTCATTGATAATTATCAACATTTACAGACAAAGTAAGAAAAATGCTGTTTGAAACCTTATTAGAATTTGACTTCAGGATATTGACATATGGCTTTTAACTGTTATAAAGCCTTAACTTTTTTGAATCTCAGTATCTATGGTCACTAAATAACTATGGCCTGACCTCCTCCACAACTTTCCATAACTGTGAAAATTTAAATAGATACAATTTTTAAAAAGATTACAAATAAATTCTAATAGTGTCTGTTAAAATTTAAAAAAAAAATCTGCCATGCCTTCTTATGAACTCTGACTGTTTCCCTTGTCCAACTCAATGCTAAACCAAACACCATTGAAGTATATGAATATAATTAAAAAATATTTGTTTGTAAAGTTGAAAGACTCTTTATGTAGCCCATAAGGGGAGACAGTTTGTTGCCAGGTAGTTGCACATTAATGTTAACCGTAGTCAGCTATAGCGGCACTGTCCGATCTTCCAAACAGAGGCAGGCCTGGTCAGTGTTTGGATGGAGACCTCCAAGGAAAATAATCCAGGCTGCTGTAGGAGGCAAGTGATATTGAGGATTGTTTAGGTAGCCCTCTTCCCTCTGATTCAGTACTGGATCCATGTCTGAGTGCTGTATTGGAGGGTGCTGTATTGCTGGAAAGACCAACTTTTGATAAGGTAGAACTCTCTATCCTGACCATTTGTGATCCTCCAAGATCTGATGGCACTTTTCTCTAGAGGTAGGGTTATCTCAGTGTCATGAATGTTGTATGGTTATCTCCTGAAAATCCCCTGGCCTTGTCAATTGGATACTGTCTTCATCTTGTAGCCTGAGCAGTGGCTACATTTCTGTGGGGCGGTTAAATTGTGAAACTTTTCCACCCCCACCCCAGCAGGCAGTGTTTCAGTAGTGGGTGAAGTGATTCCTGTGGAGGGGAAGGAGGTGTGAGAAAGAGAATAAGAGAACACAGCACAAGAAAACAACCCCATGGAAGCAAGTCTCATAGCCTGGGTCAGCTGACCTGGACCTGTGCTACAGGGCTAAAAACAACATGTAGATGTTTGGGCACAAGGTGGAGCCCAGACCTGAAATGCAGTGAGGGGGGGAAGGGTCTCAGACTTTGGGCTCCCGCTCCCTGCCACGCAGTTGGGGGTTTTTTTGCTGTGTAGACATACCCAGAGATACTCTGTAAAGCGCTTTGGTTCCTTTGGGAGGGCTGGAGCTGTATATGTGTAAGATGTTGTTATCATCATCCTCAAATCCCATCTGATTCAATGGACACCAGAAGAAGGAGAGTGCTATGTCATAGCAGGCTAATGTAACAGACATGGCAGGTGAGCAGGGCTTTCCTTTCTGCAGGCACCAAGGACAGAGCTGACAGAAACCGCAGAGGGTTGCTGGATGATGCGCTGTATTGAATAATTCAAGTGATTTTCAGACCGAATGAGGATAATGGCGCTCCAAAGAGCTTCCCTCTACGTTACGATGCCACTGCTGCGATGCCACTGCTGTGTGAGCTGGTAGGACACGAGTCCCCCTCTCTGCAATTCCACCATCCAGGTTAAGGAGCCCTGGGGTTATGGACATAGCTAACTCTATGCTCTTTATGGAGAAATGAAGGTTATGGGGAGAGACTCCAGCGGGGAGAGGTGGATGCTAGGCTGGATTGACCTCCCCTGGGAGACTGGCTTCTACATGCCTTACAATTAAGTGGGTCCCTCCAGAGCAAGGTTGGACCTCATGGTTGGAGCTGAGCAGGGAGCCTCCAGGCACAGGGGGTCCTTACATCAGGGGCTGGAAGGTGGCAGGCATGTTGTTGGAGCCATCAGAGTGGTTCCAGATGAAGTGAACAAGGAGACCGATTGCCTCTCTGCTTAGAAGAGAGGGTCACTCCCAGAGCAGGCCAGGGAAGGCGGCCTGGGCCTTTCTGGGAAGTCTGCATTGGCAGTGGCCCTAGGGTACAGCATGTCCTGTTCTGAGAGTATAAAAAGTTTTGTAAAACCCTGGTCCCTAACAAGCCCTCAGCTTATCACTCTGGCACATAAGCCCAGAGCTGACAGGCTCCCTGGTTTTCCAGCCAGCCTGGCATCTAATCTCTTCATTACCCTTCGGGTTTTCCCTCTGATCTCTTTCTTGATGATCCTTCTGCAGTACTTGCATAACCAGCCATTACTGTCGCCAGCACCCATCCAAGAGGTAATGACAGCTTGACAATGGCTGAGCGGGGTTTCTGTGAGAGAATGGAGTGCGTTGAGAGGCAGTTCTGTTCCGAACTTGGCTCTGGGTTAAATGGAGGGCAGGCTGGACAAAGGATAAACTTGACACTTTAACAATTTTCCCACAGTGGGAGACTCGCAAAAACCCCAGTGCTGGAGAAGAAAAGGCAAAGATAACCAAGAACCTCGCTCGCCCTTATTAGATAGCTGTTTCCCTGCCAAGCTCAGAGAATAACCTCCCTGTAGGAAGGAAAGGTGGGGCCATGGCTTGCTGTGGAGTTGGGTGGGTGGAAGGCAGAGCACACGCAGTTGTTTTAATGCTCCCTCCCCGGCATTTAATTTCCTAACGTTGAAAATTCACATGCATAATGTCCCGGGAACTCAGGCTTGTTTGTGACCCAAACCAGCAGAGTTCTGCTGGGAATTACTTGCCAACCAGTGTTTAAAATTTTCACCCAGAGGGAGGCGTGCAGGGGAAAGAGAGCCTCGGTTTCAGATGCACGGAAAACCCAGGGCATTTTCGGCGTGGAGGGCAGGGAGTTCTGAGGATGGGGCCCCTCTGCTCAGCTTTAGGGATTTTGGAACGGCCACAGTCATGTTACGTTATGGTGACTAGGCTGTGCCAACTGGTTGCCACATGCGAAAAAAGTGCCACTCCACTGCCCATACATCCTACCACTCATCAGGGTGCTGAGTTGGAATTACTGTATGACTGCTGTCTGGGTAATGTGAAGAACTAATACAACCCCAGGAAATGTACACAACATAACACTGCAACAGATGCGCTCACTCTCTCTCACACACACACACTCAGTCACGCACATTCCACACACACACACACTCAGTCTCTCACTCACTCACACACATCATATGTGTGAAGTTTCTATAGGCAGCATTATGGAAGCCCTCAGGGCACACGCAGGCCATCCGCTATGCCCAGCCCTGGAGGAAAGGGGGCTCTTTCATGGAATTTGTGCGTGATTCCCAGTTGTCTCTGCTCGGTTACAGATTCCAAGCTAGAACGGACTATTGTGATCATGTCATGTGATGATCAGGCAGAGAACTCTCCCAAAATAATTTCTAGTGCAGATCTTTTAGAAAAACATCCAGTCTTGATTTTAAAATTGCCAGTGACGGAGAATCCACCACGACCCTGGGTAAATTGTTCCCATGGCTAACTACCCTCATTGTTAAAAATTTTACACCTTATTTAAGTCTGAATTTGTCTAACTTCAACTTCCAGACATTGAATCACGTTACACCTTCGTCTGCCAGACTGAAGAGCTCATTATTAAATATTGTTTCCCGTTCATGTAACCAAGTCACCCCTTAACCTTCTTCTTCTTAAGCTAAATAGATTGATCTCTTTGAGTCTGTCACTATAAGGCATGTTTTCTATTCCTTTAATAATTCTTGTGGCTCTTCTCTGAACCCTCTCCAGTTTATCAACATCGTTCCTAAATCGTGGCACCAGAACTGGACACAGGATTCCACCAGCGCCAAATACAGAGGTAAAAACCTCTCAGCTCCTACTTGAGATTCTATTATTTATGCGTCCTAGGATCGCATTAGCCATTTCAGCCCCAGTGTTGGACTGGGAGCTCATGTTCAGCTGATTATCGGCTATGACCCTCAAATCTTTTTCAGAGTC
The DNA here is from genome assembly GCA_007922305.1 of Dermatemys mawii. Classification (NCBI taxonomy): domain Eukaryota; kingdom Metazoa; phylum Chordata; order Testudines; family Dermatemydidae; genus Dermatemys; species Dermatemys mawii. The sequence continues at coordinate 2,679,861 of ML677352.1, forward strand.
ACTGCTTCTCAGCATAGACTCCCCCATCCTATACGTGTGGCTTGCATTCTTTGTTCCTAGATGTCTACATTTACATTTAGCCAAATTAAAATGCACATTGTTGGTGCCCAGTTTGCCAAGCGATCCAGATTGCTCTGTGTCAGGGACCCGTCCTCTTCCTTATTTACCACTCCCTCAATTTCTGTGTCCTCGGCAAACTTTACCAGAGATGATTTTGTGTTTTCTTTCAGGTCATTCATACAAATGTTAAATAGTGAAGGGCCAAGCACTGATCCCTGTGGGACCCTCTAGAAGCACACCTGTTCAATGCTGATTCCCTGTTTATAGTTACATCCTGAGTCCTATCTGTCAGCCAGTTTTAATTCCTGTACCATGTACTATGTTAATTGTATAGTGTTCCAGCTTGTTGTGTATTATGCAAGTCCTCCTTGTATGCCTCTCCCAGGCAGCAGAGCCAGCAGAGGGGCTAATGCCAGTGCTGTCCCCAGTGGCTGACTGAAAGGTCCCACAGCATGTATGGCCAAGGGGGTGGCAAACCCAGTGGAGGCACAGCAAGCCTGGCTCCTGTGTGTCATCCTTTCCCCGTTACCTCTCAGCCCATCACCTAGATACATGATGGTATCAGCTTCAGGGTAACTGCGCCTGTAATCCCCCTCTGTGATCACCAAAGGCACCCACTCTAGGCTCTCGGCTCCCAGCTGTCACCTCTCTTGGAAGTAGACCCACATCCCACTCCCTCCTGTCCAGGGATTTTAAGGTGGCCCAGTTCCCTGCCTATGCTGTGATTTCCCCAGCAAGCCTCACTCCTGAAACAGGCCAGCTCCTGTGCTTTGCTTTCTCTCTGAGGGTGATGACCCCTCTACTACCAGCAGTTACAAGATACCACCCAGCTCCTTCTAAGCAAGTGCCTTTATTCTTAAGGTGAATGCATTATAGAGGAAACATACTAAAAGTGATAAAAGAACTTACACGCTATAAAGGTCACCTCCCAACTCTGGCCTAGGGCTCTGGTAGGTTTTAGACCTTCAAAGCCCACCACTGGATTTCCTCTGTGGTTACAAGTTTATCCCTCTTAGACCCAGAGCAGACACTGGGCAGATCAGCCATTTCTTTACATAGCTTGGGCCTTTGATCTTGGCCTCCTGTAACAGCTAGTTAGCCAACAGTGACCCTCTTCCCCAGGGCCTGCCTCCGAAAGGCTGTTTTTTTAATAACTGGAGTTGGGGAATTTCCATTAACCACTCCCTAGGAATTCCACAGAGGTCTGGCACATTCTTCAGTGTAGCCTTTTGAACTCCCAGTTCTCGCATCGGGCATGTCTTCCCGCTAGAGAGATTACATACAATCCCAACCCACAATAATACATAAACTAATTATGTCCTCAATATGATAGGGTATCTCAAAGACACTGCAGGAAGTTGCCCTATCTGTCACAGATGGCTGGTACTGGTGGATAACCTGCCCTTTCAGAAGAAGCCCTTTAACAACTGCTTGCTCTCTGATTCTCTCTGAGATTGGGATCAATCCATTCCACCCCCCACCGCACATCCCATCTCTAGGGGTCTGAGCTCAGTCTGCAGCGATGCTCTGCAAAGAGCCACCAACGAATGGCCAGTGTCTGAGTGGCTTGATCTCTGCCTGCTGCTGTCAGTGTGCCATGGACATGACTGGGATGGGAGCAGCGGGACCTCTAAGGGCCAGATTTGAGGCGAGTGTCTCTCCCAGTGTGCATCCAACACAGTGAGCTCTCGGGAGAATCTAGGCAACGGAGTCGCCCTTCTCCAGCAGGAGCGGGCGCCGCAACTCAGCCAGAGTCTGCGAACAGGGCGCCGTGCACAGCTGTGGTGTGAGTGAGCATCCCGGACTAGAGCTGGCTGGGAAAAGGGGGAGGGTTTTCCAGGGAAAAGTTTAGGGGAAAATGAATCTTTTCCCTTTTTCCCCCCTAAACTTTCTGTGGAATTTTTTCATTGAAAAATCTCAAATTTGTCCATTTTCAAAGCCATGTTTGGACCCGCTGTGGGGCTGTCATCGGCCAGGCCCTTTGAAGAGCAGCCGGGTCCCCTACTGAGGAGAGCCGGCCCGCGGGGCTGCCTGTCGCCCATGACATCTGTGAAGGGCCAAGGCAGCTCGTCTCCTTCCTTGGTTTGCCGAGAGGTCCCATGGCAACTGCCCACACTCCTGCCTGAGCATCCAGAAAAAGGCCCTCTCCTTCTTTGGCCTTCAGAGAGGTTCCCATCTCCTCTGGTTTCGGGGGGGGCTGACAGCAGCCTCCCCTCTCCCATCATGGGGTGGGGGGGAAGAGTGGGATCTGGTGCCCTCAGACCCTGCCATCTCTTAATCTCCTTCCCACTACCCTCATTATACTGGCAGCAACCAGCTGACTTCCTCTTCCAGCTCCTGCATGTGCAGCAGAGGGGCCAGGGGAATATGCAGATGCAAAACGGGAGCCAGCTGCCCCTACACTGGGAATGGTGCCCCAGCAGTGGAGGGAGGCCCTGTTCACAGGCATGGCTAGAAACTCAGGGAGCTCCTCTTTGCCTTTGCCACAGGGCCCGCCGAGGCCTGCTTAGCAATTGGGCTTCTCTGGCTCCCCAGGCCTCTTGATCAGCTGGGCAGCTTGTGGGAAGGAGGAGCTCATGCTGTTCTACCTCTGCCCATGCTGAGTCCACCCTGGACGATTGTGTCTCCTCAGCGCAGGGGATGGGAAGCCCCTGGTGCAGGTGAGGACAACCTTGCTGCAATGCTGCTGCAGTACTGGGGTTCAGGTTGGTCCCAGCCCCAAGCTCTCCTGCACCCAATAGCCCCCTGCCCTCCTCACCACTCTGCCCTTAGCCTACCCCAGGATGCCACTCCACCTGTGGCTGCTGTGTAGCTTCTCCTGAGGGACGTACACCGACTCTCTGGCCCCTTGGTGCCAGCCTAGCCAGCACAGGAACAACTGAGCCCTGAGACTGCAGCCTCCAGGTCCGAATGGATTGAGGATGGGTCTGTGCAGGCAGCTGTTTGGTTAAAGCCTTGAGCAGAGCCAGCTGCTTATGTAAGACTCTGGCAGTGGAGCCAGCTGTGCGGACGCAAATCACACTGCCGGCAGGGCGTAATCATCTTGGATTTCTCTGTTTGCTCAGCAGCTTTCAGGTGGCCCGGGAGCAGGAAGTGGGGGTGGGATTCCTGCACACTGAACTCCTCTGTTCCTCTCAGCAGGACGAACCGAACCGAAAACCGCCAGCCAATGCAAACTCCCCCGCGCAATGCAATGCACTGCCAGACCCACCCAGGAGCAGCCATGTGGGGACCACCCTCGCCAGGGGGCAGAGAGAACTCAGGCTCTGGGGTCAGTCCATTCTTACCTGCCTGACACGGCCCCACCAATGATCCCCGTCTCGTGGTTCTCTGGGCTTGGATTTTCCCATGCCTTCTCCTGCCATCTTTGCAACCCCTGATGACCATGTACCAATAACTGCCCCCTCATTGGTTACAGTCCTGGCAATGCAGGGGGGCAGTGCCCTGCAAGTAATCCTTGAAGCATTGTGACTGGTGGATGCTGGGGACGAGCTGTGTTCATAGGAGGCCTCCAGATTCCTGACGGCTCAGTCTGCTTCCCAACATGTAATAACTGAATGCTGAGACACAGGAGGAAAACCGGCCCCCAAGCTGAGTCCTGGAGGGCTGCTTGCAAAACCAGCTCCCTGGAACTTCGGTGTGTTTGTGCCTCTCCTTTCTGAGTGCTGTGGGGTGGTCAGGGACAGTTCAAAGCCACCCAGGAATTCAATCTGCAGGTCTCAGGAGGCCCAGAAAAGGAGGCTGTAGATACAGCGTGGTGTTTGCTCTGCTCAGACTAGCACCCCTATCCTGGCCAGCTCAGGAAGAAGAGGAATGCGCGGTCCCCGTCTGAGCACTGCAAAACTCAGAGAGTCATTTCTGTCCCTTCAGCATGTTGTTAGCATCTAGGGCCTGATTGTGACCTGCCCCAATGTGTCCATACTAGGAAATCACCCCCTGCCCCCATGCAGTTGGATTAGCATTCCCCAGAGCACATCTGCAGGCATGGCAGAGAGATGAAGGAGATGGGCGGGGAACCGTGCCCCACCCCACCCGCCAATTTGCCAGCCAGCAGTGCTGAGCCAGTGTGATGGAGGCTGTAAGATGCATGCTGGAAAGCAATTTCCCTTCAGAGCAATGTGTGGGAAATTGAGGCTGAGTTTCTGTCTTTCACCAGCTCAAACACACCGCCCATAAAGTAGGGTTGGAGCTAGGGCTTAACCTGTCCCGTAGTTTGTATAATCTCTGTTTATGCCCCATTTACTAATGAATATTTGCTATCTCGCAGTGGAGGGATAATTTCCCCAGATCTGCCCTCCTCTGAGCTCCCCAGCCCGGGTCTCACTCAGTACTGGACCGCAAGTCTGACTGCAGATTAGCCTCCTGGAAACCAGCTCTTTCCTGGGCTGGCTCTTGGCTAAGCAGACTCTCCAGAGGTGAAATCTTTCCCCCAGTGAAATCAGCTGGCCCCATACCCAGTGACTTCTGGAGGGCCTGGATTCCACCGCTGGAGTCTGCCTCGGAAGCCCGGGGGCCAGCGCCTGGAAGGGAGTTTGCCTGCTGCTTTCTTTTGCATAGCTCAGCGGATTTACGAGCCCCCCGCTGCCCTCTCAACTCTCATTTATTTCAGATCCAAACTCTCATAACTCTCCCATCAGCTCCTGTAGTGGTGTATTCCTGAGAGCTGACCACTGAGCCTTGCTGAAGTGGCCAGCGCAGGAAAACGTTACTGACGATAAAGAACTATACCCCAGTCCCACACCATTTTGCTTCACTAGTGATGCTCTTGTGTCTCATATTCTCTGTGTCACATGCTGGCCCATGCTTGGTCCTTTGTAGGTAGAGTGGTACTGCCTGAGGCTAAGAAAGCTATAGTTAGAAGGCGAGCAGAACCCATCTGAAGTTTGATGTCATCCCAAATGGATCTGCAAATGCTGCCTTTTTCACTATGGCTGCACCCCTTCTTCAACACCCCTTCTCCCCAATGTTTCCGGCAAAAGAAACCTCATTGCAGTGAAAAATCCTTCCCTAAAATAATTGTTTTACTACCAAAGGGAGGTGAGATGCAAAGAGGAAAGTCAATGGGCTTTAGACACATAATTCCATTAGGGCCTTTTGAGAATCACAGCCCAAACACATATGAATGGCTACTAATATCCTATCCAGTGACTATTCATTACCCTGCTAAGCCTGCAAGAACAGTGTCAAAGTATTTTTCAGATTTAGTTTTGGTTATTTATCGTCAGAATGATGGGAAAAGGGCTAAACATCTGAAGGCTAAGCTCAAATATTTGCCCTAGACCCCATTCTGCAGATGTTCAGCCAAACTAACCAGCCCAGGGATCCTAAACGCCACGTCACATACAAATAGCTCTGCTGAAATGTAGCCACCAGCAGGTCGTATACTGCGTAACAGTGGGGAGAAGGGAGTGTGTGGCCAAGGATAGCAAGGCAAAGTCCTACTCTTTTGAGCTGGGCTCTGAGATCTTTAATGTCCACACGCGAGTGAGGAAGTGAGCACAGCTGAGACTCTCCGCTGCTTATCCGAAGTTCTTGGGCTGGGGTTTTGTGAGAACTGGCTTTCTCGTGGCAGTTCCAGTGTTTGCTCACTGGGCTGGAATCCTCACAGGAGCAGCCTTTTCTCATGGCATTTGGGCATTTCCATGTCCGGCCCTGGTCAACGCTAGGAAGTGCTGAAGCCCAGGAGATACTGTAGAAAACAAACACCCACAGGGGAATGAAATTCATTCGAGCCTCCAAAACATTTCCATTTCAGGTGAGGGCTTTGTTCTTTCCCGTGTGTGTTCAATGGTTTGTCCAGCCCTTATGAATCAATGCAGTGTTATTAACAGGGCAGTGTCCCATCCAGTGAAGAGCTAGGATTCCATTGTAATGACTATGAAGAGGGTATTTTAGTCTGGCTGCTGGACGCAGACAAGACCACGTGGTTCTCTCTGGCTGACAATAAGCGTGCACTGCTTAGTGTCCCCATACAGAGTCTCCCTCAGCCTGGGCCAGGTCAGAGCAGTCATGAAAGGGACTGCTGACCCAGTTACCTCTGGCATATATACAAACAGATCAGAAGCAGAGCTGGACCTCAGCTATAAAGTGTAGAGTGGATCTAAACTTTCCTACCATTCAGGGAGTTTGGATGTGGAGATTTTACCCAGTCTTTCATAGAGACGCAGCCAACCAGGAACTTCTGATTTGGATCCAAACTTCTTCAAAGTTTGGGCTGTTTGGGCGGTGAGGCTGCGAGATTAATCCAGGGCCCATTTCTAATGAACGCTGAAGATCTGATTTATGTATGAATTGATATACATTAGTAACATAATCTGGCTGAGGGTGTAAAGGTGAATCTATTCATGAAGACAGGTTTCAGAGTAGCAGCGGTGTTAGTCTGTATCCGCAAAAAGAACAGGAGTACTTGTGGCACCTTAGAGACTAACAAATTTATTTAAGCATAAGCTTTTGTAGGCTACAGCTCACTTCAACGGATGCATAGAATGGAACATTTAGCAGGACGACATATACATACATACAGAGAACATGAAAAGGTGGAAGTTTCCATACCAATTCTAAGAGGCTATTTAATTAAGATGAGCTATTACCAGCAGGAGAAAAAAAACTTTTGTAGTGATAATCAAGATGGCCCATAGCAGACGGTTGACAAGAAGGTGTGAGGATACTTAACAAGGGAAATAGCTTTAATTTGTGTAATAACCCAGCCACTCTCAGTCTCTATTCAAACCTAAGTTAATGGTATCCAATTTTCAAATTAATTCCAGTTCAGCAGCTTCTCATTGGAGTCTGTTTTTGAAGTTTTTTTTGTTGTAAAATTGTCACCTTCAAGTCTGTTACTGAGTGACCAGAGAGGTTGAAGTGTTCTCCTACTGGTTTTTGAATGTTGTGATTCCTAATGTTAGATTTGTGTCCATTTATTCTTTTGTATAGACACTGTCTGGTTTGGCCAATGTACATGGCAGAGGACCATTGCTGGCACATGATGGCATATATCACATTGGTAGATGTTCAGGTGAACGAGCCCCTGATGGTTTGGCTGATGTGATTAGGTGCTATGATAGTGTCACTTGAATGTGGACAGAGTTGGCATCGGGCTTTGTTGCAATGATAGGTTCCTGGGTTAGTGTTTTTGTTGTGTAGTTGCTGGCGAGTATTTGCTTCAGGTTGTGGGCCTGTCTATAAGTGAGGACTGGCCTGTCTCCCAAAACCTGTGAGAGTGAGGGATTGTCTTTCAGGATAGGTTGTAGATCTTTGATGATGCGCTGGAGAGGGTTTAGTTGGGGGCTGAAGGTGATGGAGAGTGGCACTCTGTTATTTTCTTTGTTGTAACATCTAAATTAAATAGCCTCTTAGAATTGGTATGGCAACTTCCACCTTTTCATGTTCTCTGTATGTGCATATATATATATATCTTCCTGCTATAAGTTCCATTCTATGCATCCGAAGAAGTGGGCTGTAGCCTTTCGAAAGCTTATGCTTAAATCAATTTGTTAGTCTCTAAGGTGCCACAAGTACTCCTGTTCTATTCATGAAGGAAAATGAGAAACAGCTGTAAAGAAGGTTACCTAATAGCAAACCATTGGACGCTTGTAAGTGAAAACTGTTTTCTTACCAGGCTTTTCCCCATCCATTCCACATCCCTACTGGTATGTTAGTGTAACATTGTGTAGTAGTTCCGAGTGGTTGGCACTGACTGTTTTGAAGAGGGTTGTTGAGGAGTTAAGGGGAAAAGAGCTATCCAGAATTTCTGTAGGAAAAGACAGACACACGTAAGTCCATGGATTTTGTGAAAAGAGCTAAAGAGAAAAAGAGAGCTTGGCTTCTGATCTTCTCAACCTTGAATGTGTACCTTTGAAAAAAATGTAATTCCCAGTACTGCAGATTATGGGCTGCTTCAAGCAGGAAATCTTCTGTTTTTGAGCAAAAAATCAAGACACACTTTAAACTATGGCACTATTTGAACTATAGACCAAACACAGACATAGCACTGAAGCAGCAGCCTTGACTCCTGTGACTATTGAGCGAATGGATTCCTTGCATTCTTTAATAGAGATGAACCTGAGCTGCAAAGTGTGAACATAAGACCAGCCTGCTCTCAGATTCAGGGCTGGTCAGATCCAGACTTTCAGTTTAGGTCAATCTCGACTGTTTAAAAATACCTCCCAAGCTATCAGCTGGATATCCCTCCACTGCCATGTATCTAACTAGCATACATTAGCAGCTTCATTGAGATTGCTGGAAGGACTAGTTCTCCATAAGTGAGAGGACATAATTAGGTTGTGAGATACTTATAATCAATGCAGCAGAATTGGATGGCTCTGGCTACTGGAGATGGTACTTTTTGCCCCTAGGTCACTGATCCAAGTCCCACACAGGTTGGTCATGATTGGAAGTTATTACCGTCTGTGGTTGAGCATCTTGGTCGTGAAGAATTGTCTACAATACAGAAAGAACACAGTCACAACTGGCTCTCACTTGCCTCCTTTTCAGCACTCTCAGCAGAAAGGCCAGAAGATAACTGGATGGGCCTGGAGACTGAATTACTCTTCCATGTCTTAAGGTGGTCTCAGGGTTGAAGCAGTGCGGCACTGTTATGCCATGCAGTACCTGTTCTGTGGAGAACTAAATTTGCTAGGTCTGTCAGCCAGGCATCTGTCATACAAATTCACACCAAAAATTAAACATAAAACCCAGAATCCAGCCTGCGACCCCCCACAAACGGCGAGATGAGAATGCCTTTAAAAACTTGCATGTTAGCACGCTAGACTGCAAATAAACCATAGGCATAGGACAAACGGGCAGGTGAAGGATGTGGGGTCTATCATCTGTTAATCCCATAATGCACTGGTTATTAGGATCCACTGTGTTCTTGCACTTAGCATGTCATGGGAAACGTTAAGAAATACATATGCAGCTGCAAGGGAATGGTGGTGGCTCTGCGTGATGTCTGTTGTCCACAAATGTTGGAGATGAGCGTTGGAGGAGGAATAGCAATTAATGGGAGGGAGTGAAGAGTTTCTTTCTTTTTCTCTGTGAGTGTTTAGTGATTGGTTTTCCAAGGTGAGTGTTTGGTTCCAAACTCTGGATCAGGTGGGTCTGCTTTGGAGCAGATACCACTCCATGATGATGCCCCCCAAGAGCTAGAGAGATGGCTGTCCTGACCAAGCCCTGGGTGCAATAAACTTGAGGCTGACAAGAGTCATGCCTCCGCATATTTCACCTTTAAAACTGGCAGCCACAGGGTCTGGACCCAATTCCCACAGGGAGAACAGCCCATAATCAGAAGGGGGAAATGTTCTTCTGATTTCTTCTTGTGATGATGATGATGATGATGATGTCTTGGTGACTCAGCCAGGAAAGAACATTCTTCTTCCTAATGCTAATATTCCCAGCTCTTGCCTTAGAAGGGTATGTGAGACAACAGGACAGTAATTTATTTCTCTGAGAGTCGGTTTGTTCTGTAATTAATACACGAAACACCCATCCTGGTTTCAGAGAGGTTTAATTAAAATCCTTTGGCCAGGTTGCAGGGTGAGTGAGAAGGGGTACGAGAGGGAGAGAAAGAAGAGGTCACGCTCACATGTCCTCCCAGGTGACTGACCGGGGGGGGGGGGGTTTCATGAGTTAATCCAATTTGCATCTCAATGCAAATGAGGGAAGTGAAGGGAACATTTCTTAATTTTGTGGGACCTTTTTTTTTCTTTAGAAACCGAATCAAACAGTTGAATTGATTCGACTCCCTCCTCCTCCTCTTCTCTCTGCTGCGGCCAAGCAGAAGATTATGAACTAATGAGGGGCTCAGATCCTGCCAACCAGGATTTCGGAGAGCTCCACGGGTTGTTTGTGTCCTAATAAGAAACCATGAATAGAAAGCTCAAGACCAAACACAGATCTAAAATACTGTGTCCCAGTCCTAATGAGCAGACACCTTGCACGCTGTGGACACCTTGATTTGTTTTCAAATGTATACAAATGCGCTGATTGTTACATCTTCCCAACCAGACTCCCAGTCGCCATGACACATAGCAGCCACCTGTCCTATTTTCCCCTCTGGCCACAGGTGACCTTCTGGAAGATTTCTCATGCTTGTAAGTTTCATACTGTGATTTTTCATTGACTTTAATTTACTCCTGAAGGCATTCTGTGCCAAAGAATGAAAAATTCTGTGCCAAAAATGTAACAATTATGAAAACAATATTTTAAAATTCTGTTAGTTTTATTTGTCAATAAATAAATGCAGAGGCTCCAGCATGGCAGAGAGGAGCACAGGCCACTGGCTGCATGAAGGTGGAAGATCACCCTGGAGCCCCACCACGCCCGGGACACGGACTCAGCAGTGAGGCCGCACTCGACTCCGACTCAGCACAAGGCCTGAGCTTGCCCCATAAACATCCTGGGGCCCTAACCCTCTGCACCAGGTGTGCCAGGTATAGGGCAAGCAGGCTTAAGTAGACAGGATCCAAGTGTGAAGGGGCTCCATGTGGGGGGAGCCAGATGTGCAGTGAGTGGGGTCTGTGTGGGACAATCTGGGTACAGGCAGCTCAGTGGGGGATCTGGATGCACAGGGGCTCATTGAGGGGGTTCCAAGTGCAGGGACAATGAGACTCTGCGGGGGCTTCCAGGTGAAGGTGTTTGGGGCTCTGTGGAGGGGTCTGGTTGGGGAGGGGTCTCAGTGGGGGGTTCTGGGTGCTCGGGGAGTGGGGCTTGGTGGGGTGGGGGTCTGAGTGCAGTTTGTTGGGGGTCAGTGGTGTGGTGTGAGGGTCTGGATGTGGGGGCTCATAGTGGTTCAGGGATGGAGCACCAGGGTGGGGGTTTGAGTGCAGGGAGCTCAGTGGAGGTCTGCAGGTAGGGGCTCCAGATGCAGGGGGGCTCCAGATGTAGGGGTAGAGGTTCAGTGGAGTGGGGTTCAGGTATGAAGGGTTAGGGGGATTCTGGATGTACCCACTGAGGCTTGGCAGGGGTGTCTGGGTATGGGAGGTCTGAGTGAGCAGGGGTTGGGTGGATGCGGGAGCAGCTCCTTGTACAGTGACCCCTCCCCTCATAGTGGAGGAGTGATAGGGGCAGGATGCTGAGCATCCTGCAGCTGGGAGAGGTTTCTGGGTTCTGACACAGCCCCAGACATTGCTTGCTGGGGAAGAGAAAGTCTTGTCCTCTCCTGCTGCTGGGGCTAGCAGCTGATCCTGGCTCAGGTTAGGAGCCCCTGGCTGGGGTGTCTCCAGCCCCATGGTGATTTGCCTCTCCATCGGCTGTACCTCTCCACCAGCTGCTCTGGGTGCCTGAAACAATGTACCTGTGCAGCTGGGAAGTGGTGTGACACTGCTTTTGCAGATTCCCTTTGTTTCTCTGTCAGAAAGTCATTTTTCTGTGGGAAAGCAAAAAAGTCTGTGGTGCACATGAATTCTGCACATGCACAGTGGTGCAGAATTCCCCCAGGAGTAATTTAAATTAATGTATGGGGCAACTATACAGGGGCAGCACAGAAGTGTTGCTGTGTGTTAGCTCCTAGGTGGGAATATGGTGTGATGAATCCATGACTACATACATAGACACACCATGCTCACCAGCTGAATCTTAGGGTATGGTTACACTTACAAAATTATAGCGCTATTGCTTATAGCGCTCGCCTTATACAGCAATAATAATAGCGCTATTGTATGTCCACACTGAGCTGCTCCAGCGCTATAGCATGGCCACATTTGCGGCACTTAATACGGCATTAAGAGCAGCGCATTAGGGCAGGTATCCCACAGTACACCTCTTCCTGATCTGGCGCAATGGCTTGTGGTAGGGGGGGCGTCACTTGCGGGGCATTCTATATCCTGTTTGAACTACCCATGATGCTTTTTGGCATATCCCAGCAATCCCTGTGTTTCCTTCCACCTCCGGCGCCATCTTTCAAGGGTTTCAGCAAGGCACGCTCCGTCTTCCATTGTCGTGTGCTGCAATGAATCCAGAACTGCTGAGGGACATGCTGACGACTGTCGCCAGCACATCTCTGTGTGCAGTGGAGTTATTCCTTGACATGCAGGATGACAGTGATGATTCTGAAGACGAGATCGAAGCGGTGAATGCATTTGACACAAAGCTGCTTGTCTCATTAACGGACATGCTCACGGCTGTTGAACGCCGCTTCTGGGCACGGGAAACGAGCACAGAGTGGTGGGATCGCATCGTCATGCAAGTCTGGGACGACGAGCAGTGGCTGCAAAACTTTCGAATGAGAAAAGCCACTTTCATGGGACTGTGTGCTGAACTCGCCCCAGCCCTGCGGCGCAAGGACACCAGACTGAGAGCTGCCCTCCCGGTGGAGAAGCGGGTGGCTATCGCGATCTGGAAGCTGGCTACCCCAGACAGCTACCGATCGGTGGCCAACCAGTTTGGGGTTGGAAAGTCGACCGTTGGAGTTGTGCTGATGCAAGTGTGCAGGGCCATTAATCGCATCCTGCTACGAAAAATCGTGACTCTGGATAACGTGCATGACATCGTGGCTGGCTTTGAAGAAATGGGTTTCCCTAACTGTGGTGGGGCGATAGATGGGACCCATATACCCATTCTCACGCCCGCCCACCTAGCTCAGGAGTACGTTAACCGAAAGGGGTACTTCTCCATGGTTCTCCAGGCGCTTGTGGATCACCGTGGGCGTTTTACTGACATTAACGCTGGCTGGTCTGGAAAGGTGCATGACGCACGCATCTTCCGCAACACCGGCCTGTTTATGAAGCTGCAAGCCGGGACTTTTTTCCCAGACCAGAGGATCCCCGTGGGGGAAGTGGAAATGCCCATAGTGATTCTTGGTGACCCTGCTTACCCTTTAATGCCCTGGCTCATGAAACCGTACACAGGGAGCCTGGACAGCAGTCAGGAAAGGTTCAACTACAGGCTTAGCCGTTGTCGAATGACTGTGGAGTGTGCTTTTGGGCGTCTCAAGGCGCGCTGGCGCTGTCTTTATGGGAGGCTAGATTTGGCCGAGGGTAGTATCTCCGCGGTTATTTCCGCATGCTGTGCCCTTCATAATCTTTGTGAGCGGAAGAGCGAAGGCTTCACCCAGGCATGGTCCTCTGAGGTTCAACGCCTGGAGGCCACATATGCCCAGCCAGAGAGCAGGGTTCATGGAGGGGACCAGCGCGAGGCTGTTAGGATCAGGGAAGCCTTGAGGGAGCATTTTGAGGCTGAAAGCCAGTTCTAAAGTGAGGTGCAGATGGAGGGAGGGAGGGAGGGAGCATTCTTTTAACAGGAGCAGGCATTTGCTTTTCTGTAGCCTGTAATAATGTATGTACACTTAATAAAAAAAACCCATTTATTAAGAAGACAATTCATTTATTGAACAGGTACTTCGGTTGCTGAAAGAAAATATTGTGATGCATGTGAGGGGGAAGGCAGGGGAGGTGCAATGGGGGTGTCGTGGGGTCAGTCAGAGATCGGAGTATGTCCGGGTCTCTGAGTCTCCAGTGCCCTCACAGTGGCCATGTCCCCCGAACCCCATTTGCGGTGGCCAGTAAGGCATGTTATTAGGGGTAGACTGCAGTGGATAATGGTCTGGGGTCTGGGGGTTGTCCGGTGAAGACAGAGGGGTTGGAGGCAGCTGTGGATGGTGATAACCATTTGGCTGATGATACTGGCCTGGACGGTACAGAGGCAAAGAAGGGGAAGGGAGTTGGGGCAAACGGTAATTGGGGTGGTGGGTGCGGAGCTTCTCCTCCTGAAGGGTGACAAGCCGCTGCATAGTCTGCAATTGAAGCTGCAGTAATGAGAGCAGCTTGTCGGTGCTTTTCCGGCGGTGAATCGCGTTCTCCTTCCGCGCCTTCTCCCTCAACTTACTCTCATTCTCCCTCCACCTCTGTGCAACTCGATTCTCTGTCACAGCCTGTTGCATTACTTGCTGTACAAGATCCTCTTTGCTCCTTCGTGGCCGCTTCCTCAGTCGCCTGAGCCTCTCAGCTGTTGATAAGAGCGATGGCGAAGGGGTGAAGGACGACCCTTCTAAAATAAAAAGATACATTTCACAGTGGTTCCCTTGTAAAGAGCAGACATGCCTATCATTCCCCCGCATTCCCCGTTTGCCTGTCCCGCAGACAGCACAGATACAGCAACGGAGCCCCTGCCATGGTGAGTGGACTCCAGAGGCAAGGGAAATGATTTTTTCCCTGCCCTGAAAAGCTGTGGCGGGGGAGGGGGTGGGGAGTGCCGGTACATTGCAGGAGCCACAGTGTGAGCAGCAGGCAGGGGGAAGGATTTCTTCCCTGCCCTGAAAAGCTGTGGCGGGGGGTGGGGGGAGTGCCGGGAAGTGGCAGGAGCCCTACTCTGAACACTGTTCCAACATTCTCCGTAGGTGTTTGTCCTGGAAGATATCTCGTTGCTTCGAGTCACTGAGGAGCAAAAGGAAGGGATTTTATTAAGATGCGGCTTCCGCCCAGGGCCATATGCAGCGTGCCTATGTGCAGCAATGCTCCCCCCACCCATTGTAGCACAGTGGCAGGGACTAGTGACCGTGACCGGGACGGGGACCACGCTGGCTCTCCCGGGAAACCTGCGCAGGCGCATTGCAAGTGCTCTTATTGAGACCTTTGAAGAGATTACTGATGATGACTACCGCGAGGTGATAGACTACATCAATGCACTATTCCACATGTAGGCAAGCATGCAAGCATCCCCTTCCACCCCAAGCTGCCTGCCTTCCCCATAGAAAAGCAGCTTTACCGCCGCAATGCACTGCTGAGCTGGCCCCTGCAACCGCCGGACGCTGTGGCTGGCCGCCCTCCTCCTGGCTTTAGAGGAGAGCTCCTGGCTGCGTGCCCCCCTGCCCTCCTCCTGGCTTGAACAGAGCACCAGGTGGAATGCCCCCCTCATCCTTTTCCACCCCAAGCTGCCAGCCTTCCCCATAGAAAAGCAGCTTTACCTCCGCAATCCGCTGCTGAGCTGGCCCCTGCAACCGCCGGACGCTGTGGCTGGCTGCCCTCCTGGGTTGAGAA
Organism: Dermatemys mawii; assembly: GCA_007922305.1. Classification (NCBI taxonomy): domain Eukaryota; kingdom Metazoa; phylum Chordata; order Testudines; family Dermatemydidae; genus Dermatemys; species Dermatemys mawii. The sequence goes on from ML677352.1 coordinate 2,694,893, forward strand.
GAGCTCCTGGCTGCATGCGTCCAGGGACTCCTCCGTGCCCTGGATCGCTGCTGCCTCGTCCTCATCCTCCTCCTCTTCTTCATCCTCCTGCTCTTCGTCCTCCTCCTCACCCTGGGAAGTGTCCGTGGTGGTCGATGGAGTGACCGTGGGATCACCACCAAGTATCGCGTGCAGCTCCTTATAAAATCTGCAAGTCACCGGGGCTGCCCCTGAGCGGCCGTTTGCCTCGCGGGCTTTGCGATACGCATTCCTAAGCTCCTTTACCTTAACATGGCACTGCAGAGTGTCCCGCTCATGGCCTCTTTCTGCCAAGGCCCGTGATATCTGCCCATAGGTGTCAAAATTCCTGCGGCTAGACCGCAGCTGAGACTGAACAGCCTCTTCCCCCCAGCAGCTGATGAGGTCCAGCACCTCACTATTGCTCCATGCTGGGGATCGCCTATTGCGAGGAGCCATGGCACGTGGAGTCATGATGATCAATCAGAATGATCACCTGCAATGATTCCCTGAGACCACGCCACGCAATCAATCAGATCAATGAGAATGATCACTTGCAAGGATTCCCTGAGAGCATGCCACGCTTGGCTGGAGCAAACAGGAAGGGGATTTTCAAATTTCCCTGGAACTTTAAAGGGCGGGTCTGACGTGTGGTCACCTGCGGACAGGACAAAAGAGTTTGCAAGTGATGACCAGAGTGGCTCGAACGGGAATTATGGGACAGGCTGGAGGCCAATTAATACGCAGTGGGTGTCCACATTCTTCCTGTAGCGCTACAGCAGGTGCGCTACAGCCCTTATTCCCCATGAGGAGGTGGATTTATAATAGCGCTATAACTCCGCGGTTATAGCGCTATTAGTGCCTTGCCAGTGTGGACGGAGAGTAGGTTATAGTGCTCGTAGGGGCTTTATAGTGCTATAAAGTGCCAGTGTAACCATGGCCTAAATCATACGTATGCAGAATGTGGAATACATTGTCTGCTCTCTTTATAACCAAGCTTCTAAATGAGCTAAAGGAGACTGTCAAGGAGTTATCACTAACAAGGATTGGAGTTTTCTGAGAGGATGCCATAAATCCCAAACACTTGAGCAGGTCTGATATTCCAGCCAGCATAGGGAAGTGCATGAATCATGGGATTCATGTATGACAGCTAATTGGAATTACCGTTCCTGAACAGATCAATGGTTCATCCAGTCCAGCCTCCTGCCTGAGAACCTGGCCAGGCTGGGTGCCTCAGATGAAGGTCTAACTTCTCCATGCACAACAGCGCACTTAACTGTGCAATGCTGTATTCTGTGGGGAGGAAGATAAATTCTTCCTGACCTCGGCTGCTGACTATTTTATACCTTGAAGCATGAGGTCACCCTTATGAGTTATATGCAGTAATGCTGTAACTCAAATCTAATCTGTTTTTGAAAGCCCATTAAATAAATGTAAAAGTCACTAAATGAATTAAGGGAAACCAGAAATACTTTGGGTTCCTGACTCCTACACAATACTAGCTTCCATGAGATCCAGCCACTAGGGGCGTATTTATATCTTCTCAAGCTGGGGTGGTGTGATGAATTTCTTGATTCATCCTTTACTGGACAAATAGAATGAGGAAGATGAACAGTAATCAGCTCCAAAGCTGGTCACACAGGATAAAACTTTCAAAAGAACCCGTGTGATTGATTTAGGAGCCTGAGTCCCATTGAAAGTTGATGGGGTTTAGGCTCCTCAGTGCCTATGCCACTTTTTAAAATGGGACTTAGGTTCCTAGGTCACTTAGGTGCTTTTGAAAATGTTTCCCTTAATCTTTCTTAAAAAAAGCAAATAAAAAACCAACTACCCCAACCTGGGCGGGGGGTGGGGCAACAGACAAAATTCCCTTCTTATACAAATTGGTCCCAACTCCTATAGTCTGCCCTCCCTGCAGTGCCGAATTTAAACTGCTATGACTGAGAGCCTGCAGGGAGAGGTAAATAGTACAATTACGGGACGCTCTCTGGATCCGGGAGGGCAATATGTACTGGGATTCTGGCCAAAACAAACTGCCTGTTCCTTACCCATGCTGTGCCTGCACTTTCTAAAACCCTATCCCCATTGCAGTTAGTCTTGGGCCTTCTCTTGTAGGGGTCAGTCCTGCACCATCAAAGTCAATGGGAGTTTGATCCCAAATGGGGGCTGCTTCTGAACTGATGACCCTCTAGCCAGCGAGGTCTTAGAAATGACCTGAAGGAGGGTGGCACATGGTCTGGAAGCCAAGTAGTTTGGCCGTATGTAAGCATGGGAACTTTGCATCTCTGTAGTACTGTCAACCCCAAGTGGATAAAATCATCAGATGGGTTTCAAAATGAGATTTTAAAAAAATGGAGTTTCTTTTCTTTGCCTTTTGGTTTCTGAGCCTTTCAGGTGCACTCAGGTCATGTTTTCGTTTTTTCTCTGGAACCAAGAGGGCTTAAAATTTTACTTTTAAAAAACCGCATTAAGATTCTCCCAAAATCACAGAACAGAAGGACCTGGGGCTTTATGAAAACCACCAAATATTGCAAGACACTCAATGAAATCACGGGCACTGGCAACACTGAAGTCTCTGCAGGCTCTGAACTTTTGCATGCTTATGAGACAGGACCCAAGTAGGTCTTTCCATCATTTCGATCTTTCTTGTGTTGCTATGCGCAAAAGGAAGGGGAAAGGGCTAATTCATGCCAATAGTCTTGGCAGGGAAAATGTAAAGGACATAAACAGCAACCCTGAATGAAGAAGCAAAGCACTTCTCCATTAACCATGTCAGTGCCACTAGAAGGCGCCTGGAGCATGCAGAAGCTCTGGATCTTTAACTCTGATGACTGGGGAAAGTTATGCGCAATAAACCCAAATAAATGTCCCTCCCTAGGAGGAGAGTAGTGAGAATGAATGGGACAGATCCTCAGCTGGTGTAAATCAGTGTAGCGACACTGACCTCAGTATAGAGCTGATGGAAAGTGGCTTTTTGAATGAAATGAACATTTTCCTGGGAGAGAGTTTGTTTCACTGAAAAATTTTCATTTTTTTGACGAAAGCAAAAAACAAAAGCTGAAAGTGGCTCTGTGGTTTGTGTTTCTCCCTTTCTCAGTGGCAGCACTGTTGGTTTTCAGTTTTTTGTTCAAAAGCCAACTTTTCGGTTGGCAGAAAATCAAAGAGATTTTTTTTCCCAAAGAGGGGTGAGGGGTGGGAGGGATGGGGGCGCTGGAGTCTCACCACCCTGTCCTATAAGCTGCATTCATTCCCACCAGTTGACGATCTGGCCCTGTGTCTGCAGAGAGCTTTGAAGGAGGTCAGAAGTAGATATGAAAGTGTGATTGTTCTACGTCCAGCCGCCACCCTAACTACACAATAGCAACAGTCAGCAGCACAATAGTCAGCAGGCCTCTTGTTCCCCAGAAAGACCCCGCTCCCGCCAAGTTCCTGCCATCTCCATGTCCTAAATTTACACTCTGACAGAACTCCGGAAGAGAAAAACTGGAATCCCAGTACACAAAACAAGTGCTGTATGTGCTCCAGCGCTGCCACCCCCCCAAAACTCCACACCCCCACCCCATTGATGTGTTTCAAGTCTGCCCGGTAACAGTTCAACCTTCTCTCTTTCCCTCCACCATCCAATCAGCTTGCAGCCAGCACCCGGGGCCTTTGTGTATAATGCAAGCAGCAGAGCCTGGTGATCGAGTTGCAGGGAACAACATGTTTTCTTCCAGCTTTGCTTGTTTTCTTCAGCGGGTGGGAGGGGGGAAGGGGGCTGTGTGAAGTTGGAAGCAGCCCACATGTGTCCCCCCCCCCCCCCCGCCCCAGCTAGCTTCAGTCACCATTCTTCTGAGTTCTGCACAGAAACTTTCCAATCTCCTTTTGAAATCTACCAGGGACCGCAGCCAGATCTGTGTTCCCTGTTTATGAATTGACTCAGCAAGAGCTGGAGCCAGCACTGGGGGTGCAGGGAGGAGAGGCTGAGGAAGGCAGGGATTGGCTCTCTCCAGTTCTGAGTCTGACCAGATCTTTAAGACTTTCCTGCCTGCTGCTGCCCCCACCGCCTCCTGACTTTGCGGAGCTGTCATTCTCCCGTCCCCGGCCTGGCACCAGCAGTAGGAACTGCTGCTCCCACAGTAAACATCCCAGCATATAAACACACTGGGCCAGATGCTCAGCTGCTGTAAATCAACAGACTTCACCAGAGCTAGAGAGACTTCACCAGCTGGAAGCATATCAGAGCAGTGTAGAACTGGAAGGGATCTCAGGGTTATGTGTCCAGACCCCTGCACCGAGGCAGGCTATGTAATAACTAAACCATTCCCGACAGGTGTTTGTTCTTAAAAACCTCCAGTGACGGAGATTTCACGGCATCTCTAGGCAATTTATTCCAGTGCTTAACTAGCCTGACAATTAGGAAGTTTTTCCTAATGTCCAACCTGAACCTCCCAGGCTGCAATTTAAACCCATTGCTTCTTGTCCTAGCCGCAGAGGTTAAGGAGAACAATTTTTCACCCTCCTCCTTGTAACAACCTGTTATGTACTTGAAAGCTGTTACCATGCCTGTGGAGCCAGGAGCAGATATTAAGGTACCGTTCTGCCTACTCCACTTCCAATTCCTTTGGCAGGTGAATGATCTCCCAAGGATGGAATAGACACCAAGGCCTTGCTTGTCTTTCCCAATAAACCAGGATCAGAAGTGAGGGCCAGATCCTGAGCTGGATTGAACTGGCAAAGCGCCACTGATTTCACATGAGTCCTGCTGGCTTTCACCAGCTCAGAATCTAGCCCCAGATATTAAGGTGCAAGCCTGAGTTCTGGTGGAGGATGAAAAATAATCAGGTGTTATGAGATCCAGGGCTTTTGGGGGGAATGTGAACCTATAAGGACTGCATGTACATCCAGACCTAAGCCCTACCCACCCTCACTCTATCAGGGACTAAGAGCTGGATATTCGGCAGCTTGGTCTGCCGCTGATTTGGAAATTTCCACTGAAGTTATAGAATCGTATTTGCTGAGAACAGGAATTAATTGGGACTGGAAGAGCCCATATGCAACAATGTTAGCGTGTGTTTTTTTCCCCCTTTTCTTTGGCAAACGTAGCAGAGGGAAATAATTCTTGGATGTCAGAGAGCAGATTTTGTGTCTCTTATTTCCAGGCTAGCCAGCGGGTATGTGATCTTTGTACAAGCCCTGGTGTCCTAGCTATGTATTGATTTATGCTCCCACACCCTCCCTGTTCTCTCTGGGTGTTTGAAACAGTCTGTGCCCCTTGCTGATGTGATGGATTATTTAGGGCCAGCGTTAGGCAACTTGCGTTACTTAAGTTTGCAGGAGGTCCAGTTAACTCCACTGAGGTGACCACTCATTCGGGAAGTCACAGAATGTCCTGATTTCTGTGGATCTCTCCCAGGGGGCAGTTAAGTCCCCCAGATCATTTTGGATGCCGTATTTCATCAGCATGATGTAACGGTGTTGGGTACAAACATCACAGTTATTCTAGGAGAGGGTTGGATTTAGGGACTCAACGCTAACCTGAGTGGAGGAGAGGATACCAGAACCCTAAAGACCCTACCTCCTGAGGCTGTTCTAACTCTTGATCTGAGGTAGCAAGCTGAGGAGGGTGCTGAGCAGGTAAGTCCATTCCTGGATGATGCCCCAGGAGCCTTACACCCTCCAGATGACACCAACCCCACTGAGGTAGTAACTCCTGTGTCCTGTGACATAGACACATTGTGTGCCGCACACAGGAAAGGGCTGAGGGAGTTTTGTAGGGACCACATGTGGAGAGCAGGATGCACAAAGGGGTGATGGGAAACCACAGTATTGCCACGTGGCTGATGTTGGGAATGACATGAATAGGCTGTCCTCTGCCGTCTTCTCTGGCTGCAGGTGGATGGCTAGTACGGTGACCAGATGTCCCAATTTTATAGTGACAGTCCTGATTTTGGGGTCTTTTTCTTATATAGGCTACTATTACCCCCCACCCCCGTCTCGATTTTTCACACTTGCTGTCTGGTCACCCTAATGGATAGGGAAGGGATGTACTTGTGTCTGGTATCTAGCTATTCTCTCTTTACTAGTGAGCAGCTGACAATTGCTACATCTCTTTGTCAGACGCAATATTGTGTCCTAGCAACAATGCTTCCTCTCCAGCTGTTCTTAGAAGCCAGCATCCACAGGTCTGTTTTCCAGTCGGTAAAACTAGGGTACTTCCTGCTGCAATGTTCTTCCTCCTGTTGGTGTTTGTCTCTCTGCTTTCCTCCCTGCACTGCCTGTTGAGATGAGCCCCCCACCAGCCAGCGGGGAGCCCGTTGCTGGGAGATCCTACTCTGGTGTTAGGTAAGAGCTGTGAGTGGATTTTGTTTTCATGAGAGTGACACACCAACAGGACTGGCACCAGTCAGGGTGTGTGCAGGACCTAGGCAGGCTCTGGTCACACAGCTCTTCCCCTGTCTCTGAAACACCCCCGCCAGTCCAGACCTGGGTTCCCTCCCCCACAGCTGTTTCTGAAGCTGAATCCTAACCTACAGAAAGTTCCTGTTATTCCACTTCTGGGCAGTTCTGCAAAGGCTGACCTGGGTCTCTGACCAAGGACCAACCACAGCCCAGACCACACAGGAGAGCCCCTGGCAGGTTTTCCATCAGACCCCATGTGGTACATGCTGCAATGGGGCAGAGTGGAAGTGCAGTTAGCTGAGTAGATGTGCTCCTTAAAGTTGTCCATGCTGGGCCCAAACCTGCACCCACAGAAGTCAATGAGAGTTTGCTCTTGACTTAGATAGGAGCAGGAGCAGGCCCACGGAGCACAAGATATTAACTAATTAAAGGCTCCTCGACAATCCAGGAGGCAAGTGTCCTCTCTTAAAATATTTCTCACCTCCCTCTGCTGCTGATGTAGCCTTACAGATGAGCACCCTTATGTTAAAGTGCCCCGTGTGATCTGTCCCCGGGGAGCGCGCTGACTCCCATCCCCACAGTGCCCCTTACTTGAGCAGCAGGCCCCCAGCCAGAAGGAGGGGTCCCTGGCACAGCCAGCTAGTGTTACATAAACTGTTTGTGTAGCACATGCGCGAAGCAATGAAACGCCCCGAGGGGTGAATTAGTTCAATATGTTCCGTGTCAGCATTCCTGGTACTTCTCTGTCCCGAACAGGTCACATATGTTGGAACATGTTTTGCCCCAGCTTTCTCTGCAAACAGGAAATAACAGTTCTGCTCCCGCCCTGTGGTGTGAAAGCTCGTTGCCTGGAAGAGGATGTAAACTGCCTGCTTCAGTGCAGTTAGCACCCCGTCATACACTTCTCCTCAGGATGGTGGGCCTTGGTCAGCGTTTCCCCTGAGCGAGCAGGTTTCTCAAAGCTGCGTTCAGTGACAGGGTGAATACAACCTTTGCCAGCTCTCCTTTTTTGATACTTGTGGGCTGTTTTCTCCTGGGTCCTTTCCCCCATGTTCCAGGCTTTGTCCATGTCCCACTAAGTCCTCCCTGCACCCCCGCCCCCCTTCATTGGAGGGAATATTGGCTTCTCCCCATTCCCTCCAGGGCCCTGAGGATACAGCCCCCCCCCATTCTAGAACACATTTCCTCTATCCTTCACACCCACCTACACCCACCCGCCAGTCTAGAACACATCTCTACACACACACACACACACACACACACACACAATTTTAGAACACATTTCTACACACACACACGCACCATTCTAGACCACGTTTACACACACATGCCCCATTCTAGAACACATTTACACACACACACACACACAGACCCCAGTCTGGAATACATTCACACACACATACACACCATTCTAGACCACTTTTCCCCCATCCTTGAGCTCTCTCCTGTTGTTCTTCATCCTTTAGCCACAAACATTACTGTCTTTGGAACCTTGAATGCTCTCCTGAATCAGCCAGAAGAGGGTGCTGTGCAGCAATGAGATGCGCTCCCTCCCACTCTGGACTGACCACACTGCTCGCACTGCTCCCCCTCCTCCTGGGATCCAGGAGGGAATACGAGATAGGGATAGAGACTGGGAATTCAGTTGACATTTCCTGTAGAGACACTGAGACCACCATCAAAGCTGACCCAGCAATTTCACCATTAAAACTGCTGTCCTGCTTCTTCTGCTGCCTCACTAGCCTGTTTATTCAGTGCCAGTTGACGTGCAAATGAATATGACTGGGGCGGGTAAGTGACTGCTGGTGCAATAGTGAGATCTCACTAAAATCCAATTAACAGGAGAGAGAAGCAAGCTCAGGCTGATTCCTGATAGCAGCAAAGCAAAACAGCAGCAGTGAAAACCCCCAGCTGCTGAGTCCCAGAAGCCTCTAGCCTTGAGTTCTGATCTGATGCTGATGGCAGCCTCCGAGTCCCATTCTTGCCTTTGTCCTGGGCTCCTGTTCTAACTGGCTGGTTTCCTGGTGTGGATAACATTTGCCCTGGTAACCCTACCCTGGCTTCCAAGGGGAAAGGAAAGAAAGAGCTTGAATTGCCACTACTGAGGAAACCACAGCAATAAATAACAAGAGGAGCTAATACAATTCCTGTCCGTCATAACAGTAGGATGGGTCAGGAGCGCTGGCCCGTCTTACTATTTTCTAGTGGCGCTGAGATTCTTTTCCAGCTGCTGAACATTCCCCCTCGGCTTGGGTGAGTGGATCAGTCAGCGGGAGTCCAGGGGGCAGAATCTCACCAGCCTTTCGGTATGAGGATTACCCAGGATGTGCATTGGCCCAGCAGGTTGTTGCTGGCTATTTCATCATTGATGTTCAAGTCTTCACCCCCCGTGTGCCAGATGAACGCCGTGTGCAACTTTAGGTATGAATTATAGAATCATAGGACTGGAAGGGACGTTGAGAGGTCATGAAGCCTACTGGTGGATCGCTGAGATGGGCCAGGGCACATGGGAGGGGGTCCAGATGCTGTGTGTGTGTGTGTGTGTGTGTGTGTGTGTGTGTGTATAGCATGTCAGAAGACTAGTGCGGTGTGAGTGGGGTAGGGCCCACTCTGTCACCATCTCCCCTGGGCAAGGCACTTAGGCTGAGATTTTCAATGCTTTTTTGCATAGCCCAGGTCCTGTTCCAGCCTACTGGATGATGAGAGGAGAGTCCCTTTTGTTCCTATGATCCACTGCCTAGGATCTTCTTCCACAAGACCAGGGCCTCACCTTGCCTGCGGTGGCCACAGATCAGGACTCCCTGTGCAGACTACGGCCCTCACTCAGCCTACCCAGAATAGTAAGAAATCTGTGGACTCTCAAAGCTTTTGACCAGCTCAGACATTATATTCCTAAGGCCAGGTTTACACTACAGACTTAGGTTGGTGTAACTGTGTCAATCAGGGCTGTGAAAAATCCACCTAACCCCTGAGTGATGTAGTTATACCGACCTAAGCCCCGGTGTAGACAGCGCTATGTTGGCGAGAGAGCTGTTCCCTTCGACATAGCTACCGTCTCTCGTGGAGGTGGATTAACTATGCCGACGGGGGAAGCAGGGTTTTAAGTGTAGACCTGCCCTAAGGGGGAGTCTGGCTTTCCAGACATGCTGTGGCATATAGCGTCTGGAAAGAAGATACACGCAAGGCACATAGGGCTTAATTCTGATCTCACCCCGTTTTCCATCAGTGTAACACCAGTGGCTGCGGTGGAGTTACTCCAGATGTACACCGTGGTGGGAGTGAGAGGAGAATCATGTCTAACACCCTTGACCATCGGGGGTTCTTTTTGGCATCTGGTGCTGCAGGCATGAGTGGAGGGTCATGGAGAAGGTGATAGACCTAGGTCTGGAGAGAGACTGGAAAGAGAAATTGATGGGTTAAACTGGGAGGAGGTGGGGAGGGTGGCAGCTGAATGCAGAAGTGGCTAGTGCTGTAGCTGTGGGTGGCACGAGAGAGGCTGAACCAGAAGGAAACACGTGAAAGGTTTACAAATTAAGGCAAACTCTCCCTTTCCCAGCCCTCTGAGGAGAGCAGCCAGCAGGGAACTGCAGCAAAATGGGCAATGTGGACAATTCTTATTCTCAACTATTAGCCCAGTTCAGGGTCCCACAGGAAGAGTGGAACCAGGGCCCATTTCTGGGGCAAGAGTCCCCTGTATAAATGAGGTTTAGCGAAGGAGCAGTTCTGTCCCTCTGAAAAGGCAGCATTGCCAGGGCAACTGCACTGTTCCCTTCCCTTCCCGCCACCAGCTTGCTGCTGGTTGAACTTTCTGGAAAGATACACATTCTGATGGTGTGCTTGTGATTTAAAGGGAACAGCCACCTTGCTTTGGGACAGCTATTGCACTTCGAAAGGGAGAGCTTGGAGACCAAACCCAGCTGTGTTTATATTAAGGTGCCCTACCTATAAGGGTCAAATGGAATGGTACCTGTAGTGACTATAACCCTAATTCCAAGTACTCTAGCCCTAGGCGGGAGCCCTACCCATAGGAATCCTAACTACAGGGAGGGGGACCATGTCCATGGGAACATTAACCCTATGGCGGAGACCCCTACCCATGGAAACCCTAACCCTAGGGTGCAGAGCCAAACCCCTAGGAGCGCTATACCTAGCTCCAAGTACCTTACCGATAGGAACCCTAATGCTAGGATGTGAAGTTCTATCCGTAGGAACCCTAACCAGGGCCTGGGAGCCCTGCCCATAGGAACCCTTACCTTAGCTCCAAGTACCATACCATGGGGAGCCCTAACCCTAGGTCCACACACCCTACCCATGGGAATTCAAACCCTAGGATGGAGAGCCCTACCCATAGGAACCTTTACTCTAGTTCCAAGTACCCTACCCAGGGGCATGGAGCCATATCCATATCAACCCTAACCCTGTCTCCAATTACCCTACACATGCGAACTCTAACCCTAGCTCAAGGCATCCTACCCAGGGGAACCCTAACTGTAGGGCTGGGAGTCCTACCTGTATGAACCCTAACTCTAGCTCCAAGTACCCTACTCATAGGTACCTTAACCTTTGGATGCTGTGCCCTACCCATAGGAATCTGAACCCTAGGGCTGCAGGCCTTTACGCCAGCCTTGCATCCCGTGATATATTTCAGGTACATTGAGCACCTTGGGGTGCAGTATTATCAGTTATTAGTTATTATTATTTCTGTTACTTAGTTCCGAGGAGCCCTAGGTACAGACCAGGACCCCATTGTGGTAGGCTCTGTAACTTCCTGAATGCGCTGTCTAGCACTGTGCCCAGTTTGCCATATCAAGGCGGTGTTAGCCATTTCACACAGTTATTCCTTACATGCTGCAGATAAAGATTTTCCATTTTCTCAAAATTACTCCCTTTTGCAATGGTTACAGCAGCAGACACCCGCTGTGGCCCTGCCTTATAGGGGGAATGGAGTCCTGTGTCCGCACCCAGCCCACTGATCTGGTTTCAGTCTGTCAGCTCTAGCTAGGTACCGGTGCAATGTTCCTCACAGCAGTGTCTGAGCATCCTGCTGTCTGGCTGGCTGACACTGAGCAGTGACCGTGTCAGGGAGCTGGGGAGATCCAGCTGCACCCCTTTGGAGGGGAGGCCTGGCCTTGCAGAAACCTACAGGCATTGACGGGAGGCCTGGACCCTGCCCCTTGGATAACAGGGATTTTTTTTATTTTTTGCATTCAGTTCCTCTCCTGCTCTAGGGCTTGATCCAGCACCCGTCGAACTTTCCATTCCCTTCAGTGGCTTTGGATTAAGCTCACAGTGGAGGAGTAACAATTATTTGGGAAGGAGGGCAGGGCCGGGGCTCTTCAAGAACTAGCCACTGGTTGGGGGTAGGGCCTCTGCTCACCCCCAATCTGCCCTGGACACACTCCTCAGAGCGCAGTGATGGCAGGCCCTTCCCCACTTGCACTCTGGCAGTGCAAGCTGCTTGCTGGCAGCCCCCAGTGTCTATGCTGAGTAGGGAAGGCTGCCATATGCCCCCTCCCTCCCTATGCCACCTACACAGGGACACCTATTTTGGCTCCCGGTATAAACTGGCCTCACAGTGCGGGTTTGGGTCCTTTACCCTGTGAGACACAGGAGGGCACTGGGCCTGCGTGAGGTTCTTAACAACTGTGATACCCTTCGAGCTGGTATCTTTGGAGGAATCCTAGCAAGAACATGACTGAGCCTCAGGTCAGTGCTGTTCACTCCCACCACCCTCTTCCAGTGACAGACAGAGACAGGTGTCCCATCCTGAGATGCTTCCCTGGTTGCCCTGCAGTGCAGACTGTATTTGAGATCACCGGTCTGCCACTTACCTGCCCCAAGCAAGAACTTTCACTGCCGGCCCTGACTGGGCAGGGTTTGTCTCTGGTCAGGTTTGTATGGCTCTGTGAGGTCAAACGGTGGGTTAGATTTCCAACAGTTACTTTTGCATGCAGCCTGTTTTCCACGGGGCTCGATCAAATACATCCAGAAAAAGAGGCGCAGGTTTCCCTGGCTCGTTAAGGAGTAAGAGAGCATCCGCTTGCAGACTTACAAGCAACACCCACTACCAATGCCCCAATTACCAGTCAGATGATTGTTCTGGATGGTTATTAAACAGTCAAGGAACAATTGAAAAGAAGTGTGGAGAGAGGTAGCTTTGTCTGGTGCCTGTTTGTAATCCAAAGGTGGGTGACATTAAAAGAGCTGTTAGGAGTATACAACAAATACCCTCACCAGGGGAATTTAAGGAAGCAGGAAATGATTACCCAGAGTTGGAATGTGGCCAAGATGTTAGAGTGATTAACTCTCATTCTGGCCAAAAGTATCATGGTGGAAAGGCAGAGGTTACTTGGTTGCCATGTAGCCACTGAATGGTGAGGAAGTGAGAAGGTTAATGAATGTGTCCCGCAGATGTCCCTGGCCAGTGATGTGTGATTCCATGAACCCACAAAGACATTGCCAAGAGCCTTTGGGGGCTGGGTGGGTGCAGAGGAGGCTGTCAGCCACCGAGTTGCAGATGGCTAGGCAGACAGGGCTGAGTCTCTTCGCCAGATGGCGATTCATAAGCACCCCTGGCCTGAACATGACACCGATCACACGCGGAGGCGGGGGTGGTGGTGGTAGTGGTAAAGGCCTAAACTAAGCAAAGAGACCCTCTTCTGGGATTAACAGACCCAGACCTGGTATCTTAAAACAGGAGTCAAGAGTTAGCATCCATTCCTTGGGACAGCTTTACAGAGCATGCACTTGGGAGTTCCATACTGAGAATGCAGACCTGGGCTATCGCCCTGAGTCATCCTTTCTGTGACTTTGGGAAAGTCACTTAACCTCCGTTCATCCGCCCTTGTCTGTCTATAAATTGGGGAAGGCAGGGGCCATCTTAGAATGTGTCTGTTCAGCGCCCAGCACAGTGGGTCACAGGTCCCAGTTGGGAGCCTTGAAGTACTACTGCAATGTACATAATAAATTATGGTATCCAGACTTTTTCAGGCCCCCAAGGAGACTTGAGTTTTGAGCAATGGGTTGGTTCAATTCTCACTGTATTCAAGTGAGTTCTCCCAATAAAGCTTTGGCTTCTTCGGTCACCAAAGAATGAAGTAAATTTGAAACCCATTCTGATTTCCTGGGGTTTTTCCATCTCCGCCCTCTTCCAGCAAAAAAGTTGTTTTGTAGCTACTTTTGTGACTAGAATTCCCTTTCGAATCAATTCGTTATCTCTTTAGCGGTGCGCCAAGTGCTTTGGAATTATGTCAAGTCACGGGAAGAAAGCAGGAAGCAGACGGCCACATGCATTGCTGGGAGGGAGTGAGCGGCACAGATGAATAGCTCAGATGTGCTAGTCAGAGAGAGATCTGTCTACCATGGCTTTGGTGAGCAGAACTCTCCTCTCAGAATGTGGATGTCAGCACAGTCCAATTTGACTGGAAACTGCTGTAAAGAATTATGAAGTCAAATCTAATTTAGGCACTCAATTAGGAGCTAAACAGGAAACACCAGGATCAGCTTGGCATATCCATAAAGACAGGACTCCATGGGCTGTGCCAAACAATTTGCACGAGGCTGTTGTCAAACAGGAAGTGGTCAAAGGGCTATGCAACATCCACTGTGCTGTTATCAAACAAAATTCTCATTTAATTCCCTCTTGTTTTTCACAGCCTCTTGGCATTGGGGCAATGGAATTTCACTCCCTTCCCTGCCCATGTTTCCTTGGCTTCCTCTAACCCAGTGGTCTCCAAACTGGGGTGCGCACACCCCGGATGGGGGGGGGTGCAAGACCACCCATGGGGAGCCACGGCGGCCCTGGTCCAAGGAGCTGGGTGCTATGGCGGACTGGCCCCAGGAGCTGAGTGCCATGGCGGGACCAGCCCCAGAATGGGCTGACCTGTTTCTTGTTTCACTCCCTGCACACCAGCAAGATGGGTAACATTAAAAGCAGTGGTTATAGCTCCAGGAACAGTATGTGTTCACTAGCTGCTTGATGCAGAAGACTCAAGGGAAGGGGAGCCAATGCATGTCGTTTTGGGTGTGTCACACAAAAATGACGGCTGTTGGATTGAGCAGGCAAGGGGTTGACAAGTTTTAATTTCTCAACAACAAAGTGGCGGATCTATTAAAACACGTTTTAAAAGCTGCAGAGAATCCAGAGGAGGTGCCTTGTTAGAATGTAACTGTTGAAGGTAGGTCAAGTTTTCCGCTCACCCAAGTCTCCTCTTGTAGTATTGGTTGATCTCTGCTTCGTATCCCTCCCGCCCCATACAATCATTCCTTTCCAGTAGAAACCACCATGGTAGGATCTATGAATATCCAGCATCAAGCCATGGTTTCAGTGTCCTAGTGTCTCTGATCTCCTTTTAGACCCACCTCTGAATTTCCACCCCAGGGCTTGGAACAGAATCTGTTCAGATTCTGAAGTCCAGTAAAGCAATAAAGAGGAAAGCAAAAGGAATTCTGGGAACTGTTCTTCTAGTCAGTGCGCATATTGAGGTGGGTATTATATGCCATAGCTCATGTATCATGGCTGCCCAATGGAAAAAACGGGAAGGTGAGAAGGTAGAACGTACGCTGTGGGGAGGGTAATTTATTTATTTCCTCTTCAGGGAACATGCTATCCCTTTGCCTTCAAAATTCACACCTGGCTGCTAGAGACAGGCTCTTCAAGCAGCATTTTTATGGAAAATCCAGTGTGTAATTTCCAGAGACGTGAGGGGAAGACACCTCCAGTTCAAGTGTGTGGGTGGATTTAGGTGTAGCTGAGATAGAAAGGGGCCTTAAAAAAATCAGTACAAAGTCTGAACACATTTCCCATCTTGGGCACCTCCTTCTTCACTAGCTGTCCTCTCTGCCCCCATGCAATATATTCATAGACACGTGTTACCCCTAATCGGATCATTTGTGACTAGTCAGTAAGTATTGCCTAATGTACGAGCCAGTCCAGTGAATCTGCCCATTGTGTGAAATATGCAGAAGGACTTGTCTGTTATACAGACCTAGCCGAGGCTCTGCCTCACTATAGGCTACATCAATAAATCATGTGCAAGTTGTGGATATTCCGCATGCTAAGTCGTATGTCTACATTTCAGTGCCCAGGCTGTTACAGTGTGTTAGGATGTCTTTGTTGTTGTACCCTTCTGCTTCGTTGAAGCCAGGAATGAAATTCACCTCCATGGAGAAAGCCTATGCACCACGTTTGCCCTGTTTTCCATGATTAAGTGGGATGTAAGTAGTGCAGGGGCATTGTTCTGGCCCTTTGTTTAGGGGTAAGTTCCGCTCATAGAGCAGTTTTTACTCTTAGCTGCTACAGTAGCAGTTGTAAGGAAATGATTTTTTTTCCATTTCCAGCAAAAGGAGATCTGCAAGGAATGACGCAACAGAAAATTCCACTTCCTAAACGCCCCCTGCCATCTACTGCTTTTCTAGGAAACACATGCTTAGACGAGGTATGTAAAGGGAAGAAATTGCCTTTCCCGTAAGAAATCCACATGACCAGCTCATTGTGTCAGTTAGACCCATTTTGAAAAACCAAAGCCGCATGGTACATACTAAGTCCAGATTGTTTGTTTAATAGGAAAACCGTTTTTTGCTGGAGAACTAATCAGAGACTGATTTTATTATTAAGATAGGCTGCAATGCGTGACCTGCTGTGCAAAATTGGAAACAGGGTCTCAATCATTTTGGGAGGTGACCCAGTGCCCGGAGAAAGCTACAACAAAGCTCCCATTGACGTCTGCAGACACTGGAGTAGGTCTTTATTGAAAGGTCACGTGGTTACACTCAATTTCACAATTTTGAAACTGCCGCTGAAGTAGATTGAATAGTTGCACCCTTTGAAACTCATCTTAGCAGTGTAAGTCTTGCTGGTTTCTTATTGTATCTGTGATTGGTCACATGGAATGTTCCAACTTTTAATGGTTCAAAAAATATTTCACACTATGTTCCACATTATTTTGCTATCTGAATGTACAAAGTACTATGCACCAGTGAAGGGAGAAATGCATTGGTTCAAGTGCTGAAATTCTTACTCAGATTTTTATTCAATCTTTTCTCGGGCAAACTCTCCTATTGGGCTTGACCGTCATTTGCACTAAGAGACAAGATGAGGGCGGTAATATATTTTATTGGTCCAACTTTCGAGCTTACACAGAGCTCTACTTCAGGTCTGGGAAACAAACCCAGAGTGTCAGATACATGCTAAATACAAGGTGGTACCAGTTGTTTAATATAAGTAATTAACATACATTTTAAGGGACCACTCAAGGTGAAGTGGTCCATTAACAGCTCTCCAGTCATAGGGGAAAAGGAAGGAGGGGGAGAAGCAACAGGGTTGTTAGTGGCGTATAGATTGTTATAATAAGCCATAAAGCCATTTTATTCAGTCCATGATTTTTAATGTCTAGCAAAGTTATGAATTTAAGCTCCCAGCGTTGTCTTTTGAAAGTGTTGTGCAGGTTTTCTTTGAGGATGAGGACAGTGAAGTTAGATAGAATGATTGTTTTGTGAAAAGGTTATCTGGTGTTTTTTGTCGTTTATCATTTTCCCATGTATGTTCATGTGAGAGCGTAGTGACTGCCTGGATTCAGCCGCATAGTTGTTATGGGGGTGTTTAGTGCGCTCAAGGGGGTATACCACGTGTTGTGGATAGGCATGTGTAGGACTCATGGATCTTGAAAGGTGTGTAGTGGGGGGTGTTGAACATTGTAGCAGTGGAGATCTGTCTGCAGGTTTTACATCTGTTGTTCTGGCAGGCTCTGGTGCTGTGTTAATTTGGTGTGTCATGGTCTGTGAGGAGTTTGCTTCTGATGATGCACTTGGAGAGGCTGAGGGGTTGGTTAAAGGCCAGAAGTGAGGGTTCGGGAAAGATGTCTTTCAGGATGGGGTCCTCCTGGTGTATGGATTGTAATTGTTTGATTATACCCCCGTATGGGTTCCAGTGTGGGGTGGTAGGTGACAAATAGGGGTGTGCGGTCAGAGTGGTGGTGGTGATTTCTGTATTGAAACAGGTTCTCTCAGGGTATTTGGGTGGCCTGTTCCATGATGTGATCTACTTCTCCAGTGGAGCGTCCTTGTTTGGTGAAGGCAGTTTTCAATGTGTTAGTGTGTATACCCTGGACTTTCTCCTTGGAACATATTCTATGGTATCTGAGTGTGTTGCTGTAGCTAGCAGATATCACCTAGATATTTGGGTGGTTACTGGATCTGTGAAGGTAGGTGTGGTAGTCCAGGGGTTTCTTGTATATAGCTATTTCTTTGCACTGCTGTGACAGTGCAAAAGGGCCTTAGTGTAAACGAAAATGAGGCCCATAGAAGTCAGTAGGATTTGTTCCTTGTTAAGCACTGAGTAAAATCAGAGCAGGTATTTCCAGGTTTGCCCCAATTAATTTTCTAACAGGTTTTCCAAAATTAGCAGGGACCCCTGAACTATTGGATTAGTGATTTTAGTTATCTGGGTCAGAGCAACATAGAGTAATAATAATGAAAAGTGCTAACACTTGTAGGGGTATAGAATCAAATATCATTTAGCTGTATTTCACATGTAGGTGTAAATTAGGCTTGCTTCCTCTAGAGTTGCCTTGACTCACACCAGCTGAGCATTTGGCTCTGAACCTCTTTTAATAACTACCCCGCTAAGAATGGGATTTCCTCAATTCATCTTGCTTTTAAAGACAATGTTACTTGTCAATGCAAATAAATAATTTGCTCCCGGAAACACACGTCCACTTCTATGTCAGTCTGAGGAAAGATGCAGTTCTCAAAGTACTTCTCCAATTTAAAACAGATTTGCATTTATTTTGGTTTATTTAAAAAAAGAGAGAAAGAGGTAAATGTAACAGGAACTATACTCCAAATAAATACGCAGAGTGGTGAGCAGGGCAGGACTGTAGTCAGACAGCTAGCCTGTACCACTGCCTATGTTACTGTGGCTACTCTGTTATTGTTAGTTTTGATTGAACTAGCTCACTGACTTGAGAATGTCTATACCTGCTGCAGTCATTGTAATGCAGGGGTTCTCAAACTGGGGGTTGGGACCCCGTAGGGGGTCACAAGGTTATTACACGGGAGGGTCATGAGCTGTCAACCCCCACCCTAAGCCCGCTTTGCCTCCAGTATTTATAATGGTACTAAAAAGTGTTTTTAATTTATAAGGAGGGGTCAAGCTCAGAGGCTTGCTATGTGAAAGGTCATCGGTAAAAAAGTTTGAGAGCTGGTGCAATGGAATGCTAAACTGTATTATATTGTTTAGCAACTAGGTGGTGCTGTGTGTAAAATACCTTATTTAAAGCTAACCTTAGCCATACCTGGCAGAGCATTAAATAATCTTTTCATGAACACAGCTGATGTGTATAAATAAGATCTGTGGCTAGTCCATATCCGATACAGAAGTACATGGCTGGGATCAGCAGTAAACTAACTACAGTGACAAAACCACTATTAAAAAGTCCAATACATCTTGGCTATGGGTGCCAAATCAAGAATTTGCCTTTAAAAAAGGGTAAAAGAAAAGATTTCAACAGCACCAGCTGCCAAGTATTACGATGTGAATAAACCCACAATGGAAGTCAGTGCAGATGCAAGCAGCTATGGCCTAGGTGATGTATTGTAACAACATGGCTCTGAGTGAAAGCCGGGTGTGTTTTGTTCTTGTATGTTCACAGAAGCAGAAAAACAATATAGACAGCTTGTAAGGAAGAGCCTGGCAGGCATATGGGCACGTGAGAACTTCTACAGCTATCTGTGTGGACTGGATTCATTTATATTGCTATAAGACCTCTGAGACAAGGAAAGAGAACTCCCAGGCTAAGAGGAACAAATTACAGCCAGAGACACAAGGTGTAATAAATGCATGAAATATGGACCTTTTGCAGCTCTTTACTACTTCAAAGCAGTCACGGAGTTGATTTATCTTACAGGCAATCAAGAACCATTATTTCTGGGATCTAGCACTTGTGATGACGTAGAGCAGGGGTCTCCAAACTATGGCCTGAGGGCCGGATCTGGCCCGTGGCTTTGATTTGTCTGGCCCCCCAAACAACAGGGGAGAAGCGAGCAGGCAAAGGCTGCTGCAGCTAATCAGGCACACTGATCAGGCAGCGGGAGGAGCTGCCGGCAGCAGTTCACACGTGGTAGCAGATCAGCTGAACTGTGCAGAGGGGTGAGTGCCCCTGGGAGTCACCGGCTCCCAAAAAGGGGAGCCAATTTAGGGGAGAATCACTGCTAGAGCCGAGCAGGCATGGACCCCTTCCTTAGAGTAAAAATATAAGCCAGATGCTTAATTACATCTCCAGTAAATGGAGTAAAGAAGATGGAAATAAAATAAAAAAATAATGTGAAATGATTTTTAATGTATTGACAAATATTTTGTGTGATTTCACAGTGCCTGCATTGATTATACAGCTACTTTTATACCTAATTTAGAATTTAATGCAACCCTGATACAGTAGAGTAGTGTTGGGTTTTTTTACGTTTTGCATCTATTTGCATATATTAATTTTTTTCCATAGTCGCTTCGGCCCATGAAGCACCTTCAAAAATCTAATATGGCCCTCATCTCAAAGTTTGGAGACTCCTGACATAGAGCCTGCCTGGAGAGTGAAAGTGAATATTCACAGCAAGACTACTGACTTCAAAACTGATTCAGGAGCTGATGCCACAATCCTTTCAGAAGGGGCTTACAGTCACCTTCAACCTATCCCAGAGCTGAATTGACCTGACACAGCTTTGACTAGACCTGGAGGTATACTGAACTGCTTGGGCCAGTTCACCACAGAAACAACTTACAAAGACACAGTTATGCATTCAAAGTCTATGCAATGAACCTTCATAGCCGCAGTATGGCAGCCAAGATGGACCTAGTGGGAAAGATGAAAGAACTCAATGGAATATTTGGTGATATTGGACTTTTGAAAGGAGATCCTGTGCAAATAACCTTAAGAAGCGACACTGAACCATATAGTGTACTTACACCTCACAGGATTCCTATCCTATTACTTCATGAAGTGGAAACTGAGTTAAAGAGAATGGGACAGATTGGCATAATTGAGAAAATCTCTGAGCCAACAGCATGATGTGCTCCAATGGTTCCAGTTATAAAGAAAAATGGAAAAAGTATAAATCTGTGTGGATCTTAAAAGATTTAATGAAGCAGTTGTGAGAGAAAAATATAGTGAATGGAGCTACAGGATTCTCAAATCTGGATGCTTTGAGTAGATTCTGGCAAATTTCTTTAGCCAAAGAACATGCTAAACTGACTACATTTATCGCATTGAGAGTCACTGCTTTCGAAGATTACCTTTTGGGATTAACAGTACACCTGAAATTTTCCAAGGAAAGATGGCAGAATAGTTAATGAAAACAAATGGAGTTGTAGTTTTTCTGGATGATATTCTGATATATGAATCTTCAATGGAAGAACACAACAAAACTCCCAGTGAAGTCCTAAACCTAATAAGTCCGTATGGACTGATGCTAAACAAGGGGATATGTGTTCTGCCTACCCCAAATTGAATTTTCTTTATAACTGGAACCATTGGAGCACATCATGCTGTTGGCTCAGAGATTTTCTCAATTATGCCACTAAACAAAGATGGAGTCAATCCTAGCCCTGAGAAAGTAAAAGCAATTTGAGAATTGAATGCACCAGCTAATTTACCAGAACTGAGACATATACTGGGGATGGTAAATGGTAGGAATGTAGAAGTTAAAGGGGGAGATGTAATGGAATGGTAAATTGTATTATATTATTCAGCCACTTGGTGGCGCTGTGTATAAAATACTTTATTTAAAGCTACCCTTAGCCATGTCTGACAGAGCATTAAAGGATCTTATGATGAACACAGTTAGGGTGTCCAGCAATGAGACAGGGGGATGGGGCCTAACCCCCTGTCCACTCCTGGTTCCAGCTGCATGTACATTTAAGCTAGTGTTCTAGATCCAGGCCATCCGTTGGCTGCTGTGGGAAGAAGATGGGGAGCAGTTGGAAATTCACTGATCATGCTGCATCAGGAGCCTGGGGATCCCAAGAGTTAGGCTCAATAACATCCAGGTTCCTGGGGAGAGTCCAGAGAGCCATCCTCTGTGGAGGAATCGGAACGGGATTTTCCAAAGGGCTCAGCCTTGGCCTGTCTCCTCTGCACACCATGTCAATAGTAAAACTCTTTGGCTTTAATGGAAGCAGCATTAGGACAGAGATGAGCGCTTGTGAAAGCCCCACCCTGACACTTGCCTGCTTTGACTACTGGGTCTGGGGCTTTCTCTCTTTTCTTGCATGTGATTGTGAGGAGAAGCAGGCTGCTTACTGCCCATCCTCCCCCAGTGTGAAGGCACCTTCAAACAGACCCTCTACAGCTCATGGCTTGAACCCCTTGGACATCAGCACGCTCAGGCAGCTGTCTGGCCTCAATTCTGCCTCTGTCCCATTGTCTTCCCTATCCTTGTGGGGCTTCATTGGTACTTTTACAATCCATCTGCAGGGAGATTCTTTTTAAAGCCTGTGAATAGTGTTTGCTAGTAAAGAGATCTCTCCAGAACTGCAGTTCTATGGAAATTCCTGTTGCCTGAAGCCATGGCCTATTTGGCTCCTTGGTAAAGGCTTGACTGTTTAGCTCTGGTTATTATGACTACGGTAAATGTTTTCCTTGCTGTTGGCCAAAGTCCATCTTCCTTCTCAACAGTGCAGATTACACCCTTAGGCCTTGCTAGAATCAGGCTGTTCCTCACCCTTCACTCAGCAATAGAGCAGCCTCACTGATGTTATCATAGTATAAGCTCCTAGGACCAGGCAGAAACATTTTTACCCAACAACAGGGAGGTGTCATGTCCTCTAACGCTGGGTTATGGTTTTCCCACCAGTGTATACAGGGCTGGATGACTCTTTTTTGAAAACACCTGTGCCTGGTGCAGCTTATGTTCTTGGAACCATCAACACAGCTGCAACGTAGCAGAGAGACAGGTTAGATATGTCCTAGCTTAGATGCATCCTTGGCTATGCTAGGGAATTTTACCCTCAAATATTCCCAACCCTTCAGAGCAGGGATGGGCAAACTTTTTAGACCGAGGGCCACACTGGGATTCAAAATTGTGCGGAGAGCCGGGTAGGGAAGGTGGTGCCTCGCCAAACAGCCTGGCCACGCCCCCCCCCAGCCGACGCCCACTCACTTCCTGCCCCCAACTGCACCCTCAGAGCTGCCGACACATCCAACCCCCCCACCCCGCTCCTTGTCCCGATTGCCCCCTCTGGCGATCCCCCCACCCTAACTGCCCCCCCAGAACCCCACCCCGTACCTAAGCCCCCCTGCTCCTTGTCCCGAGAATGCCCCTTCCGATGACCCCCCACTCTAACTGCCCCCCAGGATCCCCGATCTAAGCCCTCATGCTCTTTGTTCCCTTACTGCCCCCTCCCAAAACCCATCCACACTAACCACCACCCCCAGGGGCCCCACCCCCTATCTAAGCCCCCTGCACTTTGTTCTCTGACTGCTCCCTCCCGAGACACCCCATCCACCCTAACCACCACCCAAGGCGCCCCCGCCCCAGTTCTTACCTTGCTCAGCTGGGCGCAGCCCCCTGACTCTCTGTTCTGGCCTGGCCCTGGCAGCTAGATCCGGCACCCCGGAAGGGAACTGCGGAGCCTTCGTGGCTCTGCCCAAGCACCCCCGGCAGGAACTCAGATCCCCGCGGCTCCCCAGGCAGGAACTCGGGGAGGGGAGAGCTGGGACCCACGGCTCAGTCCGGAGCACTGGGCTGGGAGCATGGGGCCCTGCGGCTCCCCGTGGCTTGGCCTGGCGCGCGGGGCCCCGCAGCTCCCCACGGGTTGGCCAGCACGCTGGGCGGGGAGCGCGGGGCCCGCGGCTCCCTGCGGGGCAGGGATCATGGGGCCCTGCGGCTCCCCCGCAGCTGGGCCCGGCGCGTCAGGCGGGGAGCACGGCGCCCCGTGGCTCATAGGGCACGCTGGGCTGGGAGCATGTGGTGCCGCGGCTCCCCCCCGGCTGGGCCCGGGGTGCAGGGCGGGAGCGCGGGGCCCGCAGCTTAGCCTGGCACCCCAGCGGGGAGCGCCGGCCCCGCAGCTCAGCCTGGCACTCCGGGCGGGAGCGCGGGGGCCCTCACCATGCTTGCCCGGCCTCTAGGCGAGGAGGAGGGGCCACTGGCATCGCTCCCCTGCCAAGCACTTGCAGGCTGGATAAAAATGGCTGGCGGGCCACATGTGGCCCACAGGCCGTAGTTTGCCCACCCCTGCTTCAGAGCCAACACAAGGTCAGCTGCCGTCTGCACAGTGGGAAGCCCTGGTGACAGAGCCACTGTTCTCACTTGCAGAGTTGTGTTTGCATTTAAAGCAGGATTTCAACCTCTTTGTTTTCTATGAATTAAAACGCAGCAGCTCCTCCCCAGGCCTGCAGCACTTACTCTCTGAGTCCAGAAGGGATTTTTCTCAGAATTTACAAGGAACACTGTTAACTGGTTCATGAATGAAAATGAACAAAACATGGATCCTTTAAGAAATGTAGCACCCTTGTCAGTATTTTCTTGGTCCTGAATTATTTTAACAAGGGAGTAACGCTAGCCCTTCACCCTGTCCATAGCGTTAAAATCAGTTGCACTCTTGTGCATCGACTATATTGAAAGAACTTAGGCTGCAATTAACCTAAGTTACTAATAGTGGTTGTATCTCATTGTTCTGATTACACAAGCAACAGCCAGGGACTCCAGGTTGCAGGATCTTCACTGCTGGCATAGACTGAGTGCCCAATTTCTGGCAATAGGATAGATGTTGAAAAAAAAATCAAACCCCTGAGGTCAAAGGAGTTCTCTTGGTTGAAGCCGTGGGTGGTCAAAAGGAGAGTTGTGAAGGATTTGGTAGCACACTGTCAATGTATTATTTTTTTCCCCTTTCTGGAAACCTGTGATCTTCTTGCTCCTGCTTAGGTCATGCATGACATGAGCTGGCTGAGCTCAACCTGTAAAACCACCATGTGCCCTTAGTTTGCTTGGTGATGTCTGCATCGGATGAGCCCTACACCGTAACAGGCTGCACTTCAGCACTGAGTGAGGTGGGAGCCATGCTTGGGCAGAAACTCGAAGAAGAATCCAAGCTCAAGATGCATGTCTCTAATCAGCTTGTGCTCGTCCTTCCCATTTATGAACAATCATTTCTTGCAGAATGCAGATTTGTGGGGAATTTAATGCTGGTGAAGCGTCAACAGACAACTGCTGTTGCCAAGTGGAACACACCAGCTAGGCAGCCTCGGAGACTGCAATCTTCAGCTTAGCCACTGATTACTGTAGTTATTTATGATGTCTGCTGTGACTTCCTATGGGCCCTACAAAGCGATTAGGGCCCTATGGTTACAAGCACACAACTCACAGACAGCACCTGCCCCAGACAGCTCACATGCTGTGGGCCCAGCATGGGCTACAGCAGTGCAAACTTCCCTGCTGTGTGTCTCAGCCCCATGCTGGAGGGAGCACCCTTGAGAGTGAAACGGGGCTTCCATCTCCATGGCCCACTGTGACATTCCCAAGGGTACAGTCTGGAACAGCTGTTGAACAGCTGATTCCCTTTCATTCTCTAACCTTGGGTGCCTTTTACACTGTTTGGCTGTCAAAACATCCACTCGTGACCTGCTCATGCAGCCTTTAGCATGCAAACTCATTCCCAGCTAAATACATGAGCGCGCTGACCAGTCGGTCATGAATTACACACAGGGCCACACCTACAAATTCTCAGTCCCATCTTGTCCCCATAGAAGTGCATGTCTTGTTCTGCTCAGGACCCTTCTGAACAGTAGCTCAAAAAACGGCCGTCATTTCATCAAAGGTTCCCCTTTAGTTCAGTTCTTGGAGAGTGGTTGATGTCAAGAGCACCTGAGGGCAGGGCAGTAGAGTTCAAACCGATGACAAGAGAGGTGAGAAAAGGAATTGTGGGACACCACCCGGAGGTCACTGTACTCGACCATGGTGTTTACACTGGGACCACAGCGATGTAACTCTGGCACAGAAAGCTGTACGCCTCTCGCTGGGGTATTTTTTGAAGTGCTGCAACCGCGCAGTTTCTGTGCACTAAGTGGCTTGAGAGTGTGCACACCTCAGGAGTTACAGCACAGAAGGCTGCTTTACTGTGCAGAAACTTGCCAGTACAGATAGGGCCTAACTTTAGGACATGTTACAGTAATGTTATAGAGTAGCCACATAATTTAACGTACAATGTTGATACACATATTTTACCAGGACAGTAATGCTCAGCAGTTTTGAGTTTTCAAAAAAATATCTCCCAAAGCGTACTTTGTACAAAATTTATCATGGTCTTGTAAAAGTGGTGAACATAAAAGTATAGATCAGAGGTTCCCAAACTAGGGAGGCTCTGAGGGGGCATGAAATGTATTGGGAGGGGGTGTGAGAAGCTTTAGGAGAAAACCCTTACTGTGCACATTTTACCCGTAGCAATGAATAACTAGCAAAACGGATTCCTCCAGACATATCAGGTCCTCAGGAGGTTGGGGCCAAGGTGCTGCACTTCCCCCCGCCGATGAGTGCAGGCCAGGCCCTGCTGCAGTCCTCAGGTGGGGGTGAGTGGGGCGGGGCTGGGGCAGAGTACGGGCAGGGGCTTTAGGGAAGGGGTGCAGTGGGGGTGGGAAAGAGCAGGGGTGGAAAGAGGCACCAAATTTCATGATGCCATACGCACCTATGTAGTTTGCGTATGCATAGGGACGGCCCTGACTACAGACACAAAGAAGGGTGGCAGGATCAAATACATTTAAGAACCACTGGTATAGAACGTCATGCTCATTCAAACCCTCAGCCTCTCTGCTAAGATGATTAACACATCTCCCCCCCAGCCGCTTCCTAGCCCCCTGCTCCCCAAGGCAAGAAGGAGCAAGCAGTCTCCTGAAGGCAGTGATTACAGCGTGACTACCACCTAGCCACACTGACGGAGCAGAGGGCTCCTCGCTAGCCCCTCTCCCCTGTATAGTGACTGTGGCTGATGGTCCAGCCCTGAGTGAGGCTCATGGAGTTATGTCTCATGGCATGCAAACAGAGAAGCAGATAAAAACAGAAATACTCTTGCTGCCAGGTGGCAATGAAACACGACTTTATTTCTGAGAATTCAGACCAATACCACACAAGAACCCAAAAGCAGAGAGGAAACAGGCTATTCTGCCAAGCAGCGAACCACAACTCATCCCACCTTGCTTTAAGTTGGCTCTTTCCAGAATGATATCACACTTTGCTACAGAGCTCCTAACCTCCTAACCTGCCAACAGAACCAGGAAACTCACACATACCTTTCCCACCCACCCCCCACCCTCTTACAGAGATTGATTGTAATTTCAGCACTGTCCTCAAAACACCACACTTGCTCTGAGGAATGTGATGATTCTGTTCTGGCCTCTCACAATTTCTCTTTCTCATGTTTTGACCCTCTCCACCCTGAGCTCAGAATCAGCGTAGCTCCAACCTGGGTGTTGCTCGTGGGACTCTCCCACAGATCCCCTTGAGCAATGCATGGGCAATGCATGATCATAGTTGAGAGGAGACAAACAGGACTAGATGCTAACTCCTAGAGAAGCTATAATGTGGCTTAGACAAAAACATGGCTGGCCTGCACTGCTCATGGAAACCACAGAACCAGCCATGTGATCCGCAGCCAGGCTTCAACAATCCATTAATATGGAACAAAACCCTCAAAAGGGAGAGAGAGAGCTCTTTGCTTGGGTCACAAACTTTGTTAGTTAAATGGAGACACTGCATCAGACAAAGGGATCCCAGGGCAGGCCCAGTTCTGATGGAATTAAATCTGGTGTTGCCTGTGTCATTTAATTTGGGACCAACACAGTAGAAACAACATAGAATCATTGGATTGGAAGGGACCTTGAGAGGTCATCTAGTCCAGTCCCCTATATGCCTTGCAGGACTAAATATTATCTAGACCATCCCTAACAAGTGTTTGTCTGACCTGCTCTTAAAAATCTCCAATGAAGGAAATTCCACAACCTCCCTAGGCAATTTGTTCCAGTGCTTAACTACCCGGACAGAAAGTTTTTCCTAATGTCCAACCTAAACCTCCCTTACTGCAATTTAAGCCCATTGCTTCTTGTCCTAGCCTCAGAGGTTAAGAAGAACAATTTTTCTCCCTTCACCTTGTAACAATCTTTTATGCTGTTATCACTGTTCCCCCTCAGTCTTATTTTTTCCATACTAAACAAACCAAAAAAAAATTTCAATCTTCCCTCATAGATCATGTTTTCTAGACTTAAAATCTTTTTTTTTTTTTTTTTGCTCGTCTCTGGACTTTCTCCAGTTTGTCCACATCTTTCCTGAAATGTGACACCCAGAACTGGACACAATAGTCCAGTTGAGGCCTAATCAGCACAGAGTAGAGTGGAAGAATTACTTCTCATGTCTTGCTTACAATACTTCTGCTAATACATCCCAGAATGAGGTTTGCCTTTTTTTGTAACCGTGTTACTCCGTTGACTCATATTTAGCTTGTGATCCACTATCACCCCCAGATCCCTTGCCGCAGTACTCCTTCCTAGGCAGTCATTTCCTATGTGTGCAAGTAATTGTGCTTTCCTAAGTGCAGTACTTGGCATTTGTCCTGATTGAATTTCATTCTATTACTTCAGATATCAAGACATCAAGGAGGTCAAATGAAAGCAGGAGAGGGGCAAAGAGAAGAATGTTCTAGGACCAGCTTTTCAAAGGACCCAGCTCCTATTTAGGCACCAATGTAGTTTGGCCAGTTTTTCCAAAGAGCTCAGCACAGGGAATGCACGCTGGGGGCTCAGCATATTGGCTGTGAGTGTCACCAAGGAAGTTGCTGGATGCTGAGTACTGGAAAATCTGGCCTTGTTTTGTTGCCTAAATGAGAGCTGAACTCTTAAAAATCTTATCCCAGCTGTGGGTGGGGAGCTCTTGCAAATCCGCACCAGCAGGGTTAACCTCCTGCAGAATTGCTACGGGAAAACCAGAATTTGCACCGGCTAGAGAAAAAGCGACGAAAGGAAGGCTATGATTGAAATCTTCAAGATGCTAAAGAGGGGGCATGGGGATGGGGGATGGGATGGTGACCCAGATAAACCCTTTGATCTAATGATAAATTCCAGAACTCAAGCCCATGAGCTAAAAATAAGGAAAGAGCAGGAAAATAAATAAATACAACTGGTTAGAGCCAAAGGGCTGGAGTGCGACACAGGCGAGTGCAGTGCTTAAGTCTGACTAAGCCCCTTATTCATCGTCTGACCTTGGATGTTGTAATTGACCTTCTTGGGTCTCACTCACCCAGCTGAAAAAACTGGGTAAAGGAGAAAGCAGGATGCGTGTGAACAGCCAAATGCTGCGTCCAGCTTTGCCTGCCCAGATAAATTACTGGGGGAAAGAAGTTGGTCATGGTACAAAATAGGTCTGTTGCCTTAGAGAACGAAGCCATGTTTGCAGGACTCCCCTGTGTAGCAGGCCCTGGGAATGTTGCAGATACCCAGGTAACACGGCGGAGCTGTTTTTCTCTGTCGCCAACGCAGTGTCGTGCAGACAATGCAGAATCTCTGGGCCCCACGGCAATACTAGCAGGAATGGACACGTTTGAAACAAGCACTGGACTGGCACGAAACGCGGTGTAGGTATCAGATGCCAGAACACAAGGAGGCAGTTTTCAAGAGTCTGATCACCCTTAAGGGGAGGTATCTGGGCTCCTGTTCAAACTACTGCCACTCAGCCCTGCTGGGCCGTGGGATGAGCCTGTCTGACCGAACGGAAAAGCTGAATTCTCAGCAGTGGGTGCAGCTGGTCAGGCCTGACGTGCTGCTGCCTGTCCCCAAGTTCACACCATTCTTGTGTGCAAAAGACAGGCCCAGATTCTGTCCTACTTCCTGAGAGGCATTGCAAATGCATTTGCAGCCCAGGGCGTGGGGTACAAAGGGGGCTGTGCACCCCATTGGGGCTGCTCCAACTCACAGCAGCTGCCCATGGTGGGACTCACAGTAGCTCAACCCCCATCCTAGTACCGAGTGTTGCGGACATGCCCCATCCTCGCCCTGGCCCCAGTTCCTTCTCTGAGGTTTGTGAGGATCTACACTGATGTCAGTCGCACACAGTGCCTGCCCCAAGAGAAAGCTCCCACGTGCCACTGTGGCATATTTGAAGCCCCCTGTGCACCTGAGTGGCATCTAGTGGCTGGAATGGGGTCTCCTGAGGATAATTCCCCCCCCCCCCCCCCCCCCACTCACACCCCCACATGCAAACAAGAGTGGATGATATTTTTTTCTAATCGTTGGGTTTGGTAAAGGGCCCGAGTCACTGTTGGCCTGCACCTTGTGCTGTCTTGCCCCAGTGCAGAGTGTGTGTAGTGTTGACCTAAAAGGCGAGTACGTCAGAGCAGTAGCATGTCATGCGCTGTAGTGCAAACAGCTATTCAAACTGCAAAGGCGCTGGAAGTGTGTAACAGCTGCAGGTAGACGCTGGAGCATGCGCACTGGGAAGGCTCGAGCAGAGCGATGGTGTGGGAAGAACGTACAGGTGGTGAGCACATTGAGGTCAGAACCAGTCAGTGACGCTGGAGATGCAGTGGGTAAGTGACACACAGCATGGTCCCATTTGCCCATGAGCCCTGCCGCTGTCTCATTTGCACTGGGAAGCCAGAGGCACCTCTGTGATGGCTGGAAGGATGGGCTTGCAGTAAAGATGGGAGTCTGGGCTTCATAAAGACTTAAGTTCCGTCCTGGGCTCGGTTACTGATTCTCTGTGCGACTCTGGGCAAGTCACTTATCTCGCCGTGTCTCAGTTTCCCCACCTGTAAAATGAGGATGTTAATCCTGCGCCTACCTGCCAGGGATGCTGGGAGGATAAATGAATTAATGAGGGTGAAGTGCATAGAGCCGCTGCCTGGTGATAAGTGCTACACAAAAGCCTATAAATAAATTCCAGTCCTACTGTGTGTTAGGCAAGATTTCAGAGGAAGTGAATTGTGAAGATCAGGTCATTTCTCTCTATTGTTCTGGCTGAGCGACACGGAGGCAAAGCCTGCAGCTGCTGACTCGAGGCCAGGTTGGAAGATGATCCCAGACCCCCGGGGGCCCCACCAACTGTTCCCATATCTGCAGCCCCTCCCTGGCCAGCCTGCACCCAGACATTTCGTTGAGCTGTCGCAATGTCAGCTGAACCACCCACAGATTCGGACCCGCTCGTTCCCCAGGCAGGGCAAACACGAGGTGAATGGAAACGTGTCAAGTCAGTTGTGATTTACGAGCCTGAGGTTATCCCAATGCAGTGGTTCCAGGGGAGACCATGCTCCCATCAACGCTATATTCGCACCTCCTTGCAACTTGGAGACGGAGACGAGGGAGCCCTTCTTCCTTGGACCCCATCCCCGGGTGATCTCCCTGCCATTCAGCCAGTCCCTGCCTGGAGCCCATGTGCGTGGAGTGATCCAAAGTGATCTTTGGGCCGTGAGCTGTCGTAGAGCTGCTCATGTGAAGTGCCTCCTCCCCCAGTGCCGATCGCTGATCTCTTCTCTTACACAACCAGCTGGATGGACCCATGGGGTTGGGAGAGCAATGGCTACTCAGGCCCATGTGTGTGCAGCTCTGAAACGTAAACGTAAGGAGCAATGAGGTAAGCCCCCAAACGAAGAGAGAGAGAGAGAAAGACTCCCACCTGGCTTCCTCTGGCACGCCGGGCAGGCACCAGGAAGGAAGAGTAACGGAGAGCTTACCCTTGGGTGTGCAAGGGGAACGCTGCATCCTGGGAATTTGCAGGGAAGGAGGCAGGGACTCAGCCTGGGAAGATCATGTCCAAAGTTAATGCTTCGGGTCTTTGCCACGTGCACACA
Organism: Dermatemys mawii; assembly: GCA_007922305.1. Classification (NCBI taxonomy): domain Eukaryota; kingdom Metazoa; phylum Chordata; order Testudines; family Dermatemydidae; genus Dermatemys; species Dermatemys mawii. The sequence continues at coordinate 2,726,085 of ML677352.1, forward strand.
CAAGAAGTGTGGAGGGTGGAGGGCAGCAGGAGTAGAGAGGCTGCTATCCTGAAACCCACAAATAGCTCTGACGCTTGAGTCTTTACCCCGCTGCTCACGGCTCACTGCTGACCTGCAAGGGCCCACACAAAAGTTACGATACCAGTATAGTTAAAGCAGGAGAACCCCTTAGTGTGGATGCAGTATAAAGCACCATTATCCCAGTAGAAGTGCCTGCCAACCAGGGGCTGTACTGGTATAATTATGGTCAAAGTCACACACTCCCTAACCATATAACTATACCAGTATATAAAACACCGGTAGCCTAGGCCAAAGTCTAGAAACGTCACTGGCCTACATAGGGCACTGCTGGGAGGAAGCTCACCACCTTTACTGCCATTCCCAGATGCGTGCTGCTGCGTAGGGAGACAATGGCAGCTGGCACTCAGAGGGCACTCCTGCGAAGAAACTCCCCGGCTGGAGTCAGCACTGCGATTCCCGGGGCACTGCGGGAGCCCCTGCTGATGAAATCTGGCACTGGTGGAATACATCCTGTTCCCCACAGCGGGGCTAGCTGAGCTGCCCTGGGCAGCCATTTCTATTGATTTCATGAACTCAGAACCAGGACTTGGGACTGTTTGCTCCACTGCGGGGCACTTCCCTTAAGTAGCAGGACTCTAAGATCCAACCCCAGCCTGGCAGGGGCTCAGAGGGAGACAGGAACATTCATTAGGAGAAGGAGACATTGTGTCAATAAAAGTAGTGGTTAATGAAAAAGAGGTCAACGCAGTTTACAAACCCCTTTACAAGCCAGCCTGGCCTGAAGGGAAGAGGCAGGGCTCCAGTAGCTGAGAATATGAAGGGGGTGGTGGAAAACTATCCCCAGTGTTAGTGCAATGGCTAACACCATGTGTGGCCTCAGTTCTCTTTCAGTCCCTCTGTTGCAAATCCCCTGGGTTGCGCTGGGGTAAGTGAGAGGAGAATTTAGTCACAGGGCCAAAGCTGCCCTTGCGCAAGCCCCCTGACTTCAGTGCAGACACCTGGGGGGTCAAGCCAGGACAGGATATGGCTCCCAGGCTGCGTTAGGATGGCACTACTTTGGGGGGAGACATGGCATCTCAGGGGCTCTGTCAGAGGACGTTGGCACCAGCGCAGGCCTGGCTGGCCCCCGTTGGGAGGCAGGAGGTCAAACAACAGAGGTCTTATCCTGATTCTGTGAGGCAGGTGGCAGTCTTAGATTCCTGGGATGTGGCGGGGTAGATGCTGTGGCTTCTGGCGCACTAGCTGGCATGGAGGGGGCACTGCTGAGTGAATGCTCCCACTACAAGGTGCTCCTAGGACACTGGCAACATGCCCATTACAAGGGCCCCTAGCTGGAGCTAAGATGAGAAATAAAGCTCAGACTTGCAGTAGCAGGGCAGAGCTGTGAGACCGCTCCCATGTGCTGGATTCCCGGGGGCAGGTTTGGATTAGGGTGGGCAGGTGTCTGGTGGCTCTGGTCAGCACCGCTGACAGGGCCGTTAAAAGTCAAGTCAGCAGAGCAGTGAGGCTAAGGCTAAGTGCGAGGCTAAGACTTGCTGCCTGCCCTGGCTCCACATAGCTCCTGGAAGCAGCAGCATGTCCCCTCTCCAGCTCCTAGACATACGGGCAGCCATGGAGCTCTGAGCGCTGCCTCCGCCCCAAGCACCAGCTCCACAGGTCCCATTGGCTGAGAATTACAACCGATAGGCACTGCAGGGGCAGCGCCTGCAGATGGGGCAACACCTGCAGATGGGGCAGCACCCAGAGCCACCTGGCTGCGCCTCTGCATAGTAGCTGTAAAGAGGACGTGCCACGGCTTATGAGCACTTCGTGTGGTAAGCACTGCCTGGAGCCTGCGTCCCTGACGCACCCCCAGGCTCCACCCCCCTGCCCCAGCCCTGATCCCTCTCCCACCCGCTGAACCCCTCAGTCCCAGCCCAGAGCACCTCCTGTACCTCAAACCCACCCAGCACCCATACCCCTCCCAACCCCTGCCCCAGCCCTGATCCCCTCCAACCCAGAGCCCATACACCTCCCAACCCCCTCAGCCCCAGCCCAGAGTACCCTCAACACTTCATCCCCTGCCCCACCCCAGATTCTGCATCTCCAGCCAGAGCCCTCACCCCCTGCACGCCAACCTCCTGCCCCAATCAACCTCCGAACTCCGCATCCTCAGCCCGGAGCCAGCTCTTGCACCCCAAACCCCTCATTTATAGCCCTACCCCAGAGCCCACAACCCAGGCTGGAGCCCTCCCCCCACTGCATCCCAATCCCCTGCTCCAGACCAAAGCCCCCTTCCATACTCCAAACCTCCCATTTCTGGCCCCACCCCAGAACCTACACTCCCAGTCTAGAGCCTATCCTCTCACCCACTCCCCAACCCCCTGCCTTAGCCTGGAGCCCCCCTCCCATATTCTGAACCCCTCAGCTCCACCCCCCCAAGCATGGAGCCCCCTCCTGCACCCCAAATCCTTCATCCCTGGCCCCACCCCGGAGCCTGTATCCCCAGCCAGTGCCTTCAACCCCTCCAGCATCCCAACCCCCCTAAGCCAGCCCAGTGAAAATGAGCGAGTCAGTGAGGGTGGGGAGAGTGAGCAATGGGTGCGGGGGGGGCGGGTGAAGTGAGCTGGTTTGGGGCCTCAGATAAGGGGCGGGGCAGAGGCGGGGATTGGATGAGAGGGCGGGGTGGGGCAAGGGTGTTTGGTTTTATGCGAGTAGAAAATTGGCACCCCTAGTTTGGATTTGTAGTGTGTATGAATGAATGACTCTGTCCAGCCAGGGAGGGGGCACCTTGGACTCGCTGGTGAGCTCCCTTTATATCCACTATACACTGGTATAGCCGACGAGCCAAGGACGCCTGCTAGAATCGGGCAACGGTACAGAAATTGGGGGTAGAGGTGTGAACATGCAACACACCTTCTAGCTGGAACCCCTCCAAGAGCCCAGCTTTAACACCACCAGAGAGTACCTGGGCTTGAGTGCGGGGAGGTTTCACTCCAGCTCAAATCTGTAAACACAAGGGATGTATCCAGGGCTCAGCTCGCAGTGCCCCAGAGCCAAGTGCCCCAGGCTGGGAAAGAGGAGTGGGCAGCAGAGCTGTGCCTGAGCAGGCCATGTCCATGCAGTTGACATTACCCATTGAGTTGGAAAATGCAAAGCATGTCAGGCTGTCGCAACAGCTAGGCACCTGCTAGCAGAGCACAGCTGGGCTCTCCGGGGAAGTAGCAGCAGAGTGCTGGGAGCAAAGGGGGCAGTTCTGGCTGGCAGCAGCCTGGCGTGTGGGCGTTCTCTGGCTGATGTTCTGGGTTTAGGATTGTGCTTTCCCCCCAGGCTCTTGGCCCCACCTGAGAACACCTCCCAGATCTTCCACAAGTGTGAACCGTGGGGGTTGTCATGAGGAGAGACTGATAGGCCATGTGAACACTGAGCCGTACAAGCAGCGGAAGAGAGAGGATGGATGGGGGCAGAAGGGCTGTGACCTGCATCTCTGGTTCCCTGGGAATTGCTAATTCTGAGCCAAGGATCTCAACTGCAAGAGTCCCGCTGACTACAGAAGGAACAGCAGCTGGTCGTAAGGGTATTAGAGAAGTTTTACAAGCTAAACATTGTGGGGTTTATATGTAAGGTGGCTTGCAATTACTAGTTATAATTTGTGTTCTGTTGTGTAACAGTGTGGAGCCCCAGCCACGAACCAGAACCCCATTATGCTAGGTGCTGTACAAACACAGAGGAAAAGGATGGGCCTTGCCCTATTCAAAGACAGGCAGCAGATGGATACAGACAGATGGGGAAACAATGAGGTAGGTGACCATCTCAGTGAGGAAAAGGCAACTGTAGGCTCATTGTTAAATGAGCTGTGAAGAAAAACAAACACACCCGTTCACTAATGCAAGTAATGAAATGATTGTTTGCAGGATTATATTTTCTGTGTACAAAGATCAGCTGTATGTGTCCAGCCTGAATGATTTTATTGTGAGAGTACAGGAGAACCTTAAGTCTCCATCAGAGAGCACAGTGCGTGGGTTTCCTTTAGAACATGCTGCATCCACAGCTCCTCACAAAATGGCAGCCCTCCTGCAGCGAGGCCAACTCCTGGGGCAGTGCAGAGAAAAGGGAGTCATGCAGTTACACAGCTACCTGCACCAAAACCACCAGCAGCAGGCACTGCTTGGCCTTACGTATTGAAGAGAGGAATATGCTCAGGTGGAGCATATTTCCTGATTCCCTTCCTCCTCTCAGCTAGAACCTTCCTGCTTCTTATAATCCTGCCATATTTCTCCTACTTTTAGAACAAATCAAACCCAACTTCACTGCTGCTGCGTCCTGTGATGAGGGGGGTTTTCATGTTGCTAGAACCAGCTGTGGCATCTTTCAGCACTGACCCATGTGTTGTTTCTTAGGCCTTGTGCACTGGGTCTACAGTGGGGTAGGCAACCTATGGCACATGTGCCAAGGCGGCACGCAAGCTGATTTTCAGTGGCACTCACATTGCCTGGGTCCTGGCCACCAGTCCAGGGGGCTCTGCATTTTAATTTAATTTCAAATGAAGCTTCTTAAACATTTTAAAAACCTTATTTACTTTACATACAACAATAGTTTAGTTATAGATTATAGACTTATAGAAAGAGACCTTCTAAAAGCGTTAAAATGTATTACTAGCTCACAAAATCTAAAATTAAAGTGAATAAATGAAGACTTGGCACACCACTTACAGGTTGCCAACCCCTGGTATACAGCCATTGCTGTAGTTGCAGAGTGCAAACCCCTAATGCAGAGACTAGCCCTTTTTCTGGAGAGGGCCCCTATTCAGTACAGGACTTAAGCACATGCTTAGTTTTAAGCACACACTTAGTGTGTTCCTGAGATGGAGCCAGGGTTTACACTGGTGCAGCATAATTCCCTTTGAAACCTGCAAATCTATCAAATGGGAAGCGACACTGGTAGACCGGATACTGCCCCAGTGTAAATTCTGTTTACACTTGGGCTTTGCAGCAGTGCCGCTACACCACTTACTAAAAGTCCAGTGGAGGTCATGCATTGGTTCAGCTATTGCTGATGACCTGACTGTTACACCTCAGCGCCACATCAACTGTGTCCACTTTTACACAGATCAGACGGATGTATCAGCAACTTGCTCAGAACCCCCACCTTGGTGCAGAGTTTGGTTGCTCAGTTTCAGTCTCTAACTTCCTCCAGTTCATGGCTTTGCCCCTCTGCACCTCTCTACAAAACAGCATGGAAATGAGGTGGATGGGTGCTGAGTCCTAGTTACCAGGTATTCTGGAAGGGGCAGAGGAGAGTCCTGATTTCTCATTTCCCTGCCTTATTTCCCATGAGTGAGGTGAGAGAGAATCCTGAACTGGCCTTGGATGCACTGACTTGCCCAGAAAGCTATATAAAGATCCCATGCGTTCAGAAATTACTCAGTGTTTGCTTTTTGCTAAGGAAGTAATGACCAGCAGCACCAAAGCTATTAGGTACCACCTGAGACAAGCTAGACAGTCAAATTATGGCTGCTCTAGCACGTGCAAAGATGGGTCAGGGTGGCTTGTCTCCCACGCCCAAGAACTCTGCAAGAGGCAGCCAAAGTTTGACAACTGACATGCCAGGACCCTGATTCTCCATGACCTGGCACCTTGTGCAGCCAATCAGACCTATGCTATGTGAGTGTAAAATGCTAGCCAATCAGAATGGAGGGCTTCATGGAACTGGTCCAAGTTACACTTTACCCTTCAGGGTCACGTCCCTCCCACAACAGCTACAATGGAACTGTCAAACTCCAGAGTGAAACCCGCGTGGTGTGGAGGAGTTAGCGCTTTCTCAAGGACCAGCTTATGACTCTGCACCTGACGGAGCCCTGGCACCATCAGGGCAAACACAAATTCCACTTCCTCAGTCTAGCCTGCCCACAATAATATCACCCAGGCTTGGATGCACACTGTAAACACAGTCCAGAGTTCAATCCAAAGTCCTCGTGCTGGGTCAAAGACAGAGAGAGTGCAATATATATTACTGGGTACACATTATAACACCCCACTGAGAAACACCACATGAGTAGATTAAATAACCAAGGTCATGGCTTCTTGTTATTTGCAAGAATAGGGTTATGAGTTCTAGCGTCCTGGTGAAAATTCCAGTTTCTGTCTCCCTCAATCCCTTGCAGTTTCAACTGAACTCAACATTCTTCTTCACTTCCTGTCTTAAACTGTTACCCAGTGTTGTTGTTGATAAACAGCTGCTGCATTCCACATGATTACAGTAATAAGCATTTCTACAGTGCATCTCATTCCAGGAGCTTAAAACACCTTATAGAAGCATGTAAGTATTATTCTTAGAGCTGGTCAAAAAATGGAATTCACATTCCATGGGAAATTCTGAGGCCTTGAAATCTCATGTTTGTCTCAAAGCAGGAAGAAAAGCAGAAATCTCAGAAGCTTTGGCACCATGAAAGAGCCTGAAATAGTTCGTTGTGACCTTATCAAAATGTTTCATTTTGACATTACCATTTCACTTTTATACCATAAAACATAATGGCATGTAATGTCAAAACAATAAAATTAAAAATGTAACATTTTGAGCTTTATGGAACTCAACTTTTCAATAAGGTTGAAACAGAACATTTCATGGATTGCCTGTGGAGAATTGCACTGGAATTGATACGTTCCTGCAAAAATGATTCGATTTTGTCAAATCAACAGTTCTCACATTCCATGGGGAAATGTTTTTGACCAGCTCTAATTATGTATCTCCATTTTACAGATGAGGAAACGGAGGCCTGGAGTGGTTAAATGGCCTGGCCAATGGGAGAGCTGGAGATAGAACCCAGGCATCCTAACTCCCACTCTGGTGTGGTGGCCTTACAACATTGCTGCCTTCCCTCTGATTGGCCTTAGTGCTGACTAAAGTGCTTTCATTCAGCAGTGCTTTGGGATCATTCAGGAAGAGAGGCACTATATAGTACAAACATACACTGTCTTCATTTGGCCCCCCATTCAGTAGGCAGTCTGAGTGGATTTGTCACACTGTGGGTTTAACAAAAGCCAATTCATCCAGCCAGAGGGCTTCTTCAAATCTGATAGACTTCCATTTAACATACTGTGTGTTGCTATGTTGCTGGGAGATTTAGTGCTTTACATGCTTCTCGGAATTATCCTTAGATCTGATTTAGCATCTGAGTCACTGGCCATGCTTTGTGAACCTTGGAAGTCTGGGTTAGTTTTGGAGGGGTACCCAAGTATTTCTTAACCCATCCTACTGTGTCTGCAAAACTGGGCTGAGAACAAGAGTTCTTGGAAGATTTCTGATCATGTCTGCTTCTCATTGGGCTCATTAAAAGAACAGCCCTTCCTGAGATATTTTGATACTTCAGCCTGAGCTGGAAAGCAAGACATATGGACACTGTGCAGACATGGCACATACCGTTCTTTGAGCTTTGAACTCAGAAGTGTTTGGTTCAGGTGCAGCTGGAGTTTTGGGGGTCTTGACATTAACTAACATGGTAGTCAAAATCCCAGAAGCTGCCAGAGCCTTGTCTACTCTCTAGGACTCTCTGCCGTAGCTCTCTCTCCAAAGGGATTTTCCCCCCATATTCCTCAGTTGTGGCACAGGTTCAGGGCTGCCTGACTTTTAGAGGTTAGAGGCTCAGAATGTGAGGTTGAATTAACATAACGCTTTCTGCTGAAGTTTACTTATCTGTTTGGTAGGGAGGAAGGATTTCAGGCTGTAATTCTGCTCCCGCTCCTCACCTTCTACTCTCCTATTGCCCAAACCAAAACTCCTTTTCTGAAGCTGCTGGGGTGGTTCCTTTTAGCTTGTCTCTACAATGTATTTCAAAGTTCAGAGCATCTCACATAGCCCATCTATTCCTTGAGGTCTTGTCTCCAGTAGAGGGCAGCGTTATACAACCACCAGCCTGTAGGTTGCAATAAAAACAGTTTAAAGGAGCAGGGAATATTCTGCTGCCATTACTTCTACCCCAAGATACCAGTAGGTAGATTCTCCTGTTGTTACGGTCATTGCTGGTATGATGGAAAGAAGGTAATATGAGTTTAGTGCAGGCCTGTATAAGCTTTAAAACGTATTTAAAAAGTATCCCAGTAATTCTGTCCAGCTTTGTGCAGTTAGCAAACAGCTTGTTTGCACAGAATTTCTGGTGAGTTGCCGTCACAGTTGTTTCCCCGCAGAGGCAGCATGTACATAGCATCAGTAGCATGTATGTCAGTAGCAGGAACATACCCCTTGTTAATGAAAAGATCATTTTGCATCTTGCAATAAGAGCTCCCTTCAGGAAGGAAGAAACTGATCCAGAGGCTGGATGAGGAGTGATGAACGCTGTCCTCGCTATAGCCTCTTTGCACCCAAATCATGGGTGTATTTGGGCAGCAGCCTTGTACACAGCTGAGTGCAATTTACAATTCCCAGGAAGCAGTGTTTGTTATGATGCTTGGCAGGCCTGGATTTGTTCTTTCATGCTGCTGGATCTCTCTAGCTACACCAGCTGTGGCAGTGAGCATAATGGGCAAAACAAAGCCTTAGCACAATGCCTTTGATGTCAGTGGATTCATTTGGCCCACAGTATGTAGTAACTAATGTGCCCTGGAAGAGCAGCGGTAGACGGCAGGCAGGGAGCACCAGTGTGACCCATAAAGGAATGCATGTGGGATAGCTAGCTGCACCCTGCATTCATTCAGTTAAACCTGGCCAGGAGATAATGCACTGATGGCTCTCGCATGCCATATCATACGTACTTTGGAAAAATTCACACAGTCTTCAGTGCCTGACAAAACTCTCTCTTGCCCCCTTAGAAACAAGTGCCTGTTTCCTTTCCCCCAGCAGAAAAACTCCTCCTGCACCCCCTGCTGTGCCAAGCCCCCTTATATTATTTTGGCTGTGCCCCTTCACAGTAATGCAGAAAACATACATGGCTCACGTATTGTGAACAGCCCTGTTGTGTAGTGTTATAGTTTTATCTTTCTAGAAACAGCAGCAAATTACACATGGGACAGTGAAGCTACAAGCTGCTAACTGAGAGGTAGGATAGGAACTGGGCTGATCGTGACTCCAAAGGGGACCAAAAAGCAAGCAAGAAGGTAGAATGCATGAGGAATGGGGTGAAGAATATGATAATGCCTTTGTATAAAGCATTGGCACGGCTTCACCTGGAATACTGTGTGTATTCCTGGTCAGCCTGTCTCAGAAAGGATATAGCAGAATTAGAGAGGGTGATGAGAAGGTTTATGGGCCAGGAAAAACTCTCCTGTGAAGACAGATTGAAAAGACTGAGAAGGAAATGACTCAGAGGTCACACAATGAAAGTACATATATTAGTGAATGACCTAGAAAGGTTGGAGCAAGAGCATCTGCCCTCCCTGTCTCATCACACAAGAACCAGGAGCCATTCAATGAAAGTAAAAAGGTGAAAAAATTGGAAAAGAGAAAAGGAAACACTTTTTTGCACAACGCATAACACTGCTCTACAGCCAAAATGCTTTTGAAATAAATGTAGTCAAACTTTGCTAATTCTGGGTCACTGAGAACGGAAATGCTTAAAATTGTTGATTGGGTCTACTTTTCAAGATATGCTATTGGGTCAGTATATACGACTCTTGACATGGGAATGGCGGAGGATAAGTGAGTTATAAAGGGAAGGGATCTCAATTTAAACCAGAAATGATTAAAATACATCTTTGACTGAATTTATGAATAAATCTATGACTGGGTTTGGACAGTACTTGCTTTTTAGGCAAAACAATGAATGATGCAATCTGAAGCTGGTATTGCGTCATACATGATATGAATTGCATCATGTTATTCCTAGAAGTCATGGATGATGCAATCATAACGAAGCTTACATCACTCTGCTGAACAAATTGCCCTATATCAGCTCTAGAAATCATACAGTGTCGTGCTCTCTTATTTGTCAGTGTTTGATTTTGCAAAGGGACACATTTCTGTTTAGCCAAAGTGAGCAGAGATGCCTCGTACTTGTGTGAACAGTGCAGATAACTTCTGCTATGTTTGTGGTGAAGTGACTTTTGCATCAGAAAAGCGCAGTATAACCACTATGGTTAAGAAAGCCTATCACCTTTATTTTGGCCGCAAAATTGGAGATCAGGACAAGAGGTGGGCCCCACACATATGCTGCAACACTTGTGCAACAAATCTTCGCCAGTGGTTGAACAGGAAAAGGAAATCTATGCCTTTTGCAGTGCCAATGATTTGGAGAGAGCCAACAGATCATACCAGCAATTGTTACTTCTGCATGCTGCCTCCAGTTGGGAAAGGTGTGTCAAAGAAGAAAAAGTGGACTGTGCATTATCCAAACATTCCATCAGCTATACACCCAATACCCCAGAGAGAAGGACTGCCAGTTCCTGATGCACCAGAATCATTCTCACTTGAGTCAGACGAGGAAGAGGAAGAGGATGAAACTTCTGGTCCTGAACCATCAATGTCACAGGACCCACATTTTCTCCCATCCTCCTCCTTTGAACCACACCTCATAACACAAGCTGAATGACCTTGTCAGGGATTTGGAACTACCCAAGAATAAGGCAGAGCTGTTGGGCTCCAGACTACAGTAGTGGAATCTGCTGGCAGGTGATGTTAGGGTTTCCATGTTCCGTGACCGTCAAAAGGATTTTGTCCCATTCTTCTTCATGGAAGGTGATCTTGTAGCCTGCAACAACATCGATGGTGTGATGGCAGCCTTCAACATTGTTCACGATCCAGATGAGTGGAGACTCTTCATTGATTCATCGAAGACGAGTCTTAAAGCTGTTTTGCTGCATAATGGCAATGTTTTGCCATCAATTCCAGTTGGTCATGCAGTCCATATGAAGGAAACCTATGACAACATGAAACAACTTTTGAGGTGCATAAACTATGACCAACATCAGTGGCAGCTTTGTGGCGATTTGAAGGTTGTTGCTCTCTTGCTTGGTCTGCAGACTGGATACACAAAGTACTGTTGTTTTCTCTGCGAATGGGATAGTCGTGCAAGAGATTCCCACTACATCAAGAAAGATTGGCCTCTCTGACAGTCACTGGAGCCTGGGAGGAAAAGTGTTTAGCATCCACCACTTGTTGAATCAAGGAAGATTTTGTTACCACCCTTACACATCAAGCTGGGTCTGATGAAGAACTTTGTCAAGGCCATTGACAAAACACAAGCAGCTTTCAAGTACCTCCGTGGAAAATTTCCAAGGTTAAGTGAAGCTAAGATAAAAGAAGGTGTCTTTGTTGGTCCTCAGATTTGTGAACTTCTTTGAGATGATGCATTTGACCATGCACTGCGTGGCAACGAAAAGACGGCATGGAAAGCCTTCCGGTCAGTGGCAATACATTTTCTCGGAAACAACAAGGCAGACAACTATAGGTTGTTGGTGGAAAACCTCCTCAAGGCATACAAAAGCCTTGGTTGCAACATGTCACTAAAGATACATTTTTTGCACTCTCATCTAGATTTTTTTCCACCGAACTGCGGAGCAGTGAGCGACGAGCACAGCGAGCGATTTCACCAGGACATTGCAACAATGGAGAAACGCTATCAGGGCAAATGGAGCCCATCAATGCTTGCAGACTATTGCTGGACAGTGACAAGAGATGCTCCATTTAATGAATACAAGAGACAAGCCAAGAAGCGCCGAGTAGACACTGAATAGGACTAAACTATGTACATAATAGTTTTTTGCCTTTTGTTTCATAATACATTTTATTTATATAACCCTTTTGCTGATTTTTAAAGTGTTACATAAACAGGACAAGTGAAATATTATCATGTAAAGCAACCATAAACACATGAAAAGACTTAGGTTTACAATTTATGATTAAAACTCTACTATCTACACAATATACATAGACATAAAATGTAAAAACTTAAATATCTTAGAAACAGTAGCCAATCAATTGTTTTAATTGTCATATTTGAATTCAGCACATCAAAATACATAACAAATATCACATTTTATCTCTGAAGCAGACGACTTCTAAAAAATTGTAGACCAGTGTAATTAGTCCATGGAACTCACTGCCACAGAATATCTCTGAGGTCAAAATTCAAAAAGGGATTGGACATTTATATAGCTATCAGAAATACCCACAGTTATCAGTAATTATAACAACAATTTTGGCAGGGCTATTAAAATTCATGTTTCAGGGCTTGAGCAAGCCAATTTCTAACTTGTAGTGATCAGGAGAGACCTAATGTGCATGGCAAATTGCCCACATCTGCCTGCTGCCATTCTCACAAGCCCCTAGAGTTCCCAACTTGCACCCCAGTGCTTCCCGCGAGGGGTGGACAGGACTGCTGCAACTAAGGTTGCAAGTTAGGGTAGTCTTCAGGCTGCTCTAACTTGGGCAGGGACCAATCTGCCCCCAGCAGCTTTTGGCTGAGGGAGACATAAGCAGCCTACCCTTTTGCCCCCGTATTGGGCTCATCGCTTATTCACTCCACGTGCCGAGGGCAACATCAGCATAGTGATGGATTTCTTTGAGGGATGGGAACTCCGGGTGGGAAATGTGACAGTACTCGAGTCTGTTCATTGGGGCAAGGGAGCCAAGCCAGGAGGCAGTCAGCGAAGTGAAAAATAGATGGGAAATTGTTTTGTCTTTCCCCCAAATATTTCATGGCGTGCCAGCAGGCCCCAGCAAACATGCTCACAGGCCTTTATATAATATGCTCCAGGCTTCTTGTTACCTGCAGAATTACCTCACACCTGTTTCAATGTACCTTCACAGGCACTAGCTGTGCAGCTGCCCTGATTGGCTACACATTCATCCCCACCTCCACCTCCTCTGCGAGGCCTGCTGTATTCCTTCCCTATGTTGCCTGGCCGGGTGTGTTATGATGCATGTTCCCCTTCTGGCCCTGTGCCTCTCTTTTCCCCCCCTTCTCCTTCAACTGCCCTTTTCGCAACAACCAAATGAAAACAAAGGGGAAAACAAAGAGGGCCTTTGTCAGGATTGCCTCCCCACTCTGAACTCTAGGGTACAGATGTGGGGACCCGCATGAAAAAAGAAATACCCCCCCGCCAGCTTATTTTACCAGCTTGGGTTAAAATGTTTTTCCCCAGAACACAACTTCTTCTGTATCTGGACTCAGTATGCTGCCACCATTAAGTGACAATGTCTCAAAAACTATTGGACATGGGCCACCTAAAGTCCCTCTTTCTCTTTCCACAAAACCCCCAAACTTATTCCCTCCCTGGGACGCTTGAGAGAAAAGCTTCGCCTGCTCCTGCGAGACGTGCCCGATCCAAAACCAGGATCTTACACAATGAAAAACAAGCAGTCAGATTCTTAAAAGAAAGATTTTAATAAAAGAAAAAAAAAGAAAGGAATAAATCCCTTATAACCATCAATAGAACAGCATCTACCATAATCAACAAAAGAATCAAGAACCCAAACCTCTCCCCCGATGCAACTTTCTCCCACTGTTGATATCTCTGCTGAAGCTTACAATCTCAAGAAGCACCCAGCCAACCGTCACCACTGAGAACCCTCCAAGTGATAAAAAGAAGGTAAACTTACTGACTACAGTACTTGATAGAATCTTATAGTTACAGTGAAAGACATAGCTGTGTTCATCCCATAGCCGAGGTGAACAGAGAGAGACCCGAGAGAGACCCTGAGAGAAACTGAAACTTAAAATCCTTTGTCTCCTGAGGAATTTCTCATTGGTCAGTTGTCCACCTCTCAGGTTACCTTTAGCTTAACCCCTTACAGGTAAACACTAATTCTAGGCTACTTCACACTTATGACAGCCTTTGCCAAGTGTTTCTAGAGGGCTCTGCATGCACACTGTACTAGCAGCTCAGAGATCAGGTCTGCTAGCGAGTGATGCATCTGACAGTCACAGTCTCCAGGTGCTCCTTCAGTCCCCCACTCCCCCCACTACATAGTCCTTCACTCACTCTGGCTGGGGCTGAGAGAGGAATTCATGCTTCCTGTTCAGCAGCTTTCAAACTGAGGGCCTAATCCAACACAGAGAAGATGACAGGTGATCCTAATCACAGAGATCCTAATCAACACAGAGAAGATGACAGGTGAGAGAATGGGGGCAGCACACCCCATGGAGGAAGTTCCCTTCTAGATGTAAACAGTCAGGATGAGCTCTATGCTGATATCTGGTGGTGAGTTGTGGCACGTTGTGGAAAAGAACTTTAGGGGCTCATCTTGTTTGTAGGGGCACACCCAGACCACCTAGCATGAGGGGACTGCTTGCCCAAAAGGTCACTTTGGCTGCTGTGGGATCCCCAGTTTCTCTGTTATTGGAGCAGGAAGAATAAAGTGTTGTTATCCTGGTTATGTGAATCAAGGACAGTGGAACTGTACTTGGCCTTTTAGGACGGAGGGACTTGCCCTCAACTAAGTAGCACTCGCTAGGCAATGAACATGGGGTTCCAAAACCCAGTGAACTGAGAGAGACTGGAGACAGGTATTTGCACCTGGTAGTGTGGGCCCTTTCTTCATCTTGACTGTGTAATAAAACTAATTTTGACTTCATTCGGAGTCCTGTTACATGCTGTAGAGCTGAAATCACTGATACTTAGGTCCAAGCATTAGACCTACTTTGGGTTAGTGGTGCTCCAGCACTGAGGCTCCCCTGCTACCAAGTGAAATCACTAAAGAGCTAAAGTTACTAGGAGCTGAAATTGCTGAGTGCTGTGTTAAGCAGTATGGGGGGCCTGAAGATATATTGGTGAGCAGCTAGCAGGACCTCTGCTGGAGAGGAGCGACTGGCAGGGAAGGCTGCAGCAGACCTCCATGGAGAGGCAGGACAATCGGTCCTTGACATGAGCAGTGGAGCACGTAAGATGCCCTCATAGATCCCCCTTTTTTTCACCCAGGCTGGGAGGTAAACTCTTTGAACTCTGGAGTCGCACTGACCAGCGACAGGAGCTGTGGGAGGAATGACTTTGGGTTGCTGGACTCAAGAACCGCTCTAGGAAAGGACACAGCCCAGTTTGCTGGGGGTGGGTCTTTTGCTCATGGTTTGTGCTACAAATCCTGTTTGTGGTGTTTCCCCACATTATATAATAATGCCGCATTGTTTCTCTCTGCTATTAAGAGGCTTTTGCTACACTCAGGCTCTGCGCTTGTGAGAGGGGAAGTATTGCCTGTTAGAGGCACCTGGGGGTGGTATGTAGTGCTCCCAGGTCACTGGGTGGGGACTCGAGCTGGTTTTGCTTTGTGTTATTGGAACGGAACTAGATACTGAATCCGGCCCTTGTTGTTGCTAATGCTGATGGGCAGAAGGGTTACACAAACATGGCACTTACAGAACTGTTTCTCAGGATGGCTTGTCCTTAGCCCTCCCAGCACCACCCCCCATGTCAAGAAAGGATTATAAAGTCCTGCGTCCGACTTACGAAATCTTCTCTAATCCAGCTTTGCAGGACTTATCTTATTAAATGTATCTACCATCCCTGTGCTGGTTGGAGGGTCCCAGCTGGTTTCCTCTTGTTGTGGCTCAGCCTGAAACAGAAGAAGCAGGGGGATGTGTAATCACTAGTGGATCTCTCCAGTCTCATGCGCTTCCAAACAAGAGCAGCACTGCTGGGTTCTCAGCTAAATGAAAGACTTTGCTAAAAACATGTAGTTCCCCTGCCCTCATGTTGGATCAGTTTTGGGAAGTGGGGGAAGGCAGGGGGAGTGTTGGTGAGAGAGAGACACAAGCTGTTGAGCTTACAGAACTCGTCCTCGGGTCACAACAATGACAGCAAATGTGAGCAGCACTGTGAGGTAGCATTTACATGCTGCGCTGTTTGGGTGTGCATCAGCATGTCAACACTGAAACAGGCTATCGTTGTGGGTGCATAACTCTGGTGAAGTTAAAATGGCTCTGAGCTTCAGGGCTCAGTCTAAGGGCCCTATTCAGACCAAACTCAAAAAACAAATTCAATCAACTGTAGAGATGCCCCCAATACAGACTATATAGTATAGTATAATACTAGCAATATATATAGTGGGAGGTAGCAAGTTAGGATGATGTGAAACGTCAATGATAACCCCTCCCACACATTTTAACACTTACTTATATGGTTTCTATGAAGTTCCTTGGAACAGAAGTGTCCCATGGTGGCTTTCAACCTCTGCCTTTTTTGGCAGAGGAGTGAGGAGGATGTGTAACATTTCTGTATGCAATGGGTTGAGTGATTACGTTACAAACTGTTTTCTGTTAGGGCACCTTGCTTGGTGGTTCTGCATTATTTGTTGGTGCCACAGTTCTGGAATTTATCGTGTTTTTCAGAAATAAAGGCATATAGTCAACAGCTAAGCACACACAATATTTTATATGTGTCTGTATGTTATGCCATATCACGCATGTAGTAGGTGGCCATGTGGTGTGTGGAATAAATTCTTTTATTCCTACAACCCATGAAATAAACTGCACATTCATTAAATAATCTGCACTTATTTTTAACTTTCCGTTGTCACATTTGCCCACTGACCACTGATTTCTGGCTTTTGGGACACTAACATTATTTAAAAGCTAAAGAACCTGCCTCAGAATGTTTTATTTATTTTTCTGAAACGTTTGTCTGCAAAATTATAATGATCTAAAGAGTGGGGCTGACAAATTTCAGAACTGGATCAGTGACATTTTTAAAGTCCAATATTTCAGAAGGCCATAAACACATCATGCCTTAGCCTACTGGAGAAATAGAATTTCAGGCTCCATGGGATCGGATATACAGCATTTGTGTCTAGCTTGAGGTGCTCTGTGAGGTGAGACCTAAAAAAAGCCCTGCTTAATTGGAAAGCTGTTTTAGCGGGTTGAGAATTGGATTAGTTTGACTATTTCCTAAGGCCTGAGCATAGGTATTCCAGCATCTGGCTCAGCAGGCAGCAAACCGTGAAAAACCGTATTAATATAGATGTTACAACTCTACAATATTTTCTGTATTACGTTTTCTCTAATTTCTCATCGTGCCTATACTACATGCATAATGGTGTGTGGTGGACTAGAGGGTGTATTAGCCCTTGTTTGACATTTGTCAGTGAAATAAAAGGGATTTTTTTTGGTCCTTGTTTTTAAGTCAGCTCTATAAAAACTTCCATGTACATGACTTTGCCATATGAGTTTTGCAAGTAACCCAAAGTACTGTCTGCAAAAATCACCATACACTACTACATAGAAGATGTACACTCTCCCCAGCAGTCCAGGTCCTACCAACCTGCCCATCCCGCAGTCAATACGGTTGCCAGGTGTCCTTTTTTGACCAGAACGTCCAGTCAAAGGGCAAACTGGCAGTGGCTGGTCAGCCCAGCTGACCTGATGCTAGGAGTACGGTTACCTGCAGTAACTCGCCTCCGCCGCCGG
Source organism: Dermatemys mawii (assembly GCA_007922305.1). NCBI lineage: Eukaryota > Metazoa > Chordata > Testudines > Dermatemydidae > Dermatemys > Dermatemys mawii. The sequence continues at coordinate 2,743,411 of ML677352.1, forward strand.
GAGGGGGAAGAGCAGCAGCTGCTATTGTAGTCTGGATGAGCAGGTTGCAGCTGCTGCTCTTCCCAACCCTGAGACTGATGGAGAGAACTGGCTGCCTCCCAGACCAGGCTCCAAAATAGGTACTGGCAGCATCTGGCTGGGGGCGGGAGGGGGAAGATGTAAACCTGTCTGTCCCCCCCCCCCCCCCCCGGCCCTGCTGTGCCCTGATTTCCATAGTCTCTCGTGCCAGGGACAGCCACCCTCCCCACTCTGCTGTGCCTCAATTTCCCCACCCCAGCCCCTCGCTCCAGGGATTGATCCCTCTCCACATCCTTCTGTGCCCATGTTTTCCCCTCCCTGGGCCCTCATTCCAGGGATGCCCCCACCCCGTGCTGCTTTGCCCTAATTTTCCACCACCATCCCTCGCTCCAGAGACTGACCCCAACTGTGCCCTGCTGGGCCCCAATTGGACAGGAGGGCAGGCTCCGCATCAGCTCCTCCCAGCTGGGCTCTGAAGGTGGTAGGTGAGTCCTGGGAGATTTGTGGGGGGATGAGCAACAAGGGCGGGGAGGGTGAAGACCAAGTGACAGGGGGAGGGGGACAGGTGCAGGAAGGGGGTGGGGCCTCAGTTGAATGGGTGGGGCATCAGGGGAAGGGGGCAGGGCAGAGTTCAGTTTTCAGGGATTAGATATTTGGCAACCCTACCAGCCAGGCCTCTCATGCCCTACCTTGGCCAGCCTTTCTCTGGGGCAGGTGTGCGGCCTGGTCATAGTAAAGGAGAGGGGGCCCGGTGGGTGTACAGCGCAGCCTATATAAGCAATGAAGTATGTGACCCATTAGTAGACATAATAGTGTAGGTAAGTGGGGGCTGGAGGGGAGATGGGACAGGAATTGGTGACAGGGTCAGTGGGCCTTATTCTCTAGTGCCTTGCACCTTGGGGTGTCATTTACATGGGCAAAGTGAGTGCAAGGGATGGGACATATTCTACCACACAGACCTGGCAGCATTTTACACCTGCTGTGCACTGGGGTAAATGACTGCACCAAGTGAAAGGCACTGGAGAATCAGGCCCATCGTACTCAATCTACCCACCCCATTACTTCTGTTGTTACTCCTTTCCTCTATATATCTATATACAAGGAACCAGATTCTCCACCACACTATACCGTGTAATAATGGTGTTAATGCACGCTCTCTGGCCCACTCCAGGCCTTTTGTGCTGTGTTGGCATTGAAAGAGGGACAGAAACTGGCTGGATCTCCCTAGCTGCTATTCCCCGATTTAGCAGCCACTCCAGCAAAACACGTGCCCACAGTATTTTGAGCGCTGATCATCCCTGGCTGGTCATTGGCCCCTGGGGGCTTGTGGCCAGAAAGTGAAGATTAGGAGCCAGTGCACTAATCTGGGGGCAGGGGCCAGTGTAGACCCAGCCACAAGGTTAGGGTGTTGCAATCAGGTCCTTTACAGCTTCCATACTCCTCTTTGCCTGCAGAATATGTGCGCAGTATACGCACTAGTCCGTAGTTGTTGAATGAATTTACTTTGGCATAAAACCACTGTAACAGAGGGGTGAATGAGGCCAACGGTATATTAACTTTGGCAAACCTGCCTGACCTGCTATGCCAAAACAAGATTGCAATCTCTATAGCAAAAGACAAGCAAAAAGGGTGGGCGAAGTCGTGCCAGCAGATTTTTGTCTTCAGTCTTATATAACGCAGCATAGCTCCAGTTCCTTCAGCTCAGATGTCTTACAAAGGAATCAGGTGCTCAAGAAGGTGGGAGGCTAAGAACATGAAAGGCTGACTTGCCGGAGTTACTTTGACCACAAACTTGTGCCTGTACAGTCTAAGTCTCGTGACCTCTCAGTAGGGTACTAACCAGGTGAGCAGGTGGATGAGTAGAGAGCCATACCAGCAGTCTACGAACAAGGCACGATTTATGCACAAGCCTGCAGAAAGCGTCATGCTCTCACTCCTTGGAGACATGCTGCTGGGAATGTGTGTGGGGATCAGGGCAATACAGGCCATATCACCACCAAGGGAGCTAAATGCCCCTCTCCCGGGCGGTGCATCATTGCAGACAAATCGTCATTGCTTTTTTTCCTTCCAGGGGGTTTATTAATCTCAGCTATTGCCTTGCCCCTACTGTGTCATGCATAAGAAGATGAAAATAAAAGGAATCCTGCCAGCTGGGTCTGATCTCCACGGCCTTGCATCAGCAAGGTGTTTAAGCACATGCCTAGCTTTCCACGTGTACGGCATCTCATTGACACCAGTGGGACTTGCTTAAAGTTAAGCCTGGTCTCCCCTGGAAACTTTTACAGCTATAACTATTTCAGTGACATTTTTTAACCAATTATAGTTAAAACAGCGAAAGCCCTAATGTGGAAGCAGTTATACCAGTATAAAAGGTGCCGTATACTGGTATAGCCACTCTCCTTCCCATACAGGAATAGTTATACTGGTAGAAAGCACCTTTAGACCAGTATAACTGCACCCACGCTCGGAGGCTTGGACTGCTTTCCTTACACTAGTATAGTTAAAGCAATACAGCTTGCTAGCATAGACAAGGCCTGATTGCCATGCTTAGGTACCTTTCTGCATCAGTGTCTATATATGGATCCTGAAATCTACTGGGCCCTTGCTCAGCGCTAAATATAAACTACACAAAGCATTCCAGCTCATTTACAATTTCCCACTTTAGTGCAGGCAGCTCCCAGGGGTCTTTCGTGAATAAGGCGGTTTTCTG
>ML677352.1:2746148-2900724 GCA_007922305.1 Dermatemys mawii
ACATGCTCGTACACTATGGATTTGGTCTCACGGCATCGCAGCCAGCTCATTCTGGCTGTTACTGCACAGCCCGCTCTCTCATCATTGACTCTGAGCTTGCTCCACTCACCGTAAGGGGCAGGCCTCTGGGAGGTTCCTGGAGCAGCAGCTTCAGCATGTTTGGCTGAGGCTTGAACAGCCTGGACTGACGCGGAGCAATCTAAACCGCAGACTGTTACAACACTGGCTGCTGCAGGATCCTCGTCTACATCAGAGCTCCCAGCATCATATCCCTCAGTGGAGCTGGCTGCTCCTGTCTGAAAACCAGTCACAGAGACATGCGGTGCTTTCTCCTCTCTTGAGATGCTTCCCACCTCCACATATTGTGTGCTGGAGGTGTGTTGTGTAGAAGTGGCCCAGGGAACAGCAGAAGGAAGCTGCCTTGGTGGTGAGGACAATGTGATTGAGAGAGAGGGCAGCCTACCTGGCTGTAGTTGCATAGCAACATTACCAGCTGTGAACTAATTGTAAACCAATACAGCAATGTCTGCCTGAGTCTAAAGACAGCCTGAAACAATCGCTCTGAGAGATGCGAACTGCCCCATTGACCTGAATGGGATCTTGACGCTGAAACCTAATTATGACAATTTGAATGTTAACATTACCAGCTATTTCACAATTGATCATCCTAGGAGACACAACCAGGGATCATTCATTAGCTGCAGGGAAAGCTATTAGAACAAGAAGCAAAAGGGCACCTGGTTGCTGAGGAAGGAAACTCAGGAGTTCAAGTCCTCACTCCCAAAAATTTAAAACCACCTCCAGACCTGCTTACAAGGGGACGTGAAACCAGAAATTGATACTCTCCCCTCAGTGAAAACATCATCCACTTCCAACGTGACCAAATGTGCCTCCTCCATGCTTCTTGGTGTTCATGAACTCCCAACGGTCCCCTTTTGAGCTGCCAAAACCTTCCACTTCACCACAACAATGTCCACAAGGCACCAGTGGAGCTGGCAGAAATTTCAATCAGGTCTTTTTGGGGGGGAAAAAATTGGGACAAATGGGACAAAATTGACTTTCATCAAAATGGATGTTTTGTGGTAACTGTTTTTTGACAAAATTTGAGGATTTTCATGAAAACCAGGCAATCTTGAAACCTAATTGGTTTTGGTTTTTTATTGCTGGAAATGTTCAGTGTTGATTTATTTATTTTTTTGGACAACCCCCCAAAAACTGTTGAAGAAAACTTTTGATGAAAATGTGTATCTGCTTTCATCACAATATGTTACCAGACCAAAAAACATTTCCTGATTCACTCTAGTTTTTAGTACAGAATTCTGTGAGGCATTGCCACTTTGGGGCCAGTGCAAAAATAAATGGAATTTAATAGCAAAAGAAAAAATGGAGGCAGCACTGATTTTCCTTTGCATATTCATTCAAATTAAAGCCTCCATTTTTGAATGTACCTGAAGGTGCTGCTGCATTTCCAGTCTGTGCTACCACAGAGCTCTGGAACCCATTATATACAGGTCCAATTTGCCACACAGGTCTTGGTTCCTTGTCTAAATCTACTGGATTTTCATAAGGCCTGATCCAAAACCTACTGAAGTCTATAGGAGTCTTTCCATTATACCAGTGGGTGCTGGATTGGGACCCTATTGCGAGCATCACATATTTTGAATAGAAATGTGTTAGATTAAAATGGTTGTAATTTGTACATTCAAGAACTCCCCATTCCTGTAATACTTTGAAAGGTCCATAATTCCTATATAGACTGTGCAAGCTTCTCATCATAACTATATAGCCTGAGTCTCCAATCCATGCCACTGATGTATCCCCACTGAACCCTGTGGTGATGTGCTGGCACACAACTGAGAGCCGTCTCAGGCTCATTTTATGTGTTTAAAATAAGGCTAGTGTCTCCCCTCTACATTTCAAGGTCTGGCATTTCTTGGTTCACCCCGGAGCAGGCATGTTATCTGAGCGTAGGCTGGGATATTTAGTACAGACATACATACTCTTGTTTTGGGTTGCTATTTTTTTGTTAAGGAATTCTGCACCATTGCCCTGTCCCCCCTCCATCCCAGAGGATAATTAATGCTAACGTCATTTCCCTTTGGGCCAGCTGCTGGGCTCAGGAACAGATGTTTTATTGTTTGCACGGAACTCAAAGCAAACAACAACACTCGCAAAAACTGTCCAAAATGAGCTGTAGCCCCAAAGAGGAGCCTGGAAGCAAAGTGGATAATGTTTATATTTATACAACTAACCAAATTAATATTAATATCAGCTAACCCAATGCAAACCCCAATGTATGATACATAAAACCCCCTACAGCATACACAAGATGTTGCCCTGTGTGTGCACATGCATGTGTACCTGCTTGCAAGTCAGCGTGAGCAGAGGTATTTCTATGATACATGCGAGATGACTAAAGAAGAATTTTAAAAAGCTCAGTGAAATTACTAGTCTTTTTCTTTCTGCTGCCAAACCAAGACACAAAAGCCTCCACTAGTCTATGTATAATTATTAGGGGCCTTAGACACTTCCAACCCCCACAATCAGAATATGTGCATCTCATTATCTGTTTATTCAAGTGTGCCTCCTTTGCCACAAGAGGGTGTCCTATAGATTCAATCACATAACTGATGACATGATCTGCAATCTGCCAGGGGTCCCCCTTCAACCACTGAATGGCTTTGGGAGATAACCAAACTCCTCTCTGCCCCACCATGGCTTTCAAAGTCCAGGAAAATGACAACGGGTCTCATTACAGGGCTGTGGGGATGGGAGAAAGCCACTGAACTTTAGTGGTTGTGAATTATTGATTTGTCTAGAAATAGCTCTGAACTTCAGCACATGTATAGGGCCTGAAATAGCAGTGCTTGAACTGTAAATAGAGTGGTCAGGCCCCCTCGCTGGTCAGCTAGGGCAGAAGGAGCTGCCATACACATTAATATGTCAATCCCCTTTAAGGACCCTATTTTACTTCCTAGATGTAAGCAAAATATGTAGAAAAACCCTCAACCATGGTATTATAATAGAATCAGAGAAGCTGGAGCAGGGGAATACCTATCGAATCATCTTGTCCCCTCCTTATTAATTCAGGATTGTTCCTTATCACAGCTAAGTTAATCATTATTAATAAGTCAGTGAATGTCACCTCATTTGCTGGTGGCATATTGACCACAAACAGATTGCCGTTTTCTCCAATTTTTTTGAGATTTGAAATGACTTGCCAGGTAATTTCTCTAGCTAACTCTTGGTCCATAGCTTGTTCTTGAACAGTTCAGTAGAAAAGTGTGCAATCAACGTCCAAGCTGTTTTGATTGTACATATAGGTCACATGGTCCTTGAAAGGGTGAGGAGAACTGTTAGAATCAGATTTCTGCTGCAAATACTCGTGATTCAGAATGAGTTTCCCACAAATAATCTGCAATATTTGCTTAAAATGTGCTGTTTGGGTGAATATTCCAACCAGTAAACTCATTTGGTAGAACATTTGCGAAAAGTGAACACAAGCAGGGCACAGACCCAAGTGAAGTGAATTTGTTTAACCCTTCAGCTGTGAATCTGCCATACATTTGCTTATCAGTATTCATGTGCAGGAGGGAGTATTTAGCCTGATTTGCAGTTGCAAATACTACAGCTGAACTAGGTATAACTGCCCACACAGACCATGGGCGCAATTGCATACATACACATAAATGCACACAGATCTCAGAAAGTCAGGCCTGCTCCATGACCTATGAGCTGTGGTTTAGCTATAGGTGCAGAGCCCTGTATGAAACACAGAGCAAACATTTTCTTTATGAAGTCAGCATACCCCCAGCTTCTTTTTTAAGGGACCTTGAACAAACCTAAGAATATGTTTCCTTTGTACTTTAATGGGGTAGAGGTTGGGAAAACATGAATCTTCCCTGAGCCAAGCAGAAACTGAAGAGCCACAAATACAGATGGAAGAATTAATATACAAGGAAGAGCAACCAACTTTTCACCTGCTGACCATTCACCCACTATTAGGAGGAACAGGCTGCATTTGAAAAAAGAGTGATCCACTGGAAAGCATTGGGAAACGCTGGCATGCTAAAGAGTGAACTCATCCAGCTTGCAAAATGAAGCTCTTAGGTCAGGTTAATCATGGACCTGGAAAAAAAATACACTGAGGTTTGTGTGTGTAAATTGCAGTCAACCGGCCATCTAGTGCCTTAGAGGGACTGAGGTCTTCACTTTCCCAGGGTGGAAGGACAGAAGAGGAACCCTCAAAAAGCGAAGATGATGGCACTTCAATTTCACTCATTTGCGCCAACCATCTGAGTGAAACATGAGCAGCCAATAAAACTACAACTGGTGCAAGCGAGAGAGTGTAAATTCTTCAGTGATCCAAGTACCCCGCCCAAATCCCGTATCAGAGAGATACTAGAGCTGGTGATTGATGTTTCCAGTATAGAACTGGGGTTTGTACGTCTGGCTTTTCCCCTGCACTGGTTCGTGATTTAAATCTTAGCATGTCTCAGCTCCTTTAAACTCAGTCTGCTAGTGGGCGCCAGGCTCACAAAATTTCTCTGCAAGGCCCTTTGTTCCTCCTCATTAGATGTCACTCCCCGACAGACCTGGGAAAGGGGAAAGGTAGTGATGCCCCCTCTCTCTTTCCTCCTTGATGTCAGTCAGTTAGGAAAAGAAGTTGCCAGACTGGATCAGACCTATGGTCCAGGGGTCGGCAACCTTTCAGAAGTGGTGTGCCGAGTCTTCATTTATTCACTCGAATTTAAGGTTTTGCGTGCCAGTAATACATTGTAATGTTTTTAGAAGGTCTCTTTCTACAAGTCTATAATATAGAACTAAACTAGTGTTGTATGTAAAGTAAATACAGTTTTTAAAATGTTTAAGAAGCTTCATTTAAAATTAAATTAAAATGTGGAGCCCCCCAGACCGGTGGCCAGGACCTGGGCAATGTGAGTTCCACTGAAAATCAGCTCGCGTGCCACCTTTAGCACCTGTGCCATAGGTTGCCTACCCCTAGTCCATCTAATCCAGAATCCTGTCTCCAACAACGGCCAGCACTAGATTCTTCTGAGGCAAGTGCAAGAAAGTAGACAGCTACAAGATAGCCAGCCTTCATAGGTCTCATCCCAATCCCTAGTAGTTATCTTAATTATTCTAGCACCCCATTGTGCTAGGTGATGTACAACCGAACTTTCACTCTCTTCTTTGAAGCCTCTTTTGGGATTTGTTTTGTTTTGCTTCACTCTCCAAAAGAGGCTGCGTCCGTGGTCCCCTGCTGGCGGTGTCTCGACAGATTCTGAGTTTGGCTCTTGCTGGGCCACGCCATCGGTCACACTTTTCCCGGTAGCCGGAACACGCTGGGCTGTGAGCTCCTCACATCTTGGAAGCCAAACAGGGTCAAGCCTGGGGAATATGTGGAAGGCGGAGTCTCAAGGATGCTGCAAGACGGGTTGTCACTAGTGACTCAGGAGGCGGCACACACCCTTCCCTCTGAGGGTCTGTGGACACTGCAGCTTGGAGCAAGCTGCCAGCCCTAGGAAGACTGATTCCTGCTAGCTGGACTCAAGCTAGGGTGCTAAAAGTAGCTGCATGGCTGTTGTGGTGGCAGAGTCAGCAGCTCAGACTCTCAAGCCTGGGTCTGAGCACGGTGGCTAGACCAGGTCTGGATCAGAACCACAACATGCACTGTCCTGTTATTAGCAGGCTAGCTCGAGTCCCTTTACCTGGGCTGGAAGGCTCACTCCTAGCTGCAGTGTAGACGTACCCGGAGCCATTACCGAACCAATGCCCAAGCAGGAGGCTAGGCATGCCAGCAGACACTGAATTACTGGAGGCGGCTGCCATGTACTAGGGCACACGCTGGGTAATGCTGCTGTTGGCACAAAATTGTTCCAATGGTGCACCCAGAGGTGGCTGCATTTCAGTAGTGAGTGATCTCTGCTGTATATTTATAAACTCTAAAGTGCTTTGGGATCCTGTTGTTGAACTTTTAGCAACTTATCCCGGATGTGGTTTGTTGGGCAGAGCACTGGATTCGGACTCAGGTGATCTATTCGCAGCTCTGCTGCTGGGTGACCTTGGGCACTTGGCTGCTCTGTGTCTCAGTTTCCCCATCTGTAAGAAAAGGGGACAATGATACTTATCTCCATTGTAAAGTGCCTTGAGACCTACTGATGAAAGAGCAATACAAGAGCTAGTGTTATTATTGCTTCTGCTTTTCACCCTTCAGCTGGTTCCTTTATTTGCTCTTAGTTCTTCCATGCTCCTCAGCACTGTACTAGCAAGGCCCCTATACACTAGAAGCTATGGAGGGGAATCGACAGCTGTTAATGTTCCTGTGTTCAGCATTGCTTGTGCACTCAGAGGACAGGGACAAACAGCACCAGCAGAGGTGATTAGCAGCAATAGGTAAGTGTTGCACCCCTCCAGGCCATGATCTAGTGTTTGAAGAGAAAGCTGGGCCAAGTGTCTTGAGTTAAAGGCAAGACTCTTGGCAACCTTTGACTCCCAGAAGCTTCGCCGATCACTGATCCATCAAGATTTGTGCTGACTCAGGCCTCGTAACCAGGGTCTCTGCAGATCTGAAGAGGCCACTGCTCCCCTCCTCCCCGCTCCTCTCCTTCAGGATGGCGCTATAGTGCTTCCTGTCTCCCGCCCTTGTGTATTGAGATTGTAAACTCTTCGGGGCAGGGATTATCTCTTGTGCACTATGGGGTAGATCCTGCACTGGTATAAATTGTAATCGCTTCTTTGATGCTCAAGGAGCAATGATAATTTATGCCAGCAGAGGACCTGCGCCATGTGTGTATGGCACCTAGCACAGAGAGGCCCCAATTCTTGAAGATAAACACTACTGTAATACAAAGAATAATAGCAGGAATGCCACTGCAATTGGCTGACTCCCTCCTTGGTCCCCAACTCAGCACTAGCACCTATGGAGGAGAGCCCATGGTGGCCATGCTGCCTCCATCTTGGCCAGGAACTTTCATTGCCATGGGTGACCTCTTGCAATGCTCTGCCTCTGGGGTGACACTCCCCAGACTATTTCGATTTATTTTCCCTGTCTTCAGCACCCCCAGGATATGCCTAGCCGACCAGTCTCTCTGAATCAGCATGCTTCCTTTGCACAGATATTACCCATGCTCAATGTCTTCCATAGGATCATAGGACTGGAAGGGACCTTGAGAGGTCATCTAGTCCAGTCCCCTGCACTCATGGCAGGACTAAGTATTATCTAGACCATCCCTGACAGGTGTTTGTCTGACCTGCTCTTAAAACCCCCCAATAATGAAGATTCCACATGTCAGACACCCTCAGATGACACCCAGGCTCTGCCCTACACATCTGCTTTTCTGATGTTAAAATGGATTTCTTGTCCAACGGGGTGGAGCTGACCAGACAGGGCTTTGATTGCTTCCTCCCAGCAGAGAAGGCCTCTTCGCTGTCCTCTCCTTCAGGGGAGTTCTATTCCAGTTTGTGGGGTCTTACACAGTTTCTAACTCCCGAGTCTTCTCTCACCCCAACTTTCTATTGAGTATCATGCAGTCTGTGAATCTGTCAGTCTTCTCCCTGTGGGACCATTACAGTTTACAGCCTAGGTTCTCCTTAACACTGAGATCCTCTCTATCCCCATCTACATCATCTTTGCTGGACTATAATACCTTGTTATCCTGCAGGCCCAGCCCAGGTGATACTTTTTCTTACTTCCTGCTTTTCAGAAGGTATGGAACCTTCAAAGGGAATGAACAGAAGGAGGGCAGATATTGATTGCAATTCTGGGAGGAAGGCTGACTGTACTTGACCAGCCCTGATATTCTGCTTGTGTGACCAGATGTCTGGGATGGTCCACACTGAGAATGCCACCATTGCAAGACTGCAAGGAACAGGGAAGACAATCCTCCAAACTGGTGGTTTATTCTATAATTAGATTCCCCAGACCAGTAGCAAAAAGGCTAATACAGACCCTGTCAGGCAGTCCAGTCCTTGGTTCCCATCCATACAAACTGGTCACAGAGGAGGGACCATACAGACAATCACACTGCAAGCTTCTCCTGTCCTGCCCACCAATATGCCTCCCTGCTGACCTTCAGAGCCCACCTCTTGGGTAAGAGGGCAGTTCAGTCTCTGGACCCTGTCAGTCCTTAGCTGCTCTGCTGAGACAGCCAAGAAAGAGGTCAAATAATGTCAATTGTGATGTCATCTCACCAAGCCCACTGAACAGCCAGAGGACGGTAGGGACATGGGTTGGGTTTGAATCAGGGAGTGAAGGGCTGCATCTCTCACAGCAATACTAATCCTCTAAGACTGGTGCTTTGGGGAAGAGCTCAGAGCTTTACACAAAACAGTCTACATGACTGATTTCAAAAGATGGGGGAGAGAAGGAAAGTTTCACAGCTCAGTAGTGAGAGTTTCTGGGAGACACCTTCCACACTGTGTCGCAGCAGGCGTTTGTAACTCCACCAGTCGTTTACCTGAAAGAGTGAGATTAGGAAAGCATATTATTTGTAACTGGTGGCTCTAGTTCCTAAGGTGGTTCCCATTTCCTCTCCTCTTCTTATATGGCAGCAGCTACTAATGGAGGCAACTAATCTGGCTTCTCCTGCTCCTTTCTATTAGCTCCTTTTACAGCCCTCCAAGGTCGTCTTTGTAACTAAGTGCCTGGGCATCTCCAGAAGCAAAGAGGTTGAGTGAGCCATTCCCAATATACCAGGCAGTATTCCACAGACCATGAGTGGACAGCAGCCCAATTTGGTAACCAATGTTTCAGACAAAATCCCAGCAATCCATGTTGTTCCTTCATTTTTGTTATAGCACATAAAAACTTCTACATTTTTCAGGGTAAAGAAAGCTCAGTTGAAAATAACTCCCAATAAATTGACAGATTCGATTGAAAGAGTTTGGCTGGAAAAAGGTTAGCTAGATAGATGATAGATAAAGAGGATACTGAATCACAAATTGAAGATTCAAAGCCAAGTGGTCTGAAGCAGCTTATAAATCTGGGCTCCCACAATTGGATCTTCTATTGCTGGGGGCAAGCTTACAGGTGCTCAGGCTTGGTGGGCTTCCAAGAATTTGGCTTTGCATGCACCACGGGCATCTAGATCAGGGAGTCAGAGGTCTATCTACTCAACCTGGGCTTGCAAAAGCTGTCTGTACATGCCAATACGAGTCTTGGGTACCTCAAAACTGCACGGTCGAAAAACCTGCCCATACAAATGTAAAGGCTGCTTCAAAACTCTGTCCCTAAAGGTCAATCCTCGTCCCATTGCAGTCAAGGGAGCTTTGTCATTGACCTGAACAGGAGCGAGTTCTGTCCCCTAACTACATTGTAAAGTGGCTGCTTTCCAAAAAAAGAAAGACAGGCAGTGTTGCAGAAGACAGGAAACGGGGGAGTGGGGTTGGGGGGTGGAGAATGGAAGTGGTGTGGGAGAAAGAGAGGGACTGACCAGCACAAAAAGCCTTGTGACAACAATCATACCTTTTGGTACAATTGGCATTCATTCCCATAGGGCCTGAAGTGCTGTTGTTTTCAGCTTTGATTCTGTCATTACAAACAGACCGATCTTGTTTCCCCCAGAGCTCACAGCTGCTGCCTAGGGTGAAGCCTTCGCTCACTTTGGACCTGAATGCAAGTCTGTGAGGTAATGGATGATGGTGTTTTGTGCTGGTTAGAACAATAATCATCATGAGGCCTGAAAGAACAGTCCCTGCTTCTGTACAGCTCTGACATCACCCTGGACACTGATGTTGCTGGGACATTTGAGCCCTTCCTCAGCTGTTGGTTTCAGACCAACCCAGGGAACGGAGGAGGAGTTGGTTAGAAAAAGACATTCTAGAGATTCCAGACCGGGTGTCTTCTGGATTGGCTAAAAATAACTGAATCGAGTGAACCCAGGTCAGGGCAGAAACCCGGTGGAGAATCAGTTTGGCTGGGTACCCTTTTCCCTTCTCTCCCCTCTCCTTATAAAATCAGTCAAGCTAGGATCTAAAAAGAGGCACTCGTTCCTATTCTTCCTCTTGTTAGACAAGGGATAATAATTAGAAACTGATGTCATCTTGCAATAAAAGGCCAAGTCACTCCCCCCGGGTGAAGCCTAGGAGGCAAGTTGGCAATTTCAAAAGATGTTTATTAAGAGTGCTCAGGTCTGGGGTGTGGTCTAACTGGCCCTCAGGTACTCATGGAGTTTGGGTTACCCAAGGAATGGGTGCCAGAAGATGGAGAATTCTAATATTTATAGATGTCACCCAGGCCTGGCTGGGATCAAACCTTGGGACCTTTGGAGCATAATGCATGAGCCTCTACTGCAGGGGTCTCAAACTCAATTTACCTTAGAGCCAATGCCAGTCCTCAATCCTCCCAGCAGCCAATAATGTCACTGAAGATGGTGTTCAGAAAAGAAAACATTTATATTGTATTTTTGTTTCGAATTTCTTAGAAATAATAAAACTGTCGTACAACTTTATACAATTATTCGCCTGCCAGAGAGTTTTTAGTGTTTGCCAGACACCTGGCAACGCTTCAGTTCTGTCAGTTTGTTGCTGTTTGCCCTCAGTGACTGAGCAGTTGAAACCTTCAGGATTGCAGCAAGGTGTGCATCAGATCATTGTGTTTGGTATTTAGACTTGTTTATATTCATTGTGGAAGAAAGTGACTCTACCGCCATGGCAGATTCTGCCTGGCAACTGATGATGCTGCCTCTATAGCTGACTCTGCCCAGCAACTAGTGATGGTATCTCTGTCCCTCTCTCCCAGCTAATGGAAGCTGCAGGGGGCAGTGCCTGCAGCAGACAGAGCCGGCTGCATGCATCTCTCCTTCGCAGGCCGCAGAGGAGAGGTTCTTGGGCCGCAGATGGTCTGCGGGCCCAGACTTCGAGACCCCTGCTCTACTGCATGAGCTAAGAGACACATCTCTATTAGCCAAGGCTGAAGCGGGCTCATCAATCTCTAGCTAAGTGATTCTTAAACTTAAACTTCTCACTGGCCTCGGTGTCCCCATTGAAATGGGGTCACAACCCACTTTGCAGTCCCAACCCACAGTTTGAGAATCGCTGTGTAGCTGGTCGAGCTGCCACTAGAGGGGGACAAAGTGCCACACCAAGCAGGCATGGGGGCATCCCTGCATAATCAGTTGATGCCCCACATAGCTGCTCCGGAGCAGGGAACCTGTCAGCTCCAGGAGACGGAGCTGAAACCTTAAAATCCCAACCTCAGTTCTGGCTCCAGCCTGGACTCCATGAGCTGGAATGCTTCCTGCTGGAGCTGTGGACCCTGAATCGCTGGCAGGTTTCATATGGAAACCTATCTGTGTTCTGGAGACAGTTTTGTCGAATCTGTAGTAGATTCAGTGAAACATTTCATGACAACGCATCAGCATTATCCAATTATATTATGTTGCATTGAAAAATTGTCAACTTGCTCTGCTGCTAATTCACCTGCCATTGATTCTTTGCCCATCTTCCCTTCGGCTTGAGATCTAGCTGGGCTGGCTCTTACACTGCTCTCCTCCAGTGTTTTGCTGGAACATGCTGGCTCTTCTGATGTAAGCGCAATTTTGGTTCCAGTTGTGATATAATTACTTGGCTGGCTGGCCTCCCTCCATGGTGCACTGCCTGTCTCTTGGGGCCTTGCTGTCTCTTTGCTGGCCCCAGGGTGGTGCCTAACAGCTAGAGCTGGGCAGAACATCTTTTCTTTTCACAAGAAGTTGATGAAAATGGACTTTTTCATGAAAATTTCCATTTTTGTTGCAAAGCCATTTTGACCATTAAAAATAAATACTTTGACCAGCTCTCCAGCCAGGCTCTTGCATTATACTTTGAATGCACACAGTAGAGTTTGGGGTGCAGGCAGTATGAAGACACAGCTTCTGGTTTTCTGCTTTGCAAGAACCCTCCTTCTCAGCCTCTCACCATCTCTGTGCCTGGCCTGTTAAACATGCCTTCACCAGACTCCGGGGTCTGTCCAGTTTGCTGCCAACCGGCAGCAGCAGCAGGAAAAGGAATCTGTGAAGGGGAAAGGCAGGAGGCGAAGGGACAGAGCATAGGTCAAATCTTTCCTACACCCAGCACCAAGCAGCTCTCGTCCTCCTAGAGAGTGGCTCAAAGACCAAAAAGGGGCGAGAGTGACTTCTGAAAGAAATCACACTGGGAACAAATTGAATCTGCTGTGGACCAGTTCAGAGAGTTCAAGTGATTTGTGAATGAGTGGGAATAGATAGGAAGAATTGCCATGACCTTACTGAGACAGACCAGCCACCAGGGCGGAGAAGGGGAAGAAATGTTTGTTTGCCCGCCCAGCAGCTATTTCTGACTTCAGGGGCCTGATGTGATAAGCAGGCAGAGGAGGTCAGGGAATGTTTTCAAGTAAATATTAGTGGGGTGGGTAAGGTAGAAGTAGGGGAGGGAAGAGGCCCTTAATGAGTCATCAAAAACCAGACAGCAACAGCATGACTGAGTTTCCTCTACGTTTCAGAAGTGCTAATCCCTCGTCACAGACACAGCAGTGTTGTTGAGAATAGTTCTGAGTAGTCTGGAGCCCTTGAGCTATTGCTCATGGTACATACGGGAAGCCTGTCCCCACCCATTGTACGTACAGCCTCCTCCTGTCCCCACCCACACCTCCCTCCCCAGATCACATTGCACCACGGCCTTGTCCCAACGGAGAATGCCGACACGCCCTGTTTTAGTCCACCGGCACCTGCTTGAGCCAGCCAGCCTTTTGGGATCCTCAACGCTACTTGGTCTAAGAATCAGTTTCTCTGCTGCTTCTCTCACCCCAGGGTGTCTTTGGCCCGTCACTCCCCTGACCCAGCTGTCATGTCCTTGTACCCTTCCCTTTGTCCCATCCCTGTGCTAACCCTCCTAGTCCTGCCCAGCTGTCCAAACTGCTGAAATGCTAAAGCTCTGAAAACTGCTGCACTAATTATGTCCCTGAGCAGGGAGCAGCTAATATGCAGAACCGATTCCATTACAGGACGGCTGTTGTGTCTTGTTTACTAAGCTCCCTGCTGCATAGCCTGTGTTAGGAGGATTCCTGGAATCAGAATGTATGTCAAACGCCTCTCTCCCGCCCCTCCCCACCCCCCCAAACCCCCACATAACATAAACACAGACTTTTGAAAGAAGATCCCAGCACGTGACTTCTAGCTGGTTTTGTTGCCCAGATGAGAGGCAGAGTATGAGGGCCCCTACAAACTGCACTTTTCCTCTGTCTGGGCTCCCACAAGGGGCTGGCTTTGTAATTGTTTTGAATTTGGTTCTTTTTAACCTTTCCTCTCTCTTAATTTAAAGCAGAGGTGGATCCCTGACTAGAGAAATTAACATTAAAATCCATCAACCTATTAGTTAACTCCAAGAGAGAAGCAGCAAGAGGACAGTTGCCTGATCACATCCCCAGCCTCCTTTCCCGCTGCCAATTCCTCCCTCTGGGATCACCCCATTAAGAGGTCGAGAGGAATTCAGGAATTTTATTGCTGCAGTGGAACAGATACATCCCCCCAGCAAAAAGAGTGCAAGGTGGAATTAAGGCTGTGTTAAAAGCCAATCAATAGCAAAGTGTGTGTGTTGGGGAGGGATTTAACAGAACCTCAGTTTTAAAGGACAAAACATCTGTATGAAAGCCAGGAAGTTAACAACAAATACTAAATCTCTGAAAGTTAATCCTAAAGAATCCCAACCGCTGTAAAACACGAATGCTCAGAGTTCAGGTTACCCAAACAACCTTGGTTCTGTATTCATAGCACTACTATCCTGTGCACCTTCACGGAAAGGTAAATAGATCTGTGTATAACAAGTATATCACCCATTAACATTTTAAAACCCCACTAGTTTGGAGGAGCCATAAATTCTTGAGATCTCTTTAATCCTGTGTGCTTTAGCTGTTTCTCCTGTGAGTACAGACATCTTAAAATCATGTGGTTTATATTGAACCTAAAACTACAAGATACGCTGCCAATAGTATTATCCCCATTTTACAGATGTCAATTGAGGCAGAGATAAAATGGCCAGATTTTCAGAAGTACTCAGAATTCACAAACACCACAGAGGTCCATGGGAACTGCAGGTGCTCACCACTAAATGTCAGATCACAGTTACCAAAGTGTCTGTCTAAATTTGGATTTAGCTGCTGAACTTTAGGTGCCTAAGTTAGAAAATTATAGCTTGTGCAACTTGGTCAAGGTCACATAGCAAGTCACTGGCACAATTCAGATCTCCTTACTCTTGCTGATGTACTAGATGCCAGTGCCACCAGGCCAAGTCACTTACTTCTTGGCATTGCAGTTCGCTCACTGCCAACCTGCAACCCATTTCCACATTGTGTGAAGCTACAAACCCAGAAGCTGGCCAGCCACTGGTACCTAGCACAGCAGATGACCCGCAGCATGTGATTTTTGGTGTCTGCCCATGCATAATGTGGTACTTCGACTGAGATCCCCTTCTCCATGCCCAAGATTCCTCCCCTGAAGTTGACCAAGTAGACATGCTGAAAATATGGAGCAACAAAGGGTCAGTATGGCTGTTATCTTTCCCGTGCACCTCCCCACCTCATGAAAGGACAGTGCCTACTGCCAGCTTTGCATTAGTGGCATTTGTTGGTCATTCAATATACATGTTAAATAGGAGAGAAAACTCCACCCCAGACCAGACTGTATTATCCTCCCCACCACTCCTGGCTGAGTTTGGCGTCATCACACACACCGAAGTTCAAGAAGCCCTAAGCTGTGACAAGCCATAACTTCTGAAGCAGATCCCAGTCCCTCTTAGATGGGGAAAGCCAGTGAAGAACTGTGCCTACTACAAAGGGAAATACCTTCTTCAGTAAAGCACACTGCAAGCCTGGGAAGCCAGCTGGCAGAGGGCACACGGTACCATAACTCACATTGGGCCTGACACACTGTTGTCAGAATCTGTATCTGAAAGGTGAGATGTAAGGTCTCACCCATGAGCAGATAACATGCTGGTCATTAATGTTATTGTGTAATGTATGTACAGGCAGTGTATAAAGATATACAGGTGTGTGCTGGAGAGGTTCTTAAAAGGTGTTTTGCAAGCAGTGTACAAGTCCAGCCTGTCCTAGACCTAGGAATGTTGTTTTTCTGTTTTCATGTGACTCCAATGTAAATTGAGCCAGGGGACAATGAAAAGTACATCTACATAGAAGGTAAAAGCAGCTATACTGCGAACAGGCAAGAAGGAAAACTGTTTAGCAATCACAGTGGGGGATGGAGCCTGCACCCCCAGTAAGCCTGCCTGGCTCTTGAACAGAAACAATAGACCCTGGGAAATACAAGCAAAGGCAGAACACTATTTTGGCATCCATCAGTTGGGGATGAAGGGGGAAACAGCGCCCTTCAGACTCATGAAATGTCGATCTTCTTGGCCTGAAAACCAAGAGGAGCTGGAACTGACTATAGGTGAGAAACCTGCTTAGACAAAGATTGTAGCTTGCTGAAGTCTCTAGAAAGTATGTTTTGTTTTATCTATAACCATACCTGGGTCTTCTGTTCTTACTTATCACTTGAATACACTGATCCCTCGCTATAGCCCGCGTCGCTATAGCGCAGGTTCACGTACAGCGTGGTAGTTGCCATGGATCCCAAATTTAAATATTTAAATTGGGATCCATGGCAACATGTCCCCTGCGTTAGCGCGGGACCATGCATGGATCCTGAACCCCAGGTTATACCGAGGGTCCAGCATATCTGTTATTTGTTCATAAATTTATTCTTGTTTTATTACAAAAGCCATCACAGTGCTGTGTATTACACTGAAGGGTGAAATCCTTAGCTAAGCTAACAGGCTCTATGGAGGCAGAGAATGTAATAACTTCTGTGAGTATCCAGGGACAGGGATTGGACGCTGTCGAGGGATGTCTCTGGAGAACTTGGGAACTGGGTTCATTACCTGTTACCTACAAAGCAAGGGTTCAACTGGCGGAGTCCTGAAGAGTTTGCTGGCAGGGCAGACACACAACTAAGGTGCAACAAAGCTCTCTTTTGTGGAGGCAGAGCGGTAACACAGTGGGTCACAGTTCTGAGTGCCCTGAGCAAGCGGTCACACTGGCATAGTCAAACTGGACTTACACACAGCAAAGTTAGAACTGGCCAGGATGGAGGCTGATCAGAAAACTAACTAAATGGGAAGCTGATAAAGCAGTGTGCAAATAGCAAAGATGGGAAACGGATCACAGAACTAAAGAAGCAGACCAGAGAGCCAAAGAGAAGGAGTCAGAGAAGTAACAGCAGGAGGAGGCATACCAACAACCATGGAACGAAGAAAGAAAGAAACCCAAGAAAGAGCATGTTGGATGAGCAGGGAGAGATCTCACAGTCCACAGGGGCTCCCCACCCATGGGACACCTAGCTGGGATGAGCTGTGCCTCCCCTGCAAAGAGCAGAGTGCATCGAGGGACAGCTCACCACTTTGGAAAAGATTTGTGAACTACATCAATTCCACAGAACAAGGGAGTCCCCATGCTGATTTGCACAGCTGTCTGGTAAAGCATTAATGTATTCAATGAGATGGAAGCTAGGCAAGCTTTTAAAAATCGGGTGTATTTAAAAAGGCTTGATGGCAAAGATTTCACATTACTGCTGTACTGTGTACAGGGTGAGATTTAGAAAAACGTGTCAATATGAGAATATATGTCAGAGAATATATGTTTATAAAATGTGAAATATGATGAGGAATGGGCTGTGAGAATTCTGACCAATTATTTGACCTCTTTGCACAAGAACATTTCCTGACCATATGTTCCGAGGAGATCAGAGAAGTAATTTGGGATGAATCTTTGCAGTCTGTATGTTGTCAATCTGGCTCATTCCTACGTGCAAACCAGAGTGCCTAATGAGTGTGAGACAGAGAAGGGCAGAACCCTGAAGGATTCCTGATACACCGTGTAAGGTCTGACCCATGGGAGGTTTATTAAAGTTGCCAGAGTGAAAGGCAAGAATGCCAAGGAAGGAG
Source organism: Dermatemys mawii (assembly GCA_007922305.1). NCBI lineage: Eukaryota > Metazoa > Chordata > Testudines > Dermatemydidae > Dermatemys > Dermatemys mawii. The sequence continues at coordinate 2,763,099 of ML677352.1, forward strand.
AGACATGGGCGCCCAGATCCCTCTGGCCAGAAAGGTCATGCTGCAGGGGGAAGTATAGAACTGCTGGCATTTGGAAGTTTTAAAACCATTGTGCTCTTAGCCAAAGGAAAATGGAATGGGAGGTGCAGAGGGCATTTTAAGAGTTGGTGTGTTGGATTGCAGTCCCGCAGAAATTGTCATGGGAAATGATGTATCAACTATGCCTAAAACTGCTGAGACTGTAACCCATGGGAAGAAGCCATATTGTTCTGTAGTTCCAGTAGGGCAAAAGAACTGAGAAAGTAACGCTCAAGCTCCAACAACATGTGACATCAGCCATAGTCGATGCCTCATAATAAGAGGTTCAGATGAGGGCACAGCGCATAGTCAGTTCTAGCGGCACTGAAAGATGACCTCCTCATGTCTATGGATACAGGCATGATCATACCCCTGGACCTCTTGGCAGTTTTTGACACAGCAGAGTGCTAACCCACCTACGTGACACAGTAGGAGTAGATGGCCTAGCACTACTGTGGTTCCATTTGTCCCTAACCAGCAGAGCTCAGAGTGATGATGGACAATTGCTTCTCCACTATGAAGGGCCTCACTGGTGGGGTTCTGCTGGATCCATACTAGCCTCCCTTCTCTACAATATTTAAATGGAACCACTGCGGAAGGCAGTGAGATGCCATGGGCTCCGCTGCCAATGGCACCCAACCATATACTTCATTCACAGCTGGTGCAGTCAAGCCACTAATAAGTTAACTGAGTGTCAAGAAGAGATCTACTCTTGCATGAAGAGCAGCTGCCTCAAGTTGAACCCAGGCAAGACCAAAGTGATGCTATTCAGACAGAGCAAAAACTTCAAAGAGCTGGCCAAGGTGTGTCTCCACCTTCAAATGAAACCAGGCATCCCCTGGTTGTCAAAGCAGTGTGAAACCTTGGGAACCTGTTTGACTTCTCACTAAACTTGGGTGACCAGGTAACAACTGTGTCCAAAAATGTCTTCTACTTTTCTAGGAAACTTAGTCCCACCCAATGAGGACCTGGCCACAGTGATCCATGCATTTGTCACCTCCAGGCTGGATAACTGTACCTGAAACTGGATGTGAAGATGATGTGTAGACTTCAGCTGGTACAGAACATAGCTACACCTTCGCCATGGCTCAGGCTGCTGTGTACACATCAAGCTCATGCTCAAGTTCCTCCGTTGGTTCTCAATTGCTGGTTCAAGCCCGATACATCAAAGACCACATTTCAATCTAGGAAACCCCGTAACAGCTGCGATCACATGGGACAACGCAAATCACAAAGCCCAATATTCAGTGTCGAGGGGGTCTTGCTTCTGAAACAATCTCCAGGGGAGATGAGGCACTTCTAGAGACTCTGAGCCTCTTGAGGAAACATTACAAAAGCCATTCTCTTGCAGAAAATCTTTTCAACATAAATAATGCTCACAGTTCAAACCCCAGACAAGTTCAAATTCCCAAAGCCCTCTCAAATCTCCCCTCCCCTGTGAAAAATCCATCCCTGAGCAGGGTTCTGACCCTGTAAAGGGAGACATGACAGAGACATGCCAAGAGGAGGCACAAGTGTATAGTTCACTTGGGACTTTGCTATTACTATTGATTTTACCTGGAAGATGCTCAGATATCATGGTGATGGGCAGCAGTATAAAACTCTAAGACAGAATAGAAAATGAAAAATTTCACTTCCTGGGCAAACTGGGAAGGGGAAGGGTAAAACATTAATTTGATTTTTTCTATCTAGTCTCCTTCTGAATCCCCTAATGATGATTTCTTAACTGTCTCCCTTGACAAATTGTTCTCTAGTCAGCCCTATTGATAAAGAACTTTTCCAAGTCTCTACCTCAAGTATTCCTGTTTTGTAATTTCAATTCACAGCTCCATTTTAAGAATCTCTCCCCACTTCTGCCCCCCTTTATCACTTTAAACAGTACCTCCATCCCTTTTGATACTTACTATATCTTTATTGATTTTTTTCTAGCTTACATGTATTAAATTCCCTTTAGCTCTTTCCAAAGGCCAAACTCTTAAATCCTTTTATCTTTGTCTCCTTCCTTCAGATTCTTTTAATCTCATTTATCTCCTTTTTTAATTTAATCAGGAGTCAAAAACTCATGTTTTTTTGCTTTACTAAGGCTGTGTAAAGAAGGGATGATCATTATTGCTAGGACTGGGAGAACTTACTTTATCTGAACTAGAGTTAATTCCAGCCATCACCAGGCAAGGCTTAAGTGTGCCCTCCCGCAGAATCAGTCACGAGACAGGCTGGGATGTGGGGCTAGAAGTGCTGAGAGTTCCCTTTAAATCTGCCCTTTAAGTGGGAGGGAAGCCAGAGGGAGCTTGAGGTACAACACCCAAAACCTTAGGGTCCCAGGAGATCCAAGGGGAAGACAAGCCCAAATCTGTCCCCTCCTTGCTGCTCCTGTGGCCCCCTCCTCCTGTCAAGAGGAGGCACAATTCCTGAGGGAGTGACGCTAATACTGACTAGCCACCTCCCCTCCCACACACAGCCCCTCACCCCCGGCCAAGGGGGCCTGAAGGTACAGAGCAATCGTAACTCACTTACAGCTGGTCAGAAAGTTCCAGTGAAACATTTTTTCACTGGAGTTTGGAGATCTGTCCAAATCAAAAGCGTTCTGCAAGGACAGTTTGATGTTGAGGAAGTTCCAATGGAACCTAGACAGGTTTTAAATTCACCCGGTTTCCTGCCAGCTTACCTGCCCAGCTCCTTGGCAACCTGCCTGCTGGACTGCCATTGAGCTGGGGAGCTCAGGACTTCCATGGTCTGCGACTCCAAGACAGACTTATCATGCTGTCTGGCTTGGAGAAAGGGATCCATTCCCTCTGGTGAAGAATTTCAAGATGTGGCTGGTTTATTCCAAATTGGATTTAAACCAAATGTCAAAAAATTAAAATCCTCTTCAAAACAGAATTATGTTTCCCTGCACTGCTCTAGACTGAGTCCTGGGTATCAGAATCCTCTGGCATCACGGCGAGTGTCTCCCCTTGCCCTAAATCCCACCCTGGATCCCTGACCTCCTGCAGTCTGCTAGGAGAAGGCCAAAAGGGGGATTGGTACTTTAGATTCTCATTCACAGGGACCCTCCCAACCTTGTGGGGTTTGTTCCTCCTCATTGAAATGATAAGCTCTACGGGGCAGAGACCGTGTCTTCCTCTGTGCTTTGTACAACTACATACACCCTGGCAGTCAATAATAAATTAATTATTAACTCCTCAGTCTCCCACATAATATCTCTATGTTTGCTTCCGAGTATAACATTTACTCACTCTCTCTCTTTTTTTTTTTTTTTTTTAGGAGGAGAGGGGACTCGGCATCACACCTTGAGCTAATGTTTAATTTGTTGTCCACTATCACCAGGGTCAGCCTTAGCTTATTGCAGGGCACGATGCAAAGTAAGCCACGAGGAGTCCTCGTCCATCCCTCAAGCTGGTCAGTCAGGCACATGCGCATGGCACCCCTGAAAATAACTAGCAGGGGCCTCAGGCTGCTACTAGATCTCCCCACAGTGTCTTCTTTGTATTAGTCCTCTTGAGCCAATCATCTGCTTGTTTTGAGCTGGTAGCTGGTATTTGTCTGCCCCAGGTGTATCGCTTCCCATTCATGTCAATTAAACCAAAATTAATGCCATCCCAGTTTTGCTACATATGCGCACACATGTGCTCGCACATCCATGCTTGCACTGGTCACATACACACAATGGGACCAATTTTCAAATGCAGATCTCTGCACACAATGTCCAGATCCCATGCAGTATGCATTTGCTTTTTAATTTTGTTATTTCAAGACCATTTTTCAGAAGAATAATCATCAGTTAGTTACACGAGAAATCAACTAAAATTCTCGCTCACATACAACCTTAGCAAAAAAAAACAAACCATACAAGACAGAATTAATAATAAATATTCACACATGCTCACAGACACACAGTAAGAAACAGTGGCTCTGATCTTGCAAAGGCTTGAGCATATGCTTAAATTTAAGCATGTGAATAGTCCTATTGAACTCATTCCGAATACTCCTCTCTTCAGCACATGCTCCTGAGCATGATCCTTCACAGGATCAGGACCAAAGTACCAAATATTTTTTCTGCAGTATCTTTTTTCTGTAAAAATCTAAACGAAGCATGTCTACACTTCAGCTTCACTACAACTTCAACTACACTACACTTCAACTGTAAAAAGCAGACACAAGACAAAGAATTAAAAACAAGTAGATTGTAAGCCCTTTGGGGATTTGTTCTTTATTTGTACAGCGCCTGGCGCTAAGGGGTCCAGGTCCAAGACTGGGGCTCCTAGGTGCTCCCACAATACAGATAATAAAGAAGAAGAGGAGGAGAAAGAAAAAAAGAGGAAACGGGGAGAAGAAGGCAGCAATGAAGAGGTTCTGAGAATTAGCTGTGTGTGTCTCGATCAGATTTTTAAAAATCTAACTTGCCAAGTTATTTTATTGGTCAGTCTCAGTCAGTTAAACTGGCACAGCTCCAGCACCCTGTGTTCACACTAGCACCAGAAAGGATCCCAGATTACAATACAGACTCGATAGTATCTGTAAATTCCCACTACATAGATTGCAACTCCCTGGGGCAGGGACCTGCCATTTTCATGTGTCTAATACCAGCGTGCTAGCACTGCAGATACAAGAAATAACAGGGTCACTGGCTTCTGGTGTAAGCATATGTATCTCAGCTCGTGCATTCATTAGAGGGCTTTCAGTCTTGCTAGAAATTCTGTCTCCATTGCTCCCCCCATTCAATATTTTATCTGTGTTTTCTTCCCCCGCCATCTCTGACTAACCCTCAAGCCTTTCCCCCGTTTTAATTAGGAACATTCACATAGGCACAGGCAAAAGTCCAATTAGCAGCCAGTCTCTTGTCAACACATATTATCTTTGAATGCTAACTGCATTCTTAGCTGGCCACTTAATAACACGTTACCAGTCAGAGAAAATTTTCCACATGCTAGGTAATCCTGAATTGGGTCATGTGGAAATGCTCTACCTCGGGGCCGTGTCACCAGCTATGAGACACAGGCTCAGCAAGAGACAGAGAGGGCCCAAAGCCAGGAAAAAGGCGAGTTGGCCCTCTCCCATATTTGGGCTAAAACAAAAGCTCAGACTGGCAGGGGACAGAGTTTATGAGGGAAGATTGGAGCTCTCCTTCAAATAAAGACACACAAGGCCACAATTTTCAAAAGTGAGGAGCGATTTGGGGTGCTTTCATTTCTGAGTGCTCCTGGAGACACCGGAGCACCACCCCCTCTGAAAAACAGTCCTCTGCAAGTTCTCTCAGGTTCAGCCTCCAACATCTTGGCCGTGGAGCAGTGAGGGCTTGTAGGGGTAGGGGGAAGTTATTCACATGTGAATTGGAGTGCTTTCTGAAGGCTGTGAATACTGAACTCCTCTGTCCATCCACAAAACAGACAGCTACAGGGTGAGCTTCCCGGCACCGCTCTGCCCCTGCCATGGAAGAAACCATCATGTAGGGGGAAAAGGCTAGATCAGGTACCATGACCCATTCAATCCTTGGACATCTGATGAGGCTGCCAACAAGAAAGTCACGTGTGGTGGTGAAGTGGGTTTGGTGATATACACAATAGTAGTAGAACACCACCCAACTAATCCCACAGAGACCACCCATTATTTTAGACCGCACATGGTAACAAATTTGGATCCCTGTCACCAACACTAGGACTCAGTCCTGCAATATTTTACTACCATGAGTAGCCCACTGAGGTCTAGGAAACTACTTATCTCAGTAAAGAGTGTATAGGATCTAGCTGCTGGGTTGGATTGAGCCAGTAATTGGAGGTGTAAAGGCACTATAGCCAGCAAGCAACCCCGCGCTTCCCAGGGACTTCTCCTTCACAAACAGTCTCTTGCATAAGATGACCCTTTGCAAGAGCATCTTAAGTGACTGCAGCTACCACTGAATGCCATGGGGTAGACACAGGGTCTCCCAGGTAGCCATGTCCCTTGTCAAGCCAACAGGGCCATTCCAGCAGCCAGGAACAGAAATGCTTCCACCACTCTCCTTATGTCAAGGGTGTGTGTGGGTGTGACATACAGCTGCTATGCCAGCTTTTCACTGCCTGGGGCTCCCCAAGGAGCAAGTCAAGCCAGCCCTACGGTGCATTTGCCCAGGGGAGAATCTGGCCCACTAGGTTAGTTCTTTCCAGCCTGGGTAGCAGGGTGGGGGTTCAAGTGTTGCTTAGGTCACAAAGGAAGGAGTTCAAGAGGAAGGAAATCTCCTCCTTAAACCACCCCCCCAACTTTGCCTTCAACTCAATGCCACCTCCCAACAGCATGGAAAGATCACGCCCAGCTATTGTGAAACAGTTAATCAAATGGAACTGCAGACAAAACCATTTTACCACTGACTGAGCAGTGAGGTTCAAAGGGTTTTCCAGAGGAAAATTCCACTCTATGTTCCCTGTGCAGCCTTTTTCCTGGCTAGCTAGCATCTGCCTCTGGGACTCCTGCTGTGGACTTTTTATTAAAGAGCTGTGTTGTTGTCCAGAAAGCTGCTGATGTCACGGCTCCTCACCGTTTCACATCTGGAAGGGAAGAGCTCAGGAACAAGCATGCTGGGCACTTCCCTCTTGCACATCTGGGAACTGAACTTGTTTATTGCTTTATGGAAGGGAAGGCGTTTCGCTGTGATTTTGTTTTCAAAGCTGGCTTTGAGTCCATGCGAAACAAGTCTGCGCCCCTACGAAACTGAAGGCTGGCTGGGTGCAACCAGAAGAGAAAAGGGAGAGATTTTTGGGGGTCGGGCGCAGGAAGGGGATATTAACTACTTTTTTGTGTGAAATGAGAGCTGGATTGACAGTCCTGATACACAGGCCCTGTGTTTATCCTCAGAGCCTGTCCAGTGCAGACAGCAGCAGTGCAAGTTTCCCCCATGCTGTCTGACCAACGCATCTCATCTCATCCCTTAACACTGAGTTGAGAAGGAAGTTCAGTTGCCACGAGGGCTCTGGCTACCCGTCTCCACACCATGGAATTATATACTGGCCCACAGTGACACAAACTTCATTGAATAATTGCCAAATCTGTTGCCATTTTCACGATATGGCATTTTCATGATAGGTGAAAAGACTAGCATCCAAAGGTTGGGAAGCCCATCTAAACCTTAACAGAGCTAGCCCACCCTCCTGGGGCTAGACATCTCATGAGAACAGGATCCCTCATGACACTGCCAACATATTCAACAGGACCAGAACTGCAGTGAGAATATGTGCTTTGCACTAATGCAACAGCACATGCAAAGCAACCACTCTTCAAAGTAGGTCCAGTACAAATTTGGTTTAAGGGCTAGGCAAAGATGCAATCGGGTTCTAATCAATATAATCCCCAAGTTTATTTTGTAGGCATCTTTCGTACAGACTATCTTTCAAAGCCCATTCAAATCCAAAGTCTAATTCATCCTTAGTCATTCAGTTTTGAGCTTGCTGTATCAACCCATAATGATCCCTTTAACATTGGATGGGGAGGGGATGCAGAGGGAAACCCACCTCAAAAGGCATTTCTGGCAGAAAGTTGGATGCTGTCACAGAAACACCATAACTTGTCTTTACTATTGGTTCAAAAGGTACGAATGGCTTTATAGATTAGATATAGAAATATCTTGGTATCTGGCCATGAAAGGGTCATAAAATATGGCAACTGATGATAAATTCTGCTCCCGTTTACATTAGTATAAATCGGAACTAACTCCATTTAAAATCAATGACGTTACTCCAGGTTTACATCACTGTGAGAATAGAATCTGGACTTTTATATCTACAAACCATTGACTACTCCCTTGTCTTTCACAGTCACTCATGCCACAACCTCCAGGAATATGTCAGTGAGCAGGGGAACTAGAGAGTGTGATCTTTAGAAAAACCAGGTACCAACTTTCACAGCAGCTGCCAGCACCATCGAGATCTGCTGAGCATCCCACCTTTGCCTGTGGGCTCAATCCTGCAGGGTGCTAAGAACCCTCATTCCCCATTGAAGTCAGAAACAATTGAGTGTTCAGCACCAGAGCTGGTCAGAAAATTAATTGTTTTTCCCAGAGAAAATTTTGATCTGTTGGGAAAAAACCAAAATCACAATTTTTCAAAAGCTTTTGCGTTTTGTTTTCTTAAGTAGAAATTTTCAGATTATGGGTTTTCAATTTAAGGTCAAAATTTTCCACAGGGGGGAAAAAACATTTAGTTGACAAACCCAAATTTTCTATCACAAACAGTTTTGATGGCAAATTTTCATCCAGCCCTACTCAGTGCCTTTTGGGATCCCTCTTCCCTATATATCCAAAGAGAATGCATATGTTACAACCTATTAAAAATACAAGTTTACCTAAGGCCACTACATGTTTTTTTGACAGACTGTTGATTCACAGTGTGGTCTAGTCACTTTCTGGATTTATTAAACTCTTTTATTATTATTAAATGGCCTAAAGTTTTGGATATGTGACTAATTACAACTGGTATTTTCAAAGAGACCTCACTACTTGCTCTGAGGTCCAGTAGAAGCAGAGACAACAAGGGCTGATCCTCCAGGGGATGTGGAATAGAAGTGCGTTGAACGATTCAACACTCTGTGCTTATGGGTTGATTTAGGGGAAGCATTAGCAGGCTCTGAAGGAAGATATTGTCCCAACAATTGTGATGTGGGGGAAGTTCCTGCTTCCAGTTAAGCTGGAGAAACCCCCATTAACATTCGCTCTCCCCTTCCCAGCCAGGAGTCAGAAGGGCAGAAGAGAGTGCAAAATAAATGAGGTTAATGAGAATGGGCCATCTCCTCCAGAATGAAAAAGCGAAACCACCACAGGCAGCTGGAAAAGTTAACAGCTGGAAAAGACACTGATGTAATAAACCCTGCCAAATGTAAAGGTCCCGGCCCAGAAAGGCGTGCTGCGGGGAAAGTTACTATAAGAGGCCACCCCACATTGGGGAGGAGTTAGGTCCTGATTTAGCACAGTACTTTAAGCACATGCTTAACTTTAAGCATGTACTTAAGTGCCATTGATAAAAGTAAGCACTTGCTTTGCCAAATGAGGGCCTAGGTAAGAAGGCAGCAATCACAAAGGAAGGTGCTATTGCTACTGTCCCTGCATGTTGCATAACATCTTTCTAGCACAGAGAAATAAACATAACCAAACTTCTTTCAGCCTCAAGAGGTTTGACCAAGCAGGGAGGGGGCAAAAGTTCTGGGGGAGGGAATTTGATTTTTTTAACCAGTTCAGCTATTCCACATATATTTTATATATAAATACACACAAACTTTCCCCAGAAAAACCAACAGCAATTACAGCACCTGGCAGTTTTTATTATAATTCTGTTTTCACATGCGGATAGCTTTTTGAAGTTTACTACGTCAGCTTAAAGGATATTTTTGCTCTGAGAAGTGATTGCCAAGAGCTTCCGTGTTTACTGTATCTTAATATCAATTCTACATGAGTCAGAATAGAGTCTAACTCATTCGCTTATAGACGGTAGAATGCTACCAAATAATAAAATGCCCATGTCCTTAGAGAGCACAGCTGTGACTCAGAATGTACACAGATTTGCTGCGTAAGAAGATGCAAGTCTTACAGGGTTCCTTTTCTGAATAGAGCCACGTTATATTTTTTCTAGCTTGGGCAGTGCTTGGATTTGAATTTAAAGTCTGAGCAACAGAAATAAATTCATAAGAGGAACTAACAAGCTGCATATATAACAGTAAGAATAACTCATGATCTCTTGTAACCCTCATTACCCCATAAACCTTCCTCTGCCTTTGGTATACTGTCATCTTTTGCAGTTACATCTAATTTATGCTGCAGATCTTTATTATCACAAGATTCCGTTGGGACTACTCACATTAAAAGAATTTGCAGGATCAGGATCCTCAGGTTTTAAAGCTCCTTGCAGGGAAACCCTGTTTTTTATTTGACTGGAAAGTACCATGCACATCTTACTACATAACAACAGGTTTGCAAATTTCCATCACCTTGTTAATTTCCACTCACAAGCATAGTCCTCACAGTGTTTTGTATGACTGGTATAGGGGATGGGGAATATATTGCAATATTACAGGAAGGGAAGTATATTTTTTCATACATTTGCAACTCAAAAATAGCTGATCGCTTTATTCCAAAATAGGATTCTTTTGGGTAAGAAACAAGGAGTTGATAAAATTGTAACGCTTGCTATAGAATTTGCTAGCAAATAGTCACTCAACTATATTAATCTCCAGCACAGCTCCCACATTGCTACCCTGACTAATTTGTCAGTTTTGGATCCCAGATGATGCTATTTGATCTCCTCCCTTTGAATGTGGGGAAGGTAGAATGTACTGAACCAAATCAAACTGCTTTTTGGCAGAGTGGAGACAGCTCATCCGATTGCCTCTGGTTGGAAGGGCAGCCTGGAGCTGAGAGGAGCCTCCAATCAGGCTGCTGCTGGCTTGTTGCTAGGGCTTTCGGGCTGAACTTTAGGAAATTAGGTAAAAGGTCCAAACGTAAGGCTCTTTCCTCCCCCACTCGGTGGTGCCCCTGCCTGTCACAATCCCTTTGCCTGGTGAACACTAAGGAAAGCAGCTGGGATCAGGAATTAACTCCTTCCACCCCAGGCACACTGGCATTGTAGGGAGTTCAGCCCTAGGCACTGGAACTGGGGTTGCTGCCATACCCCTTGCTTTGAAGTGGTTTCCATTATCTACAGCATTTACAGTTTGGTTTAATGGCTCTCAGCCCCCCCACCTCCCCAACAAATTGTTCCCACACCCCTGAGTGCAGCTCAGCGAGCTTGTTACTATGGGGACAGACTCTTGTACAATAAACGGGAACATATATATCCGCCTCTCAACGGCACAGCATCAACACAGTGTTAAAGAGAGAGATCTGTCCCCATGCATTCAGCATTGCTCTCATCGCATCCCAAAACAGCCCATCCCAAAAGACTTCAAACTCCAACCCGCTCATTAAGTGCATTTAGCACTGGTGAGAGATGCTGGTTGGATCTCCTGGATGCCTGGACCCCTCTGTTTAGCTACACAGCAGGTCCACCACATAGAGTAGCAGTGCAGGTATCGCCGATGCATGGTACCTAGGGACAATCCAGAGAGGTGTGAAGACAGAGTCTCCATAGCTCACTCGCTCCTTGCACGAGGTGGAGACTGTGCGCATCAGTTATTACCAGACACAGCAAGTTTTTGCAATGGACACTTATTTGACTGAGAGACCAAATTCATTGGACACAGAAGTCGCTAGTGACTTGAGCTGGACTTGAACTGGCATTCTAGGTGTGAAAGGCTCATGCCTCCTAAGTCATCCTCCCACGGGGTTTGCTGGAGGAGGGAGCTAGAGCCTGGAAAATGCATTCAGAAAGGCCCAGTCTTTAGAGGCTACTGAATGCTTTGAGGTCATGTCAGTCCAGCTGGCAGCTGGTGTTTGGTAATGGTGCAGTTTGAACCACTTTGCTCATCTGGCCGGAGCGAAGGCATAATTCCCAGAGATATTGTGATTGCTGACAAACTTGAAAACATTAGCCATTTGCCAAGTTCAGGTCAGAGAAATATTTGGATGCTAACCCAACTCCTCCCCAACTCTTACTTGTCCGGCTCTTGGGCTGGATAGCTCATGGGAAGTAACTCAGGAAGCTGGACAGGGTATGAGAAGGCAATGAAAGGGGTTTTTTTATAGCATCGAGGAAGTCTGGGTTTTAGTCTTAGGTTCCTGTCTGCTTTTATTGTATCCCAACCCATTTACCCTCCCTCCACCCCTGCCCCAAATAGAAGGCCCTACAAAGTGGAGTCATTTTTTCAGAAGAGCTCAGGGCCAGATTTTCAAGTGCTCAGCACCTGTAACTGGGTAGTGGGCTCCTTGGAAAAGCCAGCGCCTTAGGCTGCTGTCTACATGAGCATTTCTGAGAGTGTGGCCCTGGGGTTCGCCTGTTCTCTCCAAGTGATACAGTGTGTCCGGGTGCTAGCCTGGATGCTTTGCATTATTGGATTTGCCAACTGCTTTTGTTACTTGTTCCTAGCAAAGACCTCTGCCCTCACAGGTATGCATTCATCACTCCTCTCCATAGGTATCAGACTTACTATACCTCTGTCATTGCAGGTTACCAAGGCCATATAATTTAAAGATACACAGTCTAAGGGCCATGCTAATTTATCTTCTTTCTTGGAAGAATGTCTTTTCTTATTAAATGAATATTCCTGATTCTTGTCTCTTTGTCACAAAGATACGTACATTGACCCAAATGATCGACATTTTAACGAATGGAAACACACACATGTAAATGAGAGGGAGTTTTTTGATGCATTAGCACCAGGTTCCAAACAACCAAGGTGGAGTTTTCAGAAACACCCAAGGGCTATTGACTGTTCTCAGGCTCTTTTGAAAATCCCATCCCTTGTCCCTAGCTGCAGTTTGTATCAAGGACTAGCTGACTTGGAGTATTTGAGTGCCCTGGAGTATCTTCAAGAAACCAGGCTGCTCGGGAATTTCATTGCAAATCAATATTTCTTTATGCAGCCCACATCCCTAATGGAATATTGCATGAGACTGTAGCACGGGATAGGAATAAAGACAATACAATATACACTGTAAGACCCTTTAAAGGGTCTCTCTTATAGTATGTTGAGCAATGCATCTCAAAATGGCCTATGTTCCCATTATTGACCTCACAGTAGCCGGCAGCATATCCTTGTACAGTAAAATCTGAAGTAGCTGTCACTCCCACCACACAGCCCCATGAAGCAGCCCCCACTGTATCCTGTGTACCTGCTATAGCCACCAAGCTCTTCCAAAAGTGCTCTACAGAGCAAGGTCTGGTCAGTAAAATGACTGTGTAAAAATGGCACCTTTGCATTCCACAGATCTGCTCCGAGTGTGTTCCCAGTTATAGCTCTATACTTTGCTGTCCAAATCAGTTTTTACTCCTTTCAGCCGAGCCAGTGCAGTTACAGAAGCATGAGCTAGATTCTGTTCTGGCTCATCCATCATCAGGAATTAGGTTCCAAATGCAGGGGCAAATTCTGCTCTCAGCCTTGCCTGTGCAACCCCATTGAAAACAACAGGAGCCCAGAGGTATAAGTGAGGGCAGAAGTGGAAGGCAGTGGTAGAGTTCAAGAAGTGTAATTAAAGGTGTAGTTTGGCCTTTGGAATCTTTACTCCTGGCGATGCACAAGCCCAAACAAAGTTTTTCCAATCCCAGGCTGAGTCTGCAGGGCTGGTAGTTAGAAATCCCCTCTTCTAACTGGGGAGCGGAGCATTTGCTCTGAATGTGACTCAGACACTGTGCACACAGAATCACATGATGCTTTTTTAAAAACCAAAAAAATGTACAGGGCTAGTTTTCAGAGCACAGTCACATTTCCACATCCACACACAGCAGCTAGGACCTCAGTTTTAAAGGCCTCATCCAAAAGACAGCAACACAAACTGTATGGAGCACAATCTGCTTCCAGTGCCTTCAGAGGACAAGGGGTTGGGTTTACCCTGCCATGAGTCAAACCTGTAGTCCCAGGCTAGTGAGGTATTTTGGATCTGATGCTTTTCCCACTACGACGTCTAACCTTACAACAAAATGGGAAGGACTAGCAGACAGCCTGAGGGGAGATCCAAAGTAGGAGCTAGCCAAGGGACTAGACATTCAGCCCTACAGCTGGTTAAGGAAATGCATATACATGAGCAGCTCTGTTTGTGTGCTCAGTACAGCAGTGGGTGGGAGAGTTCTTCTAAGCAAGGAGAATTAACATCTCCAAAACTCACTGCAGAAGTTAATCATTCATTTGTGAGGAGATGAGCAACTTGTCCTCAATCTTTTCTAAGTCCAGGTATTCAGCACTTCCTTGTTCTTCTTTCTGCCAGACTGAGGGTATTTCAGGCCATTGCATGTAAGCAGGGATTGCCCCTGCTCTCAGAGCTGGAATACGCAGGTGTAGGGAGCCTATTGCAGGAGAGCAGAAGTAGGGCGGGAGGGGTGGACGAGGTGCTCTGAGACTGATAGCCTGAAACCTGGCTGTACTCTCATCCCATCTGGTAGCCAGGTGGGGCTAGGTTAGCATGTGGCCAGGACACCTCTATGGAACATGAAGTGCTGGAAAAAGTGGTGTTTGTTCAGAGGTGTTCCTCCACCCAGGGCCTGATGCTGTGATCTCACGCCTGTTGGAGAGGAGGGTGCTCAGTATCTTGCAGGATTAGCCCCAAGTCAGTACAGGACGAGTAGCTCTAGTGTGCTCCTAAAGGGGCTGTCTTCTGGATGAGACAAAGCAATGGTCCAAACCACATGTGGCCATTCCAGATCCCCTGACACTTTCAGAGAAGTGGAGGCATTAGCAGTCATGTCCTGGCCAAATTCTGACCTGGCTAGAACCAGTCTGCTTGCCTGAATGCCCCCTGCAGTTACAGTATTCTTCATTCCCTGTTGCAAACCACTCTGTAGCGTTGGTGTATGCTATTAAACAGCTTCTGTGTTCCCCCTGACATGGGTGAAGCGATATCCCCTCCATACAGGTAGGGTGGAAGGCAGCTTAATTAGTTCACCCCTGAATTCTTTCTTGCCACGTACAAACATTAAAACATTGTAAAGCAGTAGGAAATCCTCAGATGAAAGCTCCTCTGGAAAGGCACAGTATCACTGTAGTATTTTATATGCACATATGATTTATTGGGACTGAAAATGAAACTAAATCTAGAGGGGGGGAATAAACAATAGAACCAACCTAATTCACACTGAGTAAAGATGAACCAACAACAATAGAGAAAATAATTGACAGGAATAATGTATTTGATTAGTTTTGCCTCTTTTTCTGTTCACAGTTTTTTCCAGCTTTAAGAAAAATGACAGAATCGTAGGACTGGAAGAGACCTCAAGAGGTCATCTAGTCCAGTCCCCTGCACCCATGGCAGGACTAAGTATTATCTAGACCAGGGGTCTCAAACTCAGTTTATCTTAGGGCCCGTGCCAGTCCTCATATCCTCCCAGCGGGCCAATAATGTCACTGAAGATGGCATTCAGAAAAGAAAACGTTTATACTGTATTTTATTTCAAGGTTTCTTAGAAATAATAAAACTGTTGTACAACTTTATACAATTCTTTGCCTGCCAGAGTGTTTTTAGTGTTTTCCAGACACCTGGCAATGCTTCAGTTCTGTCTCTTTGTTGATGTTTGGCCTCAGTGACTGAGCAGTTGAAACCTTCAGGATTGCAGCAAGGTGGGCATCAGATAGTTGTGGTCGGTATTTAGACTTCTTTATATTCATTGTGGAAAAAAGTGACGCCGCCTCCATGGGAGACTCTGCCCAGCAACTAATGATGGTATTTCTGTCCCTCTCCCCCAGCCAATGGGAGCTGCAGGGGAGGAGGCACCTGCAGCAGACAGAGCCAGCAGCATGCATCTCTTCTCCGTGTCCACTGTCGGGAGGTTTTTAAACCGCAGATGGCCTGTGGGCTGGGACTTTAAGACCCCTGACCTAGCCCATTGTCTAGCCTGCTCTTAAAAATTTCCAATGATGGAGAATCCACAACCTCCCTAGTCAATTTATTCCAGTTCTTAACCACCCTGAAAGGAAGTTTTTCCTAATGTCCAACCTCAACCTCCCTTGATGCAATTTAAGCCCATTCCTTCTTGTCCTATCCTCAGAGGATAGAAGAACAATTTTTCTCCCTCCTCCTTGTAACAATCTTTCATGTAGTTGAAAACTATGATCATGTCCCCTCTCAATCTTCTTTTTTCCAGACTAAACAAACCCAATTTTATTATTTTAAATCATATCATGATTTTGAATCATTCTCTGAACACTTTCTGAAAATATCAGCCTGTAAATAGTTGTGCGTATTCAAGAGGTGTCCAGTCAAAATGAACATAAGTCACATGGTATGGTTGTGTGTTTCTCTTGGAATCACACTTGGGGGCAAATACAGTTTTCAAGTTCAAAAATGCACTTTCCTTGATGAATATGCTTGAATATTCACTTAAAAGTTGATGTTTCCACAAATATTCCTACCCATAAACTGAAATCACAAGGGTATCCAGATATGGCAAATCTTTTTGACAACAACAAAAATGGCAGGGAGGTTGGGGGTAGTCATTCAGTCCTAGAATGAACAGGATTCTGATGAGCAAAGGCTCCTAGAACAGTTTTCTACCTCAATATGACATGAAGCATCAGAAAGCAAAGCATATCTACCTAACAGTGGGCAATATCGCTCCATGTGTAATGAACCATGGCTGCACATGGTCATCAGCAGGGATAGAACCCAGAACCTTCTATAAATACAAGCCTCTACCACTCACCTACAGGAGAGCTCCTCTGGTCTGAAAAAATAGTAGGCTGTTGTAATTGCTTCCACTAGAGGAAGACACAATCACATGCACTAGGCCAATGTGTGAGGAGCACCAGAAACTCTCAGATGTGCCAGAGCAGGAGATAAGGAGTCAGAATATCCCAGTTCTCTTCTTGGCTTAGACACTGACTGAAGTGTGTAACTCTGGGATAGTCGCTTAACCTCTCTATGCTTCAGTTTCCCAGTTCACCCTAAGATGTTGAGAAGGACATTTGTCACTGTAATACACTTTGAAACCTTAGGACTAGAGGCACGATGTAAGTGTTATGGCATTAGTGTAAAACATAGGCTGGGCATCCAGACTGATTGCAGGAACTCCAGGTCACACCCAGAAGGGCTACAAGTCAAGTTATACATAAAAGTTCAGGGCTCTCCAATATGGGGACCAGAGTCCCCATATTGTAGCAGCTTCTAGGTCACCCCTCAGCCTGTCCCAGGTGTGGGGGATTTGTGTGAGGAGAAGAAGGTATGGCTAGGTTGTCCTTACATTCCACTCCTCTCGCTATAGGAAGGACGCCTCTGGTCGTTGGCAGCCAGCGTACATTAGAGTAGGCCTGAGACTGCTCTAGTGTTTTCCCGGGGCCAGGTCAGTGTTCACTGGCCCGGGGATCACTGCTCACCCCCTACCTTGCACTAAGTGCAATTTGGTCAGACCATAGAATCTGGCCCAAGGCAAGAAACCGGCCAGAAGGAGCTGAAGGAAGGAAGGAGACAGTAGATACAATGGTGCATCCTGGCACAGGGTCCCACCTAAGGAGGAATGCACAATGAAAACAAACTCAGGGACACTACAAGTCTCTGTCCTGGGCAGATGTTGGGTATATTATTATTATGCAGATCAGACAGGGCTTCACTTTGATTAAAACAAACAAACAAACAAACAAAACAAACACAGCACCGAGTCTCAGAGCCCAGGTCAGCTGGTTCAGGCTGCGGGGCTGCAAAAAGCCATGCAGATATTCAGGATCGGGCTGGAACCCGGGATCTGAGATCCTCCCCTCTTATACAGGGCAGACGGCTCTGGCACTGCTAGGACAATTTGCCCAGCCAAGGCAGTGTTTGGAAAAGGAGGTCATTGAATTATGTTCCAAGCCTCTTCCAGTTTATACTGGGCTTCTCAGAGCCCCAGTACCACGGCAGGGACCACTCCTGCACTCCCCAAAGTCAATAGGAGATTTGCCATTAACTTCAATGGGAACTGGACCAGCTCCTGAAAAATCAGAAGAGCTCCTAGAAGCCTACAGCTGTGGAAGAGACTCCTGAGCAGGAATGGTCTCTGTTATAAAGGAAAACACACTCACGTATGCTGGAGAAAAGGGTCAACTTCAATCTCTGGAACATCTGGTACTGCCCTTTCCTGCCCCTAGCGCAGATGAATTTCAAAACAAATTGCTTTTGAAGCGAAACCCAGGACCTGGAGTTTGCCCTGTGGCACCTGGCAAAGTGAGACACAGCTTACCATGAGACAAACATTCAGTGTTGCTAATACTTCCCTGAAGCACTAGCTAGTTGCCAACATTTTGTATTCTTTTCTCTTTTCCTGGCACACTAGATAGCTGTTCACACATGCAAACACACACACGTTAGGCCCGGGTGTTCTGCACAAAGCACACTGACCTCTATACTGCACTAAGCTTATATACAGGCTATAATTTTCAAGATGGATAGTTTATATCGGACTGTCCTTTCAAGAGCAAGTCCCAGTGGGAAATCTCCCAGAGCTATGAAAACCTGGCTGGAAGCAATCTCTGGTTGATCAGCAGGCTGAGTTCTGCAGGTGCTCTGTGTTAATAAGGAGTGACTGTTGTTACAGTCACAGTCTATACAGCACTCTTTCCCCATAAAGTATCCCCAAAGTGCTTTACAAACCCAGGGCCAGAGCCATAGCTGGTGTAAATCAGCATAGCTCGGACTCACCCCAGCCATGGATGCAGCCCAAGATTTGTGAAAAGTGCTTCACCTCCTATTGCAACGCAATCATCAGGGCGAAATATAGCAGCCATTCAACAGCACGCACAGAACAATCCTCCACAACAGAAAATGTGTGTTTGGGGGGGACGAGGGAGACACTACAGCAGATTTTTTTTTAAAGTATTAATGTAATTATCTCAGAGTTTGCTTTTGGGCAGAAAATTGGAGAACAGTCCTATTCATGTACAAGTGCCATGAAATCTTTAATGACTACGAGCCAGTAGGACAGTCTGACATCCTATCTGAAGCACTGTACTCTCCAGCACACCTGAACCTACACACCTTACACTTTGTGCACCTGAACCTGTGCATAGGGGGTGTGAACTGTCCACAGCTCAGACTGGGGGCACGGCATAGCCACTCTGCATGGGTGGCAAGGACAACATAGGGATTTGCAGAGCTAGGCCCAGAATGCAGCCCACCACTCTTCTATGCCATGTTGGAACAGAGGTCTAGTACTGAGCCGTCTCTGGGGGTTTCCCTAGTGCTTTCCCATCCCAATCCAGGCCAGCCCCATTTTTCTTGGGCATGTGGCAAGATCATATCCAAGGCTGTACATTCGCAGATCGTGCCCCTACGGTATCTGCATGATTATTTTATAGGGAGGCCTCACATCTGTCTGAATACCTGTATTCAAATTTGTTCAGGAATTGTTTTTAAGTGTCTCTATCCCTCAGCATATGCAGCCAATACCTCCAGGAAAGGCAGCCACATCTCAGTAAGCCTTAAGAGGCCTGAGCTATTAGAGCAGGGAAGGCAGAGGTGAGACATTTCCGTTCCCATATGGATCAACGGCAAGCCAGAAGCCCAACAGAGCTTGTACCAGGGTAGCCAGCCCCTTAAATGAAGTTGGGCTCAGCGCTCCTGTTCCAATGCAGGTGCCCCCTAGTTTGGCGTGATGAAGAAGGTGGCGCTTCCCCTGGGAGTTATAAATGAGAGCTTAGAAGCCTCCTGAGAATAAAGATTGCTCAGAAGAAGAGCTGGACTGGGTGCTTCAGGGAGGGGATGTCCCACACAGAGGGAGTGGTGAGAGACCCCTGACTGAGCAGTGGAGCCAGGTCAGGCTGGTGAATGCAGAAGGCAGGAAAGCAAGTCATGAGGGGCAGGAAGGAAATCCCTTACAAACTTCCCCGGGCCAGAGAGCCATGGCTGGAAAGGGCTGAAGGCTGAGAGCAGCAGAGGGAAATGCCTGCTGGTTGCCTGAGCTGAAACTGAAAGGGCTGATGGCCGAGGAATGATAGTGGAGTGAGCCTGCAGATGACTCCAGCTCTCACCTGGAGATGTAGCTGTGAAACAGATGGGGTGCAGAAGCACCCCAGCTAAAGGGCCTGGGGTGAGAGATGCTGGATCTGAACCGTACCTGAGAGCCAAGCTCTTGGGAGGAACAGGAATTCTGCACACATGGAAAAGAAGAAGGAGGGAGAAAGGACAGCAAGAAATGGGCCCATGCCATGGAAGTTCTGCTTGCTGAGTCCTAATCAAGCCTTGGCAATCATCCCTCCAGTTGTCCCTACTGCCTCACAGTCCCCCAAATGGAGCCATCTTTAGTTGGGTTTTAATTCTCATGGCGTGTATTTCAAACACAACAGGTGACCCACATCACTAACCTTAGCTCAGAGGTCCTCAAACTGTGGGTCGTGACCCCACTCTAATGTGGTCTCCAGGGCTGGCTTAGACTTGCTGGGCCCAGGCCTGAGCCTCACCACCTGGGGCCAAAGCAAAGCCCAAGGGCTTCAGCTGTGGGTGGCAGTGCTCAGGTTACAGCTCCCCTGCCTCAGCTTTTCCGCCCTCCCTTCCCCGCCCTCCCCCCAGAGCAGTGGGGCTCTGGTGGGCTCAGGCTTCTGCCCCCTTTCTGGGGGCACCTGGACTTTTTGTTGTCAGGAGGGGGTCGTGGTGCAATGAAGTTTGAGAACCCCTGCCTTAGACCATATGTAGAGAGAGAAAACTGACCCTTCTCAGAGAAAACTATCATAACAACCCCTCCCCCGCCTGCAGCACTACAAATGAAAAAGAAAAAAAAAGCAGAACCCATTTTAACAATTGGCATGGTTAAAAAAAGTATAATTTGTTTCCAAGAAACAGCATCATTAATTTATAGTATCAAATGTAGGGAATTTCTTTTGTAGAGAAGCCACTTTAAAATGAGAGAGTCTCCTGTGGCACCTTATAGACTAACAGATGTATTACAGCAGTGGTTCTCAAACTGGGGGTCACGACCGTCCAGGGGTCACAGGGCGATTCCAGGCGGGGGGTGCGAGCTGCCGATGGCTTCAGTGGCATTTCGGCGGCAGTTCAAAACGCGGGAGCATGTCCACCGAAAAGCCGCCAAAGTGAAAGCTTCTGCTGTCAACTGCATGTAGAGGAACGCTGTGTCCGCCACATTGAACACTTCCGCTTTTGGCAGCATTTCGGCGGACATGCAGTGCTCCAGTCTGTGTCCGCTGAAATGCCACCAAAAGTGGAAGTGTTCAGTTCGGTGGTATTTCGGTGGACATACCCCCTGGGCCGCGACAGGACGGCAAAAGTGAAAAAGGAGGTGCCAAACAGCAAAGTTTGAGAAGCGCTGTATTAGAACATAAGCTTTCGTGGGTAAATACCCACTTTGATCCGACGAAATGGGTATTCATCAACGAAAGCTTATGTTCTAATACGTCTGTTAGTCTATAAGGTGCCACGGGACTCTTTGTTGTTTATGCAGATCCAGACTAACATGGCTACCCCTCTGATACTGAACACTTTAAAATGGACATTTTCCTTTACCAAAATTACAGTAAATTGATATGATATGTGATTAGATCATGTCCATACTTTCATAGCAAATTATCTTTCAGTAGGATACTGGCTCACAACATAGCCCTAGGCAGAAAAGCTTGGTTTACCTCAAGTTGAAAGAATCTTTCACTTACTTCAGACACAAAAACCTTATGCAAAAAATGCAGT
Organism: Dermatemys mawii; assembly: GCA_007922305.1. Classification (NCBI taxonomy): domain Eukaryota; kingdom Metazoa; phylum Chordata; order Testudines; family Dermatemydidae; genus Dermatemys; species Dermatemys mawii. The sequence continues at coordinate 2,784,358 of ML677352.1, forward strand.
TTCCCTCCCCAAACATGACCCCTTCCCACCACACACCCACTCTAGACAGCCTGGAAATTCCAAGTTGAGGCACTCAGCTGATAAACAGAGGACTTCAGCCTCCAGAACTGTCAGTCCAACGTCTTTCGCAAACAGTTTGCAGATCTATACGTATAATATCTGTGTGTATAAACTGCTGCTCAGCACAGGTCTGACCTGCCTCTGCTAATACTAAACTCTTAGCCAGGGGTTCTCGAACTGGGGATCAAGACCCCTCAGGGGGTCATAAGGTTATTACATGTGGGGTTGTGAGCTGTCAGCCTCCAAATCAAACCCTGCTTCGCCTCCAGCATTTATAATAGATTAAATATTTAAAAAGTGTTTTTAATTTAAGGGGGGGAAGTCGCACTCAGAGGCTTGCTGTGTGAAAGGGGTCACCAGTGCAAAAGTCTTAGCAGAGGGATTACTGCCAAAGAGGAGGCAGGAGCTATAGCCTGTGTCATGCAGGAGATCAAATGAGATGATCAATAGGGTTTCTTCTGGCTTTGGAATCTGAGTCTATGTACTGTTTAGAGACTGTGGGGCAGGGGGGATTCTGGTTTATGGGCATGGGACTTTTGGAAACCAATGAACCTTGCAAAAAGGGCTATTTATATACTTTGAAGGCTGCACTGCATTTATTTGAAGAATCAAGAGGGACACTGAAGCAAGGGACCATATGCAGGGCTGCCCTGAGACCATGAGGGGATACCCAGGAGAAGCCCGCGTGTTTAGAGCTCTTCGTACAAAACCTTCCAGGCAGAAATAGCCACCTCTTAGTGCCAATCTTCCAGGAGATCCATATGCTACAGCATGGCAGTGCTGACCAGTAGCAGTTGCATGTGAGTGTAAAAGAGGGCACTCAGCAGCGGCACGCTTCCTCAGGGCCATTCACGGTGCACCAGGCTCTCCTCAGAGCACTCCCTACTGACAGACACTCCAGTGCTCCGCTTCTTCTCAGGACTCAGCCCTCCAGCTAAGTCACATTTAGTCCTGCCCCTTGCAGGGTAGGCAAAAAGCCCAGTAAACTAAACTCAGGCAACTTCATTTTTCACCATCTGGGCTTGCTCCTGTACACGTTCTTCCCTCCTTCCGCGGCTCTGCCAGATTGTTCCCCAGCTCTTGTGCAGAGCGACACCTTCCTCCCTGGAAGCCTGGTTCCAAACTCAATAGTCCTTCTTCCCTTTGTGGCAGGGAGTTTTTGCATCACCTTTTCTGGTGCCCGGGTAGGAGAACCCAGGCCCTCCCTCTTCTCTGTCCAGGGACCCTTTGCAGAACAGCAGCTAAGGTTTACTCCCTCACACTCCTCGATGCCTTCCTGGACTTCTTCCTCACTTGGCCTTCTTTCAAGGCCCTTTCCTGAAGCCCCTCAGGCTTACTGTATATCGGCCTCTTGCCAGGCCTTTCCCCTACACACTAGCAAGCAGAGTAGGGAAGGCAGATTTTTTTCCCCTTCCCACTTTCCAGATGCAACCAAGTGCACCAATTGTTCTGTCTCCAGTTAAGTCTTATCTCCTGTGTGGAATACCTACCCCATCGCAGTAAGAAAGGGCATCTGTGCAAGGAACACACACACACCCCCGCCCCCCAAAAAAGTCAGAATCTCTTTTGTTCCAAGAAGTGATGCTAAGATCTTAAAAGCTGCTGACCACAAAAATAATGATGGGAGATTGAGCAAATTAATCATCAGCTTTCATGTTTCAGGCTTTGTCAAGCAGGAGGGGCTATAATGCCACGCCATGGTCACCCTGCGGTGAGGTCTGCTACGCAACGTGAGTTGCTATAAACAAGTTCATGGCTTTCGACTATCCTGTACACTAACGTACTGCCCTGCAAATGTCAAGACAGACAGACAGCCTCACAATCCCCAGTTCACCTTCTTAATGGAAGACAATCTCCTGACAACAGAGAGAATCCTAAATGTTGTTATCCACTTAGCTTGGTAGCTCACTCAGGAATTCTTGTATCAGAGAGGTAGTCGTGTTAGTCTGGATTTGCAAAAGCAACAGTGTCTTGTAGCACCTTATCCCTAAGATCCTTAGATCCTTGTAGCACCTTAGATCCCTAAGATCTGTTAGTCTATAAGGTGCTACAAGACTTTGTCAGGAATTCTTGTCACTTTCACTAAATGGGGGAAGGCATCTAGTTCAAGTGGATTGTTCTTTGGTGGGTTTAGAGGACAGATTTGAAACTCTACAGTACTTTAGATCAGTGGTCTTCAAACTGGGGTGCACGAGCCACCCTAGGGGGTGCGTGAGACCCTGGTGCTGCCGCCGAGCCTGCCCGGGAGACTGCCAAACTCCTGGGCGGGCTATTTTGGTCCCACCGAAATGCCGCTGCGGAAAGCGGAAGCTTCCACTTTCTGCGGCGGCATTTCGGCGGACATACCCCCGGGGGACCGCCAGACTTTTCCCTCTGTGGAAAGAGGCTGTGGGGGGGAAGTTTGAAGACCCCTGCTTTAGATCATGAACTAATTATCTATATCCAAGCATCGCTACCTAGATCCTAATGGAGAACTAGGGAGACCTTCAAGGGTTGTGCTCTCTACCTTCTCCAATCTGTCTTGACCCCTCAGCCAGGTCTGATTTCCAAGATCTGGGCTCAGGAAGCCAGTGACACCTTGGCAACACACAATCAACAAGGCAGCATCCACAAAGACCACATTTGCATGCTTGAAGTCTCAAGCAGGCACGAAAGCATACAATTTAAAACAAGGCCCGGAGAACCCCATGTCGTGTGGAAATCAGATTTTCATTTTAATAATACTTTTTAAAGTGAATTTAGCTCTGGACTCTGAAGTCTCCTATTAATCTACAGAATGAGCTACTGTATGGTATAGGCACTGGCAGTGCAAACATCTTCCCCTCTATTCTCCCAACGTATTGTGACAAAGTTCCGAGTCTGTATTTGTGGGTCCTGTGCTTCCTGGCAGATTTAGGGGCCTCAGAAACTCACCTAGGCCCCAGAGTGACCTCCCTTTCTCAGTAACTAATTAGGGGAGGCAGAAAGCGGGGGAGCCCAGGCCCACCCTCTACTCTGGACTCCAGCCCAGGGACCCTAATAGTATCAGCTAAGATGGCTGACCTTTTATCCACAAAACACAATACAATTCCCTGGGCTACTTCCCCACAGCAGTCCCCACTTCTTCAAACTCCACTTCACCCTTACCTCAGGGCCTCCTTCCTTGCATATATGTTGTCTACCACTCAGTCTCACCAACAGCACAACTTCCTTCCACAGCTCCTGGCATCCACACCCACCTGACTAACTGGGAGGGTTTTTTAACTGGTTTTAGCCAGCCCCTGATTGGCTTCAGGTGTCCCAATCACGCTAGCTATTTCTGCTGCTTTCTAGAAGCTCCAGGTGTCTTGATTGGCCTGGAGTAGCCTTTGTTTGGCTATCCAGGGAAGAGGGACCTGCACATCCTGAGGCTGATATACCTGCCTTCCAGCACTCTCTTATACCCTTCTGGACTGGACCCTTCCATCACAGTACCTACACTCAGCTGGAGAGTTGAACCTTATCTGGCAACAAGAGAGTGATAGCAAGGCTTATCCAATATAATCTGCCGAATGAACACTGACTCAGTGTCAGTTGCGTTGCTGATCTCTGTGATGTGCACACAGCTGCTCCCTGGGAGCTGGGCTGAGATCACTGGTTCATTTCCCGTAGATCACTGCCTAGCCTGGCCTGGACTCACGCTGGAGACCAGGAGCTGAAGGGGAGGAGGTAAGGGACTGACTAACAAGAATTTCTCCTTCTACCAAGAGAAACCACTTGGGATTGTCCAGTCTGCCCTTCTTGTTACCAGCACAGGGTGGTGAAGGCAACATCCAGGTGTGGGGATGAAGGAAGCAAACAGAGCGAGGCTGTGTTTACCCAGACCCACTGGGGAATAGCCCTGGGAGCATACGGCCCTTACACCTTGGTGCAGAATCAGCTCTATCTGTTCTGGGCCCCTCTGTGGCAACACATGGCATTCCAGAGCAGAGGGAAATGGGGTAGGGGTGGGCCACATTAGGGATGTAGTACATTGGGGACAGGTGAGGGGGTCACAACAATTGCATCCTGGCAATTCCGCACCCCTGCAAAGCTCCAGAAGAGCCATTCAGGACACAAGTTAGGGCCCGGCTGACTAAACCTTCACTGGGACAATGCAAGCTGGCTCCCCTCCATGCTAGCACTGGTGCAGGCATGAATCTGGCTCTATGCGAGCATCAGTGTGCCCAGATGTTAAAGCAAGGATCAGGAAGTTAGGAATTCTGGGTTCCATTCCAACCTCTGCCACTGGTCTGCTACTTCACCATGGACAAGTCCCTTAACCTCCCTGAGCCTCACTTTTCTAAGCAGACTAACCTTAGTCACAGGTGTGTTGTGAAGCTTTATGAATGACATTGGTGAAAAGATCCTAGGAAGAGTGGTACTGTATATGGGCCAAGTATTGTTACAGCTGTAGAAAAATGAAAGCTGCTAAAAGTAGTCAGGGACCAGCACAGAACTCAAAGCCACATGCCCAGCCTATACCTGTGATGGGCAAACGCAGGAGAGATTAGAAATTTCCAAGCACAGCCATTTAACTGCTCCTGGTGAATTAATTGTGCCTGGTGGCAGAGATTAAACCCAACAGCACAAGAATGCTGGTCCTTCCTTTCTCTCCCTCTCTCTGAATTCCAAGCTGACACCGTGTCACTGCTCAGGGTGTGGATTACATAATGGAGCTTATGAAAGGAAAGTGACCCAGCCGTGCCAGCCTGTGTGAAGCTCTATGCAAAGAGAAAAACAGGATCATGCTTAACTTTCCTGCAATCCCTGACTGGGGCTGTCTGTTCAGGAGTGTAAAGCAGAGTGGGGTGTTCAGGGCTGGGTTGGGGTCCCAGACAGCTGAGCTGGTCCCAGGGCTGACTGATCTGACACTCTTCCATCAGGAAGTGATAATTCTGGTATGGGGGCTCGGGGTGGAAAGAAAACAGGAGTGAAACAAAGAGGGAGAAGGGATGGGGAAGAGGCTTAAAAGGGATAGGAAGGCAGCAGCAGGTGAGAGATCCATAGATAAGGTCCTGATCCTCCTAAGAGATTAGCAAGAGCCTGATCCACAGCTGGTGTAAATCAACACTGCTCTGCTGAAGTCAATGGCCATACAGCACCCTCACTTACGGACCCCATTAGACATTATAATTAGCCATTCATTGGCCTGACTTAACTCAACCTTTGTGTCTCCCACTTCCCTTCCTGAAAACCAACTCTGGTATGTGCAAGTCAGGTTCCTCAGCTGGTCTAAACCAGCACAGTTTCACTAAAGTCAATGGAGCTATATCACATTACACCAGTGTGTGGGGGAGTCTGGCCCCAAATTGCTTACTTACTATCTCTTGCCATGGGAGAATTTTGGGGTGATGAGGCATTGCAGAGATATGGCAATTAGCAGTGAGAGGGGTTTGCCAGTTATGAATAGTCATAGCTATTTGCCTGGTATGATATATTTCTGGTAGGTTATATAAATGGCTAAAATAAAAGTTTTATCTTTGATGAAAGCCTGTGTTTAATTGGTTACAAAGGTATTTACTTGCTATGGACTTTTGAGCCTCTCCCTAGCTGACTATTTATTATTTGTAATGCATTAGCAGCCCCTAGGAGTCCCAGTTTGTGAGCTCTGCTGCTACTTTCACAGATCCACAGTGTTACGTACTTCAGAATAATCCCATGCTGCTGAACTAGCTGCTTTGCACTAGCCATTCAATAAATCCCTCAAAGGACTTTGAAGACCAGGCAGTCAAAGCCTGCATGCTCTCTAAAGCCATTAGCTGGTTAAACTCATGAGCTCCACAGAAGTCTCTGAACCAAGCATGGACTCTCCTTTCCATACTTTCTAATACTTAGAGGTTTTTGAGTTTGGGGTTAACTTAGAATTTCCTATTTGTGCCTTTCCAAACCATCAATGCTCTCTGAATGGCTTTCCCCTAACATCGCTGATCCATGTTTGCAACCTTAACTTCAACTTCAAGTTAGTCTGAGAATTGGAAAAATGTGCCAAGTATTGTCAGATTTGCCAGCATGCTTGCTTGACTAGGGATGGATGACTCTCTGGAGGTTTGGATCAGACTAGTCTCACAAGTTCAGAAACAATCAGATCCTCCTGGATCCGCCAAATTGGGTAGGAAAACACGAGAACACACTCTCCAAAAAGGATACAAGAAATAGTCCAGCCATCTTCCTCTGACGGGCTCTGAAAGCACAACGACACCATGAGTAAGCGAAAGAAATGTCCAAGAATCAGAGGGGTAGCCGTGTTAGTCTGGAATTGCAGAAGTGACAAAGAGTCCTGTGGCACCTTAAAGACTAACTAAAGTTTTAGAGCATAAGCTTTCGTGGGCTAATATCCACTTCGTCAGATGCATGCAGTGGAAGTTACCAGCCACGCCTGGTTACTTCCACTGCATGCATCCGACGAAATGGGTATTAGCCCACGAAAGCTTATGCTCTAATACTTTAGTTAGTCTTTAAGGTGCCACAGGACTCTTTGTCAGAAATGTCCAAGTTATGTGAACTTTGTCACACCTCTCTGTCTGGAGTTCGGTTTGCATTTTGGGCAAGGTTGCCAGGGATTTTTTTTTTAAGTCTCCCTTTTAAAAGGGAACTGTGAGCTCTATGGTGAAACTTGTTTAGCTGGATAGTAAATCTCTTTACTGTTCCCCTTGTCTTACATTACTTTTCTTTTAATATATCTTCCTTAGTCTGGGAGCTCCCCAAGACAGGGATTATCCCTTCTTCTATATCTGGAAAGCACCTGTAAGATATTGCTGCAGACAAATATTAATAATTGGCTTTCAGATCGAAAACCACTTTGTCCAGCGACAACATGCCATTGGGTTCTGCAGCACCGCGAGTTTACACAGCTTTAGCAGACCAGAAAGAGAACAGTAAGGGTGTGAGGACTGCATAAAGGGCAGAAATGGTGACAGAAACTTTAAACTGTTCTGTCTACCTGGTAGGAACCTGATCTCTTGGTGGCAGCATTAATTACTATTTATCATGGACATGCGCACTGTACAAAGAGTCCCAAGCAGCCCCGGGCTATTTGAATAGCTCACCTCTATGGTGACCAGATGTCCCAATTTTGGGACCTTTTTCTTACATAGGCTCCTATTACCCGCACCCCCTGCCCTGTTTTTTCACATTTGCTGTCTGGTCACCCTACTCAAAGTTATTCTGTCATTGCATATAGAAAAAAATCAATTCACTAGAATCTTAGCTCTCTTCCTGGTATTAACAAAACACAAGATATTCAGAGTTAAAGTCGACATTCTCTCCTTCACTCGGTTGATTGCTTCTTTCGGTGTGTATAGGGGGACTAACTTCTCAACGAAAACAGAGCTGAAGCCACTGATTTAGACTGGGTTCACCTTTGGGGCTTTAAAGGTCCTAAAAGCTGCTTCCAGCTTGAGGATTCTGCATGGTCCTCAATCACGTAGCTATAAAAATTTATTAAATGCATTACTCTAGCACCTAGGAGCACAAACATAGAACAAAAGAAGAGCCCTTCCTCCAAAGAACTTACCATCCCGTGGATCCAGACAAACGGGGAAATACAAGGAAACAGACAACCGTGGCAGCATGACAGGCCATGGTGCCAACACTTCACCCTCCCCCTGCAGCCTAATCATTGTCAAGGTATTTTTAGGCATCGCTGCAAGGGATAATTTTAAGTTTTGAACTTGTTTCAAAGTAAAAATCAAAGCAACTAACCAAGTGAAGTAAAAGAACAGTGCCAGTCAGGGTGCTGCAGGTGAGAAATGTGCAGCTAGAACAACACAATGCCTCTCCTTCTTCCATTTCCAGGAAATTCATTGAATAAATTCATCGCATAAAATGATGAGGCTAATCTCAAAGCAGCTGGCACATTGTTTCTGGCGGTGCTAACAACCAATAAACAAGGGTAACATCATTTGCTCAGCTCTACAAGATGAAAAAATAATGGGGAAAATGTTTTAATTTATACTTTGACAAATAAATTAGATTATTCAGTGAATATTGTTCCTCCAGGGTGAGGTGCAATCTAATCAACACTAAAGCAATAAAAGGGAACATGCCCTTTGGCCTGGTGAAATTTCACATGCGTCACAATGGACCCCAAGGCACTTCACAAACTCGATTAACTGATTATACAAACTATGTGGCATTACAAGATCACTTAGCCCTTCATTGGTGAGTGGCTACAAACTATGAGATAGGGTTAGAACAGGAAATAAAGACTGTTCCTAATTAGAACTACAGAGGAGATTTTAGATGGTTAATTAGCCAAACCAAAAGTTGGCCTGAACAGAAAGCCTGGATGCCATGTGACCTAGTGGGTAGAGCACTGGAATAGGTCACTGGCCTGCACTTTGAGCATGACTCGTCACTACCCTGTGCCTCGGTTTCCCTATATGTAAAATACAGATAATAGTACTGATCCACTTTGATAATCACTTTGAGCTCTATTACTGAAAAGTGAGCGGGGTATTATTCCCTTTGTAAACCATGCAAGTACTGAGCAACTAAAGCCTGCTTACCCTCTAACAGCGGACACAACCACAGCTTGGAGTAATACTCAGTTCCAATCCAGTATACTAGGTGAGCAGAATAAGGACTGTAAATGCAATTAAGAGTCATAAAACCCAGTTGCATGAAACTGGCATCTATCTACCTGGTTAACTACAACTAAAAACTAGAAAGAAGACAACAGAAGCTTTGATGCCCTAAGGACTGTAATGCAGTTACTGGCATCTTCCCAGTAATGAATTACTCCTAGACTTTGACTTGTGTGGCAAAGGCTCCAAGGAGAACAGGATGCAGTCCCAAGTCTATCTTTAGAGCTCTTTGCCATACAGTCATGCCTATTACACAGATCTACTCCCTCCAGGAAACCTTGAATGACATCTTCCCTGCCTTTCAAGATGCATTCTCATTCTACAAACTGGGTTCCTCAGAGACTCACTGCTTTGGTGTCTTCCTTGCCTTTAGTTAGTGACTGATCAGAGTGATATCCTAGACCATTGGAAGTCAATTGCAAATCTCCCAGTGATTTTACTAGGGCCAGGATTTTACCTCAGGTTCTTGATGTACACCAGCTTACTAGTGGTGTTACAAAAGCCTCTAGAAATACAGGGGAACTGACCTGATCTGCTTTGATAGGAAGATGGAAACGGAAGAGGACAAGATTTACCAATTTCTTTCCACCACTTTCCTTTTCTCAGGGGGTTCCTTTTGCTTTCTGATGGAAAACAGAGCCCCCGCCCCACTGCTGTTTGAGAGGAGGTATCTCTGATTCACCCACTCCCAGCATTATCTGCTTTATTGCGGGTGAGTGCATAAGAAGGGGATAAACGATCCTACCTTTGTGAATCTGGGCATGGTTCCTCTCCCACTGGTATCCCCTTGCTGGATATGATGAGGATGAGTTTCTCAGTCCAAACAATCACTTTCATTATTATTTGTTATTTTACAGTTAAGGCACCCATTGTGCTAGGCGCTGTACATGCACAGATTAAGAGACTATGTGCCTGATTCATTTGCTAAGAGTGCAGCTGAATAAAGGCTAAGCTGAACACATAGAACTTTATTAAACCTTGTGTACTGCTCCGGCCATGTGCCTGAGTTGCTTCCAGTCTAACTCCCCACATCTCCTTTCGTCTGCTGTCTCCTCTATAACGGCCCCTCCAGAGACCAGGGTCCTCTGCCTCCAGTTTTTACTGATCAGGCTACACTGCCCTGGACAGATACAGTCTATGTAAGACAGTAAGGAAAAGTTAATATCTCCATTTTACAGAAGGGGAACTGAGACACAGAGAGATTAAATGACTTGCCCAAGGTCATACAGCAAGTCAGTGCTAGAGCTAGAAGTAGAACGTGGTTGCTTGAGGGCATCACCTTTTTTCAGATGCAAGGTCATCATTCCTGCCATCATGCTTCTTTCCAGAGCTGAGGGAATGGTTCTCTGTAACTATTGGAGAGTTTGCCACTAGTTGATATGCTACATTAGGTATATTAGTAGGCAAATCTACCTGTGGCATAAAGCCACTGTGTATTGTTGGATTGCATTACATGACACTTTAGCAGATCATTAGTAAAACCCACAAACCCGTGTGTACACTTACAGGTAAATGGGCTTAAGACAAATAGTATCCAAAACCAAAACCAATGTGAGACTCACCTCCTAGAAGGGCTCCCACATGGCTGTAAAATTTTAGAATTTTTTAATGTGAGTCACTTTAAAACCATGTTAAGTTTCTTAACACAGGTCAAACATATGAACAGGACTGAGTGGGTGTCAGATGTCTGGGATGAGGGTGGTCTAGCCTAGTGGTCAGAGCAGGCATCAGAAATCAAGTGTTGGAACTAGGGTCAGAGCTGCAGTCAGGATTTGGTAGTCAGAGCCAAGGGTCAAACTGGAGGTCAGGAACTGGAGTGAGCAGGGTAACAGACAAGGAGGGGTTCAAAGCAGAGCCATGACTGAGGCAAGGCTGCATGCAAGGCAGAAACCCAAGAGACACCACAATGATGGGAGCGAGCATTGAGCAGCCAGTGAGCTGCTGCTGCTGGCTTAATACCCAGACCGCTGCTCCCTCCAGCCAATCAGGTGTCGTGGACAATCAGCCAACTTGCAAGTCGCCTGGAGACTAGCTCAGCTGCAGGCCTTGATTCCTGACTGTGGGCCCCTATTTCTAAGGTGTTATAGACTTACATGGTCTTTCCCAGCACTTAAGGACAGGTCTCTGGCCAAAGAGCTTACACTCTTTGGTCCTGATTCTGCAAATGATTCTGCACCGCCTTAACTTACTCATGTGAGCAACCCCATTGATTTCAGCGTGACTACTCACATGAGTAAAGTTAAAGAGGTGCATACGCATTTGCAGAATAGGGGTATATTTAGACAGTAAGGGATGACAAGCAAATGGTGGAGATGGAGGAAAGACAAGGATTATAATGGTAAGGGCCTGGCCACATGAGGCAGCAATGTGTGCTTAACAAGGGTGTGATTTCTAAAGAGCACCAATGTGTTAACAAACAGTGCTATGTTAACACGCACTAGGGAACTTTTAGTGCATGCCAACAGGGTCTACACAGGCCAGTTGGTGTATAATATGCTAATGAACTTTAGAAATCACATCCCTCTAGTACAGGGGTGGGCAAACTATGGCCTGTGGGCCACATCCGGCCCGCGGGCCCCTCCCATCTGGCCCCCAGTCGCAGAGGCTGGCCCCACCCCTCCCCCAGAGCCGCGCTGCCCTGGCACCGCTGTAGGGCTGGGGCTGCACGCTTCCCCCTCCCCCGGAGCCACACCGCATAGGCAGTGCTCTGGTGGGCCGGGGCTGCGTGCTCCTCCCCTCCCCCGGAGCCATGCTCCAGGGGCTGGGGCAGCACACTCCCTCCTCCCACAGAGCTGCGCTGCACCGCGCCGGCAGAGCTCTGGGGGCCAGGGCAGCGCCCTCCCCCGCAGCCGCATGCGCAGGCAGCGTTCCAGGAGCTGGGACAGCGCCCTCCCCCGGAGCTGCGCCACACCGGCAGCGCTCTGAGGGCCGGGGCTGCGCACTCCCAGCCCGCGCCGCGGGGGCCCGGGCAGCGCACTCACCCCCCTCCCCGGAGCCACGCCACATGGGGAGCGCTCTGGGGGCCAGGGCAGCGCACTCCCCACCCTCCCCAAGAGCCGCGCCATGTGGGCAGCACTCTGTGGCCGGGGCTGCGCGCTCCCCCCTTCCCCGTAGCCACGCCAAGCAGCCATGGTAAAGGGTTGGCGTTCCAGGGTGGTGGTGGGGGGCGGTCTGGAGGGAGCAGTCAGGGAGCAAGGTGAATTGGATAGGGGTGTGGGGTTCTGGAGTGGTGGGTTAGGGAGCAGGAGGGTGGATAGGGGTCAAGACACTTAGGGGACAGGGAGCAGGGGAACTGGGTAGGGGGTGGGGTTCTGGGGGGTGGTTAGGGGTCTCTAGAAGGGGTAGTCAGCAGACAAGTTCAGGTGGTTGGATGGTTTGGGGATTCTGAGGGGGCAGGAAGTGGGAGGGGACAGGATTAGGGGCGGGACCTTCCCTACCTGGCCCTCCATATAATTTTGTGCACCGAATGTGGCCCTGGGGCCAAAACGTTTGCCCACCCCTGCTCTAGTACATGTTACCACACCAGATGGACAAGCTAAAAGATATCAGATCTGCTCAGTTCCATACACATCTTGTTAGTTCCTTATTTTAATATATTGATATTAAATAGTGTTTGGATCAGAAAAAAGAAAGGCAGGGCTGATCTTTGCATTAAAAATAGAGTCAGCGTGCAAATAGTAAAAAGAAATGAATTGTGAATATTTTCCGAAGGAAAGCACGGATCTGAGTTGGTGGGATTTGTGTTTCAAACAGCCATGAGTTCATTATTCCTAAAAATGTCTGTGAGTACTTACAGTTTCACAGATTTTACCAAGAATGATTGTTTGTCAGAAATTTCAGGCTGGAAATGCATTAGTTGGTACTAACTATTTGTTATTCTGTTACTGAAAAAGTTTGTCCTCCAATCGCAAAGCAAAAACAATGCCACGTGATCCAGGCAACCAACCACACACCACAAATAATGAAGAGCAAACAGTCGACAATCTGAAAAACCCACAATCTGAAAATTATTTATCCCAACTATCTGGTGAATCAGTACTATTAATGAACACATGAAGAAAATCCAGGTTGGTTCATGGCCAAATTGCTCTGCAAAAAGAAGCTAAATTGGCAACTAGTATTATTTGAAACAAATTGTTCACTCAGCTATTCTTGTTGTTGGTCATGTTGTTGTAGAAAGTAATTTAAATGAAGAATTTAAAACACATGTTGAGTTAGACTGAAAGCCATCAAGTCTATAAGAAGAACTGCCCAGTCACTATATTACTCAGTGATGTTTATCCCTTCCCTCATTTACTAGGTCTTTGAATCTGCCATCACATAGGAACTTTGATATGAAAGATTCTGATTCCAGATCCCATTTTCTGTAATACAGTAGTTACAGAACACTCTTATGTTTCAGCTCAGTAAGGGTTCCTCAGAAGCTTCGTGTAGTGGTGGGTCTTCATTACAAACAATTATAGGATTTTAACAAAAAAGTATTAGACAAGGAAGCTCTGCATCAGGGTGGGCAAGCTTTTTGGCCTGAGGGCCACATCGGGGGATGGGGGGAATTGCATGCAGGGCCAGGGACTGGCACCACGTCCCTGCCAACCCTGAGAGACAGGGAACAGAGGGCTCTGCCTGTGCCTGTGATACCTGCCCCCAAGCTCCCATTGGCCCTGGTTCCCTATTCCCAGCCAATGGAAGCCTTGTGGGAGGTATCCACAGGCAAGAACAGCTTGCGGAGCTGTTTGCTCCCCCTTCCCCAGGGCCAGCAAGGACATGGTGCCAGCCGCTTCCTGGAGCGGGGTGGGGCCCGCAGCACCACAGAGGTGGCAAAACCGCAGGCAGGATCCAGAGCTCTGATGGGCCGGATTCGGCCCACAGGCCATAGTTTGCCCACGTCTGCTGTACATCATAGACCATAATTTAGGCAGTGGGTTGTAGCACAGCCATGATTCTGAAGACAAAAATTCCATGACTCTTAGGGGTCTCTTAATTAAGAGCCAGGGTTTTTGTCATGAAAAAATGACCAGAGCTCTTAAGAAGCAGTTCCAGTGAGCTGGTCACTACTTGACATTTTGCTCTGTAATATTAGTAAACATTGCACTGTATCTAGCTTGTAAGCCCATCGGGAAAGGGAGTCTGTCTTCTCGACACTCTTCTCATCTGCCCTGCACATCTATCATGTGGTATAAAAAACAGCTGATTGAAACATTCAGTTGGAGCCCTCAGCCAACATGGATACTCCTTTTGCCTCCAGCAACATGACTCTAGGACTGTGCACATTGGGGAGGTTTGCTGGAGGGGCGCAAAGCAGGGGGGAATAAAAACAGACTTGAAAGCTGCGAAATAAAACCCAGAGCAAGGCAGAGAAACAAAAAGTGAAGCAAGTGCGATGCACCATCACTCACCTTCTCTACTGAAACTCTTATTACAGCCCAGGATTCTGTCCGGAGACACTGCTCTTCTCACAGAGGCCAAAAGCTAGAGAAGACCCAATCTGCTGTTCCATGGGGTAACTTAAGCACATTAACAATCATTCAGGTGGAGCAACTCTTTTGCTCTGCTTTAATAGGCTGCTTTGTAGAGCCTGGCCCGAGGCAAAGTGACAGAGCCTGGCTTGCTCAGCTCATAGCTAGCTACTTCTGATTTGTTCCAGTAACTTTCCCAGTATCACAATCAGGCTGACTGTTCTATAATTCCCCAGGGTCCTTTGTGTTTCCCTTTTTAAAGATATGTACAAAGTTTGATCTTTTCTAGTCCACTGGGATGTCACGCATCCTCCATGGGTTCTCAAAGATAATTGCTAAATGTTTCAATAGTTGCTTAAATACCCTATCAAAGCACGTTTAACCTCATGGAAGCTGAATTCAGGAAGAAAGGCAGAGTACTGAGTACAGAGGCTGATGTATGGCATAAAGGCTGATTTACAGAGAGATCTATAAAAACCAGACAGTTCTACTGTAGCATGAAAAAGAAATTGCCATTGAGACATTTGGTACCTTTCAGGGCACTGTGAAAATTTAACAGGAAAAATACAGAAGAAACTTGCAATAAGAATTCATAATAAATAAGGGGTTTGCATGGGAAAAAAATCAACTCTCAGGCACCTCTAAACAAAAAGTAATTGGGCTGGCATGATTGTTTACTGAAAGAACCTAGGTGGGTGATAACAATTAAATCATCTTTCCTTTCACAGACAAACCTTTGAAGAGACTTGTGGATAATCATATTTTGATTGCATCAGAAGAGAATCAGAAAGACTTTGGCAAATTAGAAAGTTTAACACTTGTCTCAATGCTGCTTTGCCTGGTAATTAGATTTGAGAAGGCTGCAGTTCACAAAAAAGGATGTAGTTGACAAGTGCATCCAAAAGTTGATGATTTCATTCTAACTGCCTTCAAGGTTAGATCAAGGTTTGAATTGTCTGTCAATTATGTTGCTATTTTTATGAAGAATGTACTTTTGCATTGTTTATTAACATTGCCTTAAAATGTGAACATAAAACAAATTCCTTGTTTAAGAGAGCTTAGTGTAGGAGTCAAAGCATTTGATATAAAAAAAATAGGAAGTTCCTCTGAGGATTTCGGGTGAAGAATCTTTACTTTTTAACAGTTCCAATCTCAAAAAATGAGCTCTTTGCATTCTAATTAAGAGGTAATGCCCAGATAATAATAAGAGACTCAAAAATGAAAATTTACAGAAGAGGTTTTCTGAAAAGAAAGCATTTTTTCTCCCAGTCAGTAAAGGAGTCTGTTAAATTAGGCTTGGGTTTTTTTTAATTAAAAAAGTAGATCAATTAGATTTTAAAACATAAAGATCAGTTTTATAGTTTAACAATGATGGTTATCAAATTCCAGCCCAGTATTTATTTGACATGTTAAACAGGAGTAGATTTAATTCTTTATCAGCAGAGAACAAAGTAGTGCTGTTATAAATTACAAGCACCAGGTTTAAGTAGTAGGTTAGGGTATGGTTACACTTACAAGATTATAGCGCTATAGGTTATAGCGGTCCCCTTATACAGTAATATGTATAGTGCTATTGTATGTCCACACTCAGATGCTCCTGCGGTATAGCATGGCCACATTTGGGGCACTTAATGCGGCATTAAGAGCAGCGCATTAAGGCAGGTATCCCAGCATTCAGCTGGGTGCAACGTGCTTTTAAACGAGGAGGGTGAGGGGGGACGCGTTGTGTGTATGCGGAAGGAGAGAGACAATGGTTTTTCCGTTTTTCTGAAAGCCTCTCAGCGAGCCTCCTTCACAGAAGGCTTTGTTTTCACACAGGCTCCCTCCTTAAACATTTGCATTGCTTATCTGCCGAGTTAAGAAAGAAACTCTAAAGAGGTACTTCCGCATTCCTCCAGCCGAGTTCAAAACAAAGGGAAGAGACGTCAATTGCCTTAAATAGCTCTAGGCATCTCCAGAGATCACTTGTAGCGCAGTGGGTGTCCACATTCTTGCTGTAGCGCTACAGCAGCTGCGCTACAGCCCTTATTCCCCATGGGGAGGTGGATTAATAATAGCGCTATAACTCAGCAGTTATAGCGCTATTAGTGCCTTGCCAGTGTGGACGGGGAGTAGGTTATAGCGCTCGTGGGGGGCTTTATAGCGCTATAAAGTGCCAGTGTAACCATGGCCTTAGACAACTTGAGAAGCAATGGACTTGGGGAAACAGTGCCATTGTTTTATCAGTGGCTGTCACTCAAAGACATCTGATCATGCCATTTACAAGCACCTCCTAAGGCCCTCCGTGTTACCCTTTATTTGTATATATTAAAAAGGCTCCATGTCTTCTGCTGCCATTTGGGGCAGGAAAGAGATTGCACTTTGCCCTAACATAAAACACAGATGCCTCTCCCCTGCAGCCTTTGGCACTCAGCACACTTCACAGGCTAACCTAGGATCACATGCCCTCTTTTGTGCTGGGGGAACCTCTGCAAAAGAGTAAAAACTCCATTACAAATGTCTGCCTGTCTGGTTCTATCTCCCTGGGGGCTCGCACAGGAAATAATAGGTGCAGACTGGAGGGGGCGGGGAAAAGTGCATGACTCTGAAAGGCCTAATCCTCTGCTCTATTACCCCAGTCTTCTGGCTATTCAAAACACAGGCTACCGGCATACTCCCATAGGCTGGCATCTAGGGGAGACAGATGGGGATTACTACTAGTCTAACTAGCAGATCTCCATCAAAGCTCTCAGCCACATTTAGGAATGTCCAGTGGAGAGAAGTTCTGCTATCAAAAGCCACATAGGGACTTTTTCTCCTGTTTTGCTCAATTCCACTTGTAACAAAGGTGAGCACGTGGACCCCATTTGCTACAAGAACCAGGGAAAGAATTGGGAGAGAAGGGGACTCAAGCAGATCTTTGGCCTTGCTGAACCTCACATGGGTGATAAAGATAACCGCACACAAAGGAGTTTTGAGGTGGCTTTTTGTATGCAAATTCAAGGCACTCTGAGTGCTTACTCTGGGAAGGATGTTATTCTGCTACCTTGGGGGGGGGGGAGGGGCGCGGGGAGAGACATGACAGGACTAGTCCTCATGGAAGATTTGAGGGCAATGTGCAGCCATGGGCTTTGGGCTATTTTAAGGATAAGTTCTGATGGAACTCCATAAGAAACAAAACTGGGATGTCAAGATGGAGAAGAAGAAATAGCTGGATTCTTGGTACCCTACACCTGTGCCACAAGGTTGCAGTGAGCTTGTCAAATCTCAAGCTTACCCAGGGTGAGGCCTGATCAGTGCTGAAGGGGAGATGTCCAATGAAATCCCAGGCTCTGCGGGACAGTGATGGGGACAGGTGGGGGCGGGAGAATGCTTGGCAGTGCTGAGCCAACAGCCAGGATGGAGAGGCAGCACATAAAGAACGGTTCTGGTGCTCCCGGTCACAGGGGTAAGGCTGAGATCATCACCACTGATGGTTGGTCATAGGACACTCATGGCATGTCTGACAAGAGCAGGAATATTACCCCAAATTTGATCAAGTGTTAATCACTTTCTGCCATCTTAAAACTCCTCTGCACAATTCATTCTTCACTTGTGTTGCTGGCATATTCCACCCTGGAAGTAGCTCCATGTTAAAAACAGGGGAGTGATCTATAGGAAGCATATCACGCTAGCCCAAAACTACCCAAAAGCACTGATCTGTAGGTAGGCAAAGCATATGCAGGAGTGGATTCAGACTGGCCTTTAATAATATGCATGTCTGTAGCATAGCTACTGAGGACAGATCCTGTTTATGATTTAGGTCACTCATTAAGTAAGCAGCCTCCCCAAGTTACCAGTCCAGAAGAGGAGGGAGAGATATTAAACTACCAAGGTCACACAGCAAGCCTAGTGCACTGCCAGAACTAGAACTCACATTTCTGGCTCCCATTCACTTAGCCTAACTGCCAGCCCACACTTCCCCTCCAGGGAGGGCTACTTAGACTTTATGATTTGTGCACCCCTAACAGGGCCACTGCCATGAAGGGTGGCTTTGTTTGGGAGAAGCTGCTTTGTTGCTTTAGGAAGACAGCCGAGTCAGGGTTTAAGCAGAAATCCTCTCAGGTCTGAGGAGAGTTACATTTTTCACCTTTATTGAAGGATTCAGGCTGGGATTCTTTCGGGAGCCGGGTCAGCATTTAATTCCCAAATCCCCTTGAGATTTGCTTAGCTTTGGGCATGTAACTCCCTTCTGCACCTGTGAGAAGCCCAGCCTTGCATAAAGTACCATGGCCACAGTGGGAGGCCTCACAAACCTCCAGCACAGCTGAAAAACCTGCAGGAGCTCCCTCCTCAGATAACCAGCATTCCTTGGGGCATGTAATGGCCAAGCATCCCCTTTCCCAGCGCTGCCAACATGAGCAAGCCTTGTATGCCTCAGAAGCTAGCGTGACAGCCCATCTGAATCATGTATGCAGGCTTTCTAGGAACAGGCTCTCTTTTGATGGCTGGGGTTATGACAGTCTTTGCTGCCATCTTGGCTGTATAGGGCAAACTCATTTTCCTGTCTATTCTTCTATTAAGGGACCTGGGTAGTCAGACCTAGCTAGCCTGCTCTTGTATTACCAGCTATCACTTTGGAGGAACCTCTTGGAATTCAGGCTACCACAGAACCCTGGGCACAGACTTCCCCTCATGCACTGAGCATCAGGGTTTCTCCAATAACATTAGGTGAATTTTGTGAGGGGGTATCTCCTACCAGTGGCTACCTGGCACAACAAGGAAAGGGATGGAGCAGAGAGTCCTCCAGCAGGGGGAAGCTAGAGCTCACTTTCAACACATGGACTCCATAGTTTTAGGAAGGTGAGGCCCATCTCAAGTGACATGGGAAGTTAAGAATGATAAATATTTGTTTAGAAAGATTGTGTGTGGGATACACAAAAGCATTCACTCTTGGCTAAGTAGCTTCCTCTGAAGTCAACAGTAAAACTCCCAAGATGGGAGCTGAGCAAGGCCTACAGGGAGCATTTTTGAAATACCACTCTTAGGGTCTGGCTATTGAATTAGGAAGTGTGCAATTAATTCTTTATCACAGCGATCCTGATCCCAAGTGAAACAGACAGGATTTGCAGGCAGGCAGTCAGCATCACTTAGGCCTGTTTGGAAAACTTTGAGGCAGGTCATTGCTACTAGCCCCAGCTTCCTACATTAACCTCTTCTGAAGAGAAGTGGGTTTGGTTTGTTGGAATCTTTCAGGCGAAGACAATTAGAGGAAAACTAGTGAAAACAATAAACAGGTCACAGCCAAATTGCTGATACACAGATGCAGGCATAATGAGCTGAATTTGGCCAAAAGGCTTTGTAAAAATGCGTTCTTACAAAGTGAATGGCTTCAGATTTTGGAGGGCTTTTAAAAATGAAGATCTCACATCAGAGTTCCCCAGCTCACCACAAGTAGGGGTGCCAACCCACCATGATTAATTCCTGGAGACTCCAGGACAAAGATTATTTTTTAATTCAAGACTATGTCATGTAATGAAACCTACATCTGACCAAAATTGACAACCCTAAATCCCAAGAGTTCCTCCAGGCCAAACATGGCATTTTGCCCAGAGAATGAACATGTGTCCAGGATTCCCCCATCTCATCCCAGGAGAGAGTGAGGAAATCCAGGCTAAAATCCCTCCAGATAGCTAAAAGCCCATGATGTGACATTTCAGAGGAATAAAACCACAGAGAGGAAGAAGTCAGAATTAAGATTTTTTGTTATTATAAAAAGAAACTATTCATAAGTCCAAATGCAATGGCATATATTGGCACCATCCAAAATACCGGAACGTTTGAACCCACTAGGCATTCCCCTGAGAGAACTAAGGGACAGCCTCAGGGGGAAGGGGACACAGAGCCACCTCATTAGTATAGTCCTGGCTAGGTGGCAGTCAGTTTGCAGGCCAGGACATATCAACAGTTAACACCAATGGTCTCTGTAAACTGTACAACTTTAGAAACTCTAAAAACATTAAAATCTAAAACTTTTTTTTTTTTTTTAATCAAAAGCCCTGCTTTAGTGACATGCTAATCCCACTGGAAAATAAACACACCTATGACCCCATCGTTAACACAGTTAAGTTGACCAGCCAACTCATAATTTAGAACATTCTTGAGTTTCAGCCATGCCATACACCCACATCAGCTTGAGTTTAAGTAACTGTTGTTACCACTAGCTTTCAAGTGCTGAACCGATGACCTGCCAGGAATGGCAAAGCCACACTTTAAAGAAAAAAAGGTCATAATTCTTCCCTCCTGCCCCCACTCCTCCCCCCAATTCTACTGTCTCCTCTAGCCCATGCTGGAGTACACCTCCAACAGTACCTTCAGGAACCCTGCCTGCTCTAGCTGGCTGAGTTATTGGAACATTTTTTTTTAAAGTATATTTTTTTGTTTTTACATTTAAATATAAAAAAAATACTACTTCACGCTGTGTTACACAGGAGATCAAGTGGTTTTCAATGACAAAGCAAGGAGGAATTTTGCTACCAGCTCCCACATTTACCTGGGACAGTAAAATGCAAGAAGATGCCCAAAAGTCTTATCCAAGCCAGAGAAGGGAAATTTCCCACCATGTACAAGTGTGCAAAGGAGTGAGAATCTATCATAGCTGTTTTACTCATTTCTCTCCTGAATAACCCTAATCTGAGGACAGCTGGTCTATGGAGAGGTTAGTTATACATGTTCTTATCATGGGAGTTAGACTCTCTCTTGGGAAAAACCCACTACAGCCTCTTGTCCATCCATCTTCCTTCAGCCTATCACCCTGTGTCCATGGAAGCCACTGGGTCCTGTCAGACATACAGATGAATTAGACAAAACAGTGGTTAAAATTCTCTAATGCACACTCCTCCCCAAGTATCAACACAAAGAGACATAGACAAGAACTAAACACTTCCTCCCCCCAATACAATAAGAGTTACTGGGACAAAAAGTGGTAACTTGTGCCCTCAGAATTACATCTAAAAGGGACGTTTGTGGGGGCTGGTGGTGTCTGTCGGGAGGCAGTCCACTCAGTTCTTGTATTCAAAGGGCTCATCCCCAGTTTCGCCGAGGAGACACGTACGGATCAGTGCCTCCGTCACAGCATAAGGGTCACAGTTGGCAGAGGGCCGGCGGTCCTCAAAGTAGCCCTTCTTTTCTTGGCCTACGTTTCTGGGGATACGGATACTGGCCCCACGGTTGGCCACACCGGCAGAGAATTCGTGGATGCTGGATGTCTCGTGGAAGCCTGTCAGGCGCCTGGCATTGTCCAGCCCCCCTTTTGGGTCGTAAGCACGGATGTGGTACTGGTGCCGCTTGCTGAGCTTCTCAATAGCCTCTTCTATATGCCTGGAGAAAGAAGGTTGAGAGCCGTTGGTGAGAACACTGGCTGCTGCTGTTCACTTGGCCATGGAGAACGTTAGCCAAGTGGGTGAGTTCCTGCCTTCTCCCACACCCCACCCAAATCTCATGTTTAGTCCCCCATCTGCAAGCATTCCCAGCCAACCATGGGCCCCTTCCTCTCACTGCTAATGAGTTACTTTGGGAAACTGAATCCACTGTATCACTTGGTTACAGGCTTCAAAATCCTACTTCCCTACAGCCAGTTCCCCTGCATGTGGGGCTGGATGTTTTCCCCTCCTTGCCTATTCTGACCAGTGAGGCTCTCATAATTTGAGAGGATCCCAAAGGCAGGTAAGACTCTCACTGACTGGAGGCAAATTACAGCTTATGGGGAGTGGGAGGACCGGTTAGAACCAATAATTTGGCCGCGTTGCATTGCCGCTAAAATATGCCTGCTACCGTTTCCTTTATCCTTGGGAAGACAAGTTGTTCTTGGACACGTTTTATTATTTTGGAAGTGTATGAGTTCTGCAGGTATAGTGATAATCTGGATGTACCAACTGAAGTTACGGGGGAGGAGGGAAGAGGAGGAGTGGGCAGAGAAATGCTCAAACTGATCCTTAACAGAATTCTATTGTACTTGAAAAGTACAATATAATCCCTGAAAAACAAAGTCCCAGACTCTCAAGCACAGTGGAATCTGTAAGCCAATGGTCTAAGAATAGTCCAATCTGGAACTACTTTCAATATTTGGCCTTGTTTACAGCAAGGCAGAAATTCTCCCTCCTTTGAGTGCAGCCTTTTATCTGGTGCTAGACCAATCTATAGTAGGAGTTTAACAGAGGTGGGTACTCGAGTGCTAGACAGTGGTAAGAACATCTGCCCCTTGTCTATTAGCACCTCCACCATTGCTAGTGCTGGTGGAACTGTACCAGTATTAGACCACTACTGGGGAAATTTCTTCAGCGCAGACAACCTTTGGGTGCAACAGTTCTATTGGGAAGGGAGTTCAGTACCAATAAAAATCTCTGGGATATTAAAGCCAAAAATCTCTTGCATGGAGCAAGACATGTCACTATTCCCCTGGCAAGCCAACTAATGCCTCAAGTGCAGGCTCAGCATTGTAGAAATCTTGCTGCTGTTGGTAAAGTCCCCTATCCCTAGCTGAGTTTGCCAGACAGCTAGCCCAGCTGCAGAGAAACTTACTTGAGGCCTCCTTCCTCCCTCATGGACTTGGTGCTGAAGTTGGTGTGGCAACCGGCTCCATTCCAATTCCCAGAGATGGGTTTGGGATCAAAGGACACGATTACCCCAAAGTCTTCACACACCCGATGTAGGATGAAGCGTGCAATCCAGAGGTGATCCCCCATCTCAATCCCTTCACATGGGCCTATCTGGAATTCCCACTACAGAGAGCAGAGGGGAAAAAAACCCAAAACCATTGGTTCAGTTTGATGAAGAACCATTTGCTGCAAGATGCTGTTCACCCCCTCTGCACCCTCAACATTTGCAAAGGCCAGGGTACAAACTGACTGCAGCAGCAGGGTTTAGCAGCATGAGGTTCTGCATTGCATCATTGGCCAGTGCCAGCTGACTGCAATCACAGGTGAAGCCAAAGTAGTTACCTGTGCGGGCATCACTTCTGCATTTGTTCCTCCAATTTTAACACCAGCATAGAGACACGCACGATAATGTGCTTCCACAACATCTCTGCCATAGGCTTTGTCTGCTCCTACGCCGCAGTAATATGGACCTGTGGTGGCACAGAGCACAAAAAAGGTAAATGTAGTCTTCAAATAGCTTGTGACTGAGTGCTGTGAAGAGCACAGACTATAGTTAGGAAAGGAAAGGATTCTCAGAAGGCACAGGTCGCAGGAAAGTCTCTATACTGCTTTCATTTGGGGTAGCAGTAGAACAAAGTACCTCCGGAGCACGACTCCATTCACAGTCAGTGGGACTTGGGCTCTCACTTCTGAAAACTCCCCAACTGGTCATATTTAAATGAATTGCAGACCAACATCTAGACCAGATTTGTATCCAGTGTTCCATCATAAGATTACCATCCAGTCACTAAAAAGATTACTTTGCACTGTCAGCATAGTTTTTGGTGATCCAGTTTTAGCAACTCCTTGAATCCTTTGTCCCACTTTAAACATTTCCACTTAATCCCATTCATTAGTTATTGATAACATTATGATCTGGGGTTAAGTATTCATGAGATCGCTCAGTCCTAGATGAGACACTAACTCTTGGAAGCTTACCCTGGGGCCCAGGGAAGCCATTGGAAGGCCAGCCAAATGGATGTCCATCTGTCCCAAGAAGAGTGTATTCCTGCTCCATCCCAAACCAGGGGATCTCGTTGGACACCATATCCATAATCCGTTTACAGGTGTGCCTTAGGTTTGTCTCTAGAATGGAAGAGAAGCACAAAGCTTATTAGCTCAGCAATGTTCTAGCCACTGGGTGTTCCACTGGTTAAAGAAAACAAAAGTGTCTGATGAACTGCTCTGGTGGAACAGCTCAGATTCTTATCCCACCATGGGAGCTATGACTTCCCAATGTCTTCTGGACAGAGCCAGTACCATACAGGCTGTCTGGGGGGAATCATTTCCCCATCCAGATCACTAGGGAAGCCCAGAAATTCAGACCCAAAGAGACTGCTCTGTCCCCACCTTCATTAGCCAATGTAAGATCTAAGCAGTAGGTAGGGTTGATAGCCTTAAATAGTGGGTGCTCCTATTGGTTGTCAGTGCCATCTGATGGACTTCCTTGTCCTGTTTCATAATGTTCTTTGCCAGCATATGGTTCCAGTGACTATCATGTGCACAGAAGTTACCTGTCCATGACCAGGCCTACATCTCACGTCAGGGATTTTTGTTCCCTCAGGCTCATATTATCCCTCCAATCAGTGATACCACTCAATTCACTTCTTCCCCCGTCCTTTCCATGCTGCCCCATGGAATGATTTCCCAGTCCCCATGCCCCTCCCAGCATTGGAGTTACTCATGAAGAGCCTTTCAATATTTCCAATCACTGGCCCACGTCATGCTCCTCCATCTCTGTGTTGCCAGTGACGAGAGAGGCTAGACCAGAATCGATAAACATCTAAGGTAGTTTCTCCCTTGGTGTCGCCTACTGCATTTTGTTTTCTTTATATCCAAGCTCTGCATGGCAGGATTTGGATCTTTTGTACAGTATTAATGCATTAATGGTGCTTGGTAAAGTTTTCCATTAACTACTTTTCTGACAGTTACTCCTCCAACTGCCTTCCTCTTCTCCAAGAGGGAGCAGGCCTTCTCACCCCTCCCAGAACCACTGCAGCCACTCTTGGGGGAGGCACTGCACCATACCTGCTGACTTGCGGTTGTACTTCAAGACTTCACAAAGAACCAGCTTGTTGGGGTCCTTGCGGAAAGGGTCTCGGAACATGGCAGCAGGGAGAAGATACATGTCACTGTTTGAACCCTCAGACTGGAAGGTGCTAGAGCCGTCAAAGTTCCACTCAGGTAGATCTACAGCAGGAGAGAGAAAAATTCACCCCTTTAGGTTAGCTGCTTTCCATAATCACCAAGAGGAGTTCACAAGCTGACTCAGCACAACCATTGTGCAAAAAAAGGATTGCTCATTAAAGGACACTGGCACACACTGTACTTTTTGCTGATTTTGCTCCCACTGAAAGATGGGGTGAGGAAACTGCTCTTTGCTACCCTGTGGAAAAACAAGCTGGGACATCAGTGAAGTCCGATTCAGGTAACCTTGACAAACACTTCCTATCTTGTAGCCAACACGCTATGGTAAGATGAAGACCCAGATGGGTTTCCCTAGCCAAAACAAAGGAAGTCAGGGAGATGCTATAAGTCAAAAGGAATGAAAGAGGGAGTTTGGTGTCCTTAGTTGTCTCCAGAGTACTGGACGACCCCAAAACATGCTCCTCCACATTGATGCAACTGCACAGAGCTGTTGAAGTGAACCTTGGGAGAATGCACAAGGCATAGACCTGCCTGAAGGGGGAACATCAATTGGATAGCCCAGTGTTTGTGGGGAGAGAACGTCCCCTTCACCTTGCCTATGCGCCTCCAGTTGAGCATGGCTCATGCCCCCCATGGAATACTGCTTTGGCACGGTGAGCACATCTGAAGCAGCTGTGAAGGAATTAATTCTGCCCCTCCTTGTTATCTCCTTCCATGTGCTGTGGGTGCCAAACAAGCTATGCCAGCCACTTCCTCGGTGAGGCAGGGAGATAACTCTGATTGCTCATGCACAGTACTTTGGTTTTATAACTGTCCTGGCCAGTACCATGGCAACAAGTGAAGAAATCCGAATGCTATTGTGTCAGTTGGGGCTGTTTGTTCTGAGACACACAAGCTCTTAATTACACTGGATATATCATCATCTCCCCAGGGCCATAGGAAGAGCTTTACAGATAAAAGCCTGAAGGCTGGGAATACCCTGCAGACAGACACCCCTTTATAACAGATGGGGACACGTCACTGATTCCCGGCTCTGCTTACACCTCTGCCCCACAAGGAGACTGGTGGTCTCCTGGATCTCCTTCCGCATCAGGAGATTATGAAGTGCATCTCACTCAGGCTGTCCCCTTTCCCAAACACACACTGGGAGTGAGGTGGGAGCTATCCCACATCATGCACTCAACACAAAGGACTTGAGGGGTGGAATGCACTGATTGTCTCTGGTCCAGATTTCCCTCACATGGGAGAGATATCCCTACTCCTAACTCAAAAAGGAGCTTTGCCTTCCAACAGCACAGCAGCGTTTTGCAGCTCTGTGGTCATATGTTCAAACCCAAGCCAAGCCCTATATTGCTGCAAACCCACTGGGTCCCAGCATTCACCTTGTGTCAATCACACCCCTGCCCTCTTACCTTCAATGCTCTTGGGCTCTTGGTCTAGTGTCCGGGTTTTACAGCGCAGATGCTCCCCAGTCCCATCAATCCAGATGTACATAGCTTGCACCTTTTCACCCTGAGGCAGCTTCATGTACATCTGCTTTATAGCTTTGCTCAGGTGGGAACTCGCTGAGGTGGCCATGGCTGCGTTACTGGGGTCCTGCCAGGAGTGGAGGGAAAAAGGCTAACCATGAATATTTCTGTGCTCCGAGTGGGTTCTCACACCCTTATACAAGAGAATGACCAACTGGGAGCTCAGCAACAGAAGAGAGATGTGTGCACCGAATGTCCCCTAGACAGTTATGCTGGAATATCTCAGATAGTGCCATAGCTGATTACACCAGTTGTGACTCTGAAAACCGTAGATTATACAACAGGAAACAGACAGTGTCTCAATACAGCAGTTCAATAACATTGTTATTGAATGTCCATTTTCCATCGCTTCCCAGCATTTTTGCCTACTTTAGCTTAGACAGGGCCTTCTGCAGTCCTTCCCCATGCCATTAAGGGCCATTTGCTAGAGACAGCTCCATTTCCAGACCATGTGATCTGAAGATATACAATGCTGTTATCTAAGGAAGATCAGAGGGGCCCCTAACTACAGCCCAAGGCAAAGTAAGTAACCTTTGAACAGCAGAGACTCAAGAGGTCCCTCAGCCATGGGCATCTGGAGGCAGAGGAGCCTTGTTCACATACAGGCAGAGCTGTAACAGATTCAGAGGGTGCAAGCTGAGGTCACTGGCCATCTTTGACAGCCCCCTGGCTCTACATACTTGGGGCAAAAGCCCCCGATTCTGAGAAGTAGCTGCTTTAGCCGAAGACGCTGTTCTCCCTTGTCCCATATGAGGAATGCAGATTTGCCTTGGTCACACCAGCAGCTGTGCAAGGGGTCATGGAGCCCTGCTGGCCCTTGCCAACCTTATCCCAGCCTTCCCAGGAGGCCACTGAGTCAAACGTCTCTGGTACTCAGAAGCAGCCACCCTTCTGATGGATTGTGTTCAGCCCCTTCCCTGCCTTTACTTATTTCTTGGCAATAAAGGCAGCACGGCTGTGACTCCAGCCTGGAAACAGCTGGGGTCTCCAAACCAGCCTCTCCCCTACAACTGGCCAGGAGGCAGACACCCTCCAAGACACAAGCCTCCCTGGATTCCCCATCTTCATCCCCCGGCTGTCACTGCCTTTATTGCCCATTTGATTGCATGCCGCTACCGTGGCAGTCCAGGTTTGGCCCCGTAAAAGCTTCCAACTGAAGGACCCACTGCTGCCCCTTACGGCTTCTCTTTATGGTCAGCGAGGAAACGCGATCGCTGGCCCTTTCTCGCCTCACGCGAGTCCCTGCCTCTCCCTGGTCTCCTCCTTTCCCAGCCGCACTCCCGTTTTTGTGAGGAAAAGGCTCCGGAGCCTTGTGCAGAGCAGCTGCGAGGACACTGTCTGTCCCAGGGAGCTCGGAGCAAAGAGAAGCCCCTTAGAAGGGCCTAGCTCCCCCTCCCCTTTACAGGGCTACATCGGAGCTGCCCCGGGAGTGGCTGCTCCTGGGCCATAAAGCAGCCCAACGCAGCAGCCGGGGAAGGGCGCTCTGCCGGCGTACCTGCCCCAGGCACCCCCTGGAATGAGGTACCACACACCCACCGTCCCTTCGTTATCAGGGCAGGACTCTCCCTGCTCGAGGAGCCGGAGACCGACTGGAAGCAAGACAATGAAATAGGGAATCACACGGGAAAAGAACCACGAGATCCATCCGCAGGGTCCCCCTCGAATACAGCCTTGCAGAGCCGAGCCCGGGGGACCCGGCCTGCGGGATTTCTCTGCCTCTGTACAAGCAGCCTGCCAGACACAGGGCGCGCTGCCTTAAGAGGAGCCGGGAAAGCAGCAAAACCCCACATTAAGCAAAGCGTCCGCCTAGCCCACCCCACTGCCTGTGAACAGCATCAAAGCAGCCTGGAGCGCCCCCCCCCCCCACGCGGGGCGGCACGTCCCCCTACCCCCAACCAGGGGAGAGATAAAGGGCCAGGGATCTCCCCCCGCCCGGGGGACCAGACGCAGTTACCTCGGCTACTGACAGGGAGCGGCGGAGCGGCCGGCTGGGCGGATGGATGGATGGATGGATGGACGGACTGGCGAGATCTCACTTTCCCCGGGGCGCTCCCATGCTTGGCTCTGGAGACGCCCGCTCCCTGCCCGCCCATTTATCGGCTGCCCGTGCCGGCCCCCGGGCTGTCCCATTGGCTTCCTGGAGACGCGAGCGCGGCGCGATCAGCTGATGGGCGGCCCGTGGATCCCAGCCATTGGGCCGGCGAAGACAGGGCGAGGGGGGCGGGGGTCTGGGCGGGCGAGGGGAGCAGAGCAGGGAAAGAGGAAAACAAGAGCGAGCTCCCGCTGGGCCGGGGGACCCCGCCTCCTCCAGCAGCGAGAGGAAAACAAGCTCGGGGCCGCGGAACGAGCTGCCTGTGCGCGCCCGGGCCCCCTCTGCCGGAGCCCCGCGAGCCCAGCCCGAGACCGCTGCGCCCCGTTTCCAAACAAAGGAGGCGCCCCCGAGACAAGGAAGGGGCGGCTCTGGGTTTGCCTTGTAATTCTGGTAACACGGGGTAGGGGGAAGTTACCCCTCCCGCCGGATTCCCAGCCTTGCAAATCCCCCTTGTCTGCTTACACACCCCGTGCCGCTCTTCTGACAAGCGGGGACTCTCCCCGGCTCTGGGTGCCCCTGAGAGGGAAAGGCCAGGCCGGGTTTAGAAAGCAGGGGGAGGGGGTTGTTTTTTCCCTCCAACGGTTCTGGAAAGTGGGGACAGGATCAGCTCTCCCACGTGCTCACGTTAACAGCTGCCCTTTCTTTATATAACTACATGCATACCCAGAAACAAGCCCTGCTCGCTGCACAGGCCACAGAGGGGAGAGCTGGCTACCAAGGGCACCCAAAGGTTTTCTGGGGAGGGATAGGGGGTGCCAGCCCAGTACCCAGCTTTCCCTTCGGGCTATAAAAAACACAAGGGAGCTTTGAGCAAATTTCCTATCCTGACTCCGCAGGGAGGAGGGGGAAGGGAAGCAGCAGTGAGCAGGAACTCGGGGAGGCTGACATCCTAGGACTCAGGATGGCAGGGAAGTACACAGCAGTCGGTAAGGCCTGCTAGAAGGGCTGGCCAGTATTTTTCCATCCTGCAAACAGTCTCTTCTCCCAGGTCTGCTCTGCCCTCCTCACTTTCCAGCACATTCCTAAGAATGAGGATTCAGAGGCCACTGCAGCGATCACAGCAGCACCCCATTTGCATTCGAGTTGCAGTCAGTAGGATGGCACTGAACAGCCCCAGTGCTTGTTGTAGTCAGAGGGGACCAGATCCTCAGTGGGTACAAAGTGGGATAGTGTCACTGAAGTCTATGGAGCTGAGACTGTTCACGGGTAATGTGTCCTCAGCCTGAATTCCTCCTTGGAAAAGGGACAGCAGCATTTACAGAGGGAGGCAATTATTTTGCAGATCAGCTCACAGGGAGAGCATGTAACTTCCCCAGGGTTAGTCCCAAGGCTGATGTCTATATACCCTTCCCATCAACTGAGAGAGAAATAGGGTCACATCATGTTTCTTTAGCATTTTGGAGGAAGAATCAAGGGGCACGCCCCTAGACCTGACCTCCCCTCCTGAGCCCCAATGTGCAGTTTCCTGCAGCCTAGAAAGCCCAAGTTTAAGTGTAGATACAAAAGCAAAGGGATGCATTAAATCCAGCATACCTGTAACCAACTGGTTTAACAACAGGATTTGAACCCAGGCCTTTCAGCACTACCCAGTACTGCTTAGCTGTAGCACTATACTAGCCAGCTGCAGCCAATCAAAAGCTCTTATGCAGTGCAGTCATTACAGAAGAAAAATCCCCACCTTTCTATTATGGGTTAAGCAGGTACTAATACCTGCTACTAGACATGAGAGACTAGGCCCCCCCCCCCCCCATCATCCCTTCACCGTGAGTCAGCTGAACGATTTGCAGCTGGTTCATTTCCAGACCACACCAAGGAAACATCTCTACACACTTGTTCTCCACACCCTCACCCTTGCGTCCTGCCCTGATATGAAGTGGCAGGACCTCTTGCCACGTCTAGAGGGTGAGGAGCCCCAGTCTATATTCCACCCTGGTCATGAGGCCCACCGGGGACCTAAGCTGCTGGCTCCTTCATGGAGCCATGAGCACAGGCATGTACTTGGCACGGTTCACTCCCTTCCCAGACACCTGCCCCTTCTGCAGCGTGAGGGAGACCCTGGTGCACATATACCTGGAGTGCGCCAGGTTGCAGCCCCTATTCTGGCTCCTCCTAGATACACTTGTGTGTTTCTGGTTGCACTTCCCCCTCCACACACACACCTTATCTATGCACCCCCTATCTGTGGCCCCACAAAGTCACAGGACCTCCTGGTCAACCTCCTCCTGGCCCTGGCCATCTGTCTGGCCATCTGACAGGGTCTCCTGTGACTGTGGGGCCTATTTCCGATCCTCTGTCTGTTCATGCAGCCGGGCAGAGTTCCTCTGGGCAGCGTCCGCTGGCTCCCTTGATGCCTTTGAGGAGCAGTGGGCACTGTCTGGAGTTCTCTGCTGGGTGGCACTGTCAGGCTCCCTTCCTTTGACCCTCTGACCCTACTCCTGTCCCTGTTATTTCATTAGTTGTCCCCCAGAAAACAAATGATTCTGAGACCTGTGGCCCTCCCCTTAGACTGGGTCCTTTAGTGGTGGGTAGGCATGTGCCCGCCCACTTCCTGGACCCCAGTAGGACCAGACATGAGAGAGAGGTAGTGAGACTATGACTGAATTGCCTCAATTCTCCTTCGGTGTTTGTTTCCTACTCCTTTCTAACAGCTCATTTCACTTGTCACCCTACTCACGCATTGCTTCTCTTCACATCCACTTTTCAGACATTGATGTTGAGTGACCTGTTTTACCCCTGACCCAAAGTGACTGATAATTGGCATGTTATGCTAGAAGAGAGGCCAAGTCAGATTCAGTCATTTGACAAAACAGACTAAGAGGAGATCAGGTCAGTCCATGCCCGAGCCAGCATTCCTACTGCAGAACAGGACTTGGGAGACAGCAGCAGAAAGATCAAGCCAGCAAATGTGGGGTGTTTGTAAGTGAAGGTGCATTGGACCCAGGTTATAGTCAAGTCTGTTTTTCTCAGGTCTGTAGTGAAAGTGCATCAGGAGAATACAAGCTTGGAGGGCTAAAACTTCCCTGAAATAGACAAGTTGCAAATGCGCTCAGTTTATTGATGCAAATAACCCTTTCCACTCCCACATACTTCAAGCTATTTAAGTCTCATTGTTTTCTAGTTTGAGTTGTAGTGTTTGATTAGAGTGATCAAAAGATTCCAGGGTATTAAAAAGCTCTTCATGCATCGCCTGGGATGTGTTTGTTGATTTCTTCCCCTTGGGAAAATTCCAGAAGAGATTCTCCCCCATCTCTGTTGTGAAGACTCTCGCTGTTATTTAATGCCTGTTTCACACTGGAACCTGTGCAATGCTGTATTCTGCACAGTCTGCTCAGTATTCATTCCACCTTCCAGGAACTCTCTTACTCAGGAGTTGTTTACAAGAAAGAGAGAGAGAAAAGCCTGCCTGTTAGGTGTAAGGACAGTGCCTCTAGTGAGACCTCAGGGGGAATTACACATTTCCTTAGCCAGCTCCATTTCACTTGTTTACATGCTTGCATTCCCCTCCTCGGTTACAGTTTGTGTGGGGGCACAGATCACTCATTCCTCAGTCCCTCTTGTGTGCCCCACTGACCCTCATTCCAGTTAGTGTTTAATTTTAGACAGAAAGCCTGTCCAAGAACTGAGAAGACAATGACAACCAACATGCCCCCCTTTGAAGGGGTATAGAGCAGCATAGCTCCCCATGTTATGTTTATGTGAAGCCTTTGAAAGGCATTGTTGCCTTTAGGGAGTAAGTGTGTATGTTATTTCATCTTCTTCCGCATTTGTAATCTTTGGGGGAATGTTTGTCTTTATTGCCTGCCTCTATCCCCTCACCCTGACCCAAGCTATTACTTTTAGGGACACAGGCACTGCCATGGCAGGGATGAGACTGGAAAGGACTGGTAATGGCTGGTACATGGAGCCTTGCATCTCTGGGACAGCAATCCCAGTACTGACAATCCCAAACATTCAAAAAATTTGAAGTCAGGCCCCAAAACATCATGAGATTGGCCTAACAAACAAAAACAAAAACACACAACCACAATAATTTAAAGATAAGAAGTGTTGGGTTCTGTGTGTGTATCTTCTGGTGTTGGAGACTTCACCATTCATGTTTCTAAGCTTCTCTCTGCAGCCAAGTTAGAAACTTAGTTTTCATTGCAAAAACAGTGAGGGTATGTCTACACTGGAAACTCTCCTGTGGCAGTGCTTTAAAGCGCGAGTGTAGTCATGCACGAGTAATCCATCTCCAGAAGGGTATTAGCTCCAAGTGCTAGGAGCTGCGCTCCCAGCGCTCGAAGCCTGTCTACACTAGTGATTTAAAGTGCTCAGACTTGCCGAGCTTAGGAGGGTGATTTTTCACACCCTTGAGCCAGCAAGTCAGAGCGCTATAAAATGTAAATATAAACAAGCCCATAGTTTTAGGTAAAAACATGACTCCAGAAGTTGGGGGCTTTATGATTCCCCCAACCAAATCACAAGATTCACAATGAAATTGTGAGAGTTAGCAACACAGCAATGAATTTGAATCTAGCCCAGAATGGCAAGTGTACAAAGGTAGGCCCTGATCCTAAAGCTGAATCCATTGGCACCTGGGCCAACCCTCAACTGCAGCAGGACCCTGGGCAGGATTAAGTGTCTGCATGAAATACTGGGGACTGTATTACCATCTAATGCTGGTTTGGTGCCCTATGAAATGGTGGACTCCCTCAAGTTTTTCAAACTACAAAATGGCCATGTCTCAGAACTCATCCCCCTCCTTCGGGGAGAAGCCAAGGATCAAAACAGTATGAAAAGAATTTTCTTTTCTAGTGGCCATAGTTAAGGCTCATTGGCAACACAGCTTACAGAGCTACTACTCATAGTGAAACTATTCACTGGTTAGATCACGGGTCTTCAAACTTTTTCCCCCACGGCCCATTGCCATGGAGGAAAAAGTTTGGCAGCCCCTCAGAGCGGGTATGTCTGCCAAAATACCGCCACAAAACACAAACACTTCCAGTGGCAGCAGCATTTTGGCCATCTAAAAATAGCCTGCCCAGGAGTTTGGTGGTCTCCCAGGCAGTTGCGGCGGTGGTGCCGGGGTCTCGCGCACCCCAGTTTGAAGACCACTGGGTTAGATAAAGAACTTCAGGCTCCAGGACTATTTAGATTGAACTCTACAGGGTAGGGTAGGGCTTGTCCATTTATTCTTTTTGTACAGCACCTAGCACAACAGGGCCCCAATCTTGTCTGGAGCCTCTAGGCACTAACACAACACAAAGAAAAAAGGACAGTCTCTGGTCTTTCACCAGCACTAAAGTAACTTTAATAAAAAAATTCCATTTTAAAATGGAAATTCATCCCTAGGGGAAAAAATGCCCCACCTTACTCAGTGTCATGTCTCAGCCCATTACCAATCTGATGCTTCAGAAGAAGATGGAACACATCCATAATGCACCTGTTCAATACCATGGTGGAGGGAGGTGAACTTTCTTCCTGACCCAGTTGATCACATTCAGTTACATCCTGAAGCATGAGGATTGCTAGTTCTTATCATTTGCAATCCTCACCAATGTAACTGCAGATGCAATTCTTTATACAAGAAGACTTAGCCAGGAAGCATTTAGGGTTGCTGTAGATACAACACAAACCCACATAAGCATATGCTCTACCTACAGAGACACACTCCTTACCAGTTCCACAACTACCATGTATCTTAGAGCATACACTGACTGCAACCTTAACTCTGCCCCCCCTTTCACGCTTCTGCACACACCCCTTTACCATATTATCCCTCCACCACTGTGGATGTTTGGTGGTGTAGGTTGGAATTGGGAGAGGGTAGTTTAATACAGCATTGTCTGCAGACAAGAGGTTAAATGAGGTGATGGAAAGCAGACATCCCTAGAAGGGCAAAGCTAAGGCCACAAGGACAGAAGACTTGACAATCAAGCCCAATATAATGGTGGCAGATAGATTTTGTAAGATTAAACTAATACATTGAGGAAGCAACACCTATTTTTCTATTGAACCAGCCTTTAGACTGAGCTAGTCATGATGTAAATTCCATAGCATCAGGGATGCTGCAGTCACAGGGGCAGCTGCCCTGTTCATTTGATTAACTAATCCAGGGAGGTGGAAGGTCACTGATTGCTCTCAGTGCCTTAAACAGGTGCAGCAGGCACTGACCTTGCATATCTTGCAGCAGATTTTTATCTCTGATTTCCGAATCAGGCCGATGACATTCCCAGAAGCAGGTTTTTGATTCCTATGCACCCAATTTACTTTATAATGAATAAATATTGAAAGAGGTGCCGGGCTTGCTTTGAAGTCTCTGCCAGGTCAAAGGTAGATTGCTGGTTTTGAAGTGGTTTTCAAAAGCAGCGAAGGCTAGCAGTTCTCTGGGCTGCAGTGCAAGGCAGGTTTTTGGTTTGTTTGTTTTTTTTAAAAAGTCACCTATCAGCCACTCTCAAACTTCATTGCACCCTCCCCACCCCGGTCTTCTGACAACAAATCCTACATGACCAAGCCTGGGGCCAGAGCCTGAGCCCTGCCGCTCCACTGCCCTGGGAGCAGGGGAAGGTGGCAGAGCCCGAGCCCAAGCTGTGCCACGATGGGCTTCAGCCCTTGGGCTTTGGCTTCAGCCCTGGGCCTCAGCAAGTTTAATGCTGGCCCTGACAACCCCATTAAAATGGGGTTGTGACCCCACAGTTTGAGAACTGTTGGCTTAGCTGCTGGTGATCTCTGAAAGCAGAGAGGGGAATATGGGGCCAGATGGGGCCAAGAAAAAAAAAAAAACAAAAACAAAAAAACTTATGTTTCCTGCACATCCCCACACTCAACTCTTCATCTTGACAGCCCTGTTGCAATTCCCTTTGCTGGTGCATCAGCCTATGAGATTGGTCTTCTACCCACTCACTTAGGTTCCCCACAGTTCAAGGGGGCAAACAGGAGGGATCACAGCCACCCTATCCTGCCTCAGTTCTGTAGGCCAGCAAAGTCTCAGCACAAAGTCTTTTCTTCCAGGTTGGCACATCTCAGGCTGCAGAGTTTGAAACTCTGCTCTACACTTTGCAAAAAACAGGAATTACAGCATAAGTCTCCTTTACCCCTGAAGCGCTCCTGCCTAGGGAGAGCCAGCTTTCTAAGGCTCATGCTAGCCTGAATGCAGACCTTTTAAAGACACAGAGCATCAGCAGTGATCTAGTCACTGCTAACAAGAAGCACATGGTTCTTGGGAAGCTGGGGCATGGGCATGGCAGGGAGATCAAGATCTAGTGTGCGGGTTGAGAACTGACTGATTTCTTTGGTACCTTTGCAAGCACAAAAAATTGTTAGTGTAGCATGAAGGATGAGAAACTAAACAGACCATTTGTCAATGCCTAAGCGTTTGCCTAGCAGCGTTAACTTGGTCACACTGCGTATGTTGTATTTCTTCCCTCACTGTTCATGTTGGTAAGTGTATTCTTCATTGCAGCAGAACCTCACTAAAAGTGGCTGTAAGACTAATACATCTTGTAGATTAGCAAGAGAAAGTGCAAAGGCTGGCCTGAAGGGATCCAGCTGTAGGATCAGGACCTTGAGTTGTAGATTAACAAAGAGAATTAGGCATAACAGAATGCTACTATCTATAATATGACTGAATTAGGCCCACATGCTACAAACACTAAAGCTGGGATCCTGCAAGGACTTAAACACATGCTTAACTTTAGGCTCATTAATAGTTCTTTTGTAGAAAATGGAATTACCCATTTACAGAAAGTTGCATACATGAGCCAGTCTTTGCAGGATCACAGCCTGAAGCATATGTATAATGTAATTCACATAAGTAGCCTCTTATATGACAGTGTTAGCATCTTGTCAACCCCTTGAGTCAGGGAGGAGGGTTGAGTGTAACTCAGCCTCTATATTAATGCTTATTTCCACCCCACCTTGCAGTCAACCCAGTGCAACCCTAGGGTCAGGGTCCATGCACTGCCTGCCTCTGAGCAGAGTAGTACAGCCTAATGCCCAGAGTCCATATAATCAACCCCTTGAACAATACAGCCCAATGGCCAGTCTGTATAGTTTCCTTCCCCTAGTGGGGTAGCACAGCCTAGCAACCAGAGTCCATATAATCAGTTCCTCTGACAATATAGCCCAATGGCCAGAGTCAATGTTCTCCCTTCCTAGTGGGATAGCACACCCTAGCAGCCAGAGTCCATACAACCTGCCCCTTGGGCAGGGTGGCCCAACCTGGGACTTTAACCCACAAGACTGGCATTAAGTCTCACACTCTACCAACTGAGCTAGCCAGGAGCCAGTAACTGAGTCCCTTACCAGAGGAGAAGAGGAGTCAGGGGGAAGAGAACCCCTGGCAGGAGAAGCCCAGGCCCACCTAACTCCACTGAGCCCCACTTAGGCCACAACAGTGGCAGAGTGACCCACCATGGAGTCAGCAGGGAATCCCTATCACAACACACTGACCCCATTATGGTGGGAGGTACTAATCCCTTACCTGAGTCACCTCCTGCCAGTTCTCCAGTGGCTGTGGTCCATGTGAGGTCAGGGTGTCCAGGTTCCCCCACACCAGACTCCCCCTGGGGTTCAGATAGCCATAAGCCTCCAGTCCAGCTTCCTGTGTCTTCAGCTCTCCTACCTGAGGGCTGGCAACTCTGCCAAGCATCCTTCCTTCTTTCTAACCTCCTCAGCAGTCAGCCCTTACTGAGCAGTTCTGGAGGCTTTTATACCTGTTTTCCATTTGGAGCATGCCCAGCAGAATCTCTGGGGCGGGGCTTCTTCTGCTAGTAGGGAAAGGGTTAACCCACTCGGTACCAGTGTGGGGCTGGTCTGCCCCATCACAGGTAAAGTATATGATGTAGTGGTTAACACACTAGTATGCTTGAACTGTGACTCAAAAGACCTGTGTTCTAATCCCCACCAAAAAAACTCTATTAAGATATAAGTCTCTATCAGTAATTAAAGAGTAAAAGACACCACAGGGATATTGTAATTATCCCTAAAGCAATCCATACAAAACCAGTAAATGCGGAGCTAAGGTTACACTGAAGAGAAATCCAAATATGTTAACTGTGCATGCCTTACTTCAGGGCAGAGTTAAGGCTGTTTGGGTGCCTTAAGGTAATGCCATGCAGTAACCTTGCGATTAAGGCATTTTGGTGCTTGTGGTCCCAGATTAGATTAAACTGATTTTTAAAGACACATTCACTTTTTTCCATATGTTTTAAATTCCTCGTGACCTCCCTTATGTCCTTAATTATTTGTATTATAGGACTAGGCTTTTGGCTGTGTAAAAATCAGACTTTACAGACTTCCAGTAAAAACAAGTTTCATGCTACCCAAACATGACAGCCATGGCTTGTGGATGAGAGCTAGAAACAAAAATAAAAGGGACTGGTCTAATTTCATGTGTGTGTGGAGAGAAATGCACAAGCACAAACAGTGAGAAGCCGACTAATCTTTCAGTGATTTTACTTAGACAGCTTTTGCACAGAAGAAAGAGGAAGTGATGTGTTGCCTCTTTTTCCCACCCCCAAACTCTGGATAAGACCCGCAGCACCGGCACACACTCATCGCCAACCAAGAGGGACTCTCTCACTGGTCCAGAGGCAGGTAGGCTGGAGGTTCAGGGGGTGGAGCAATAGGGAATGTTGGGTATGATGTGGGGGAAGCATGGGATTGTTAGTGGGGCAAGTGAGAATACAGCACCATTTCCTCCATGTAACCTCCTGCTCTAGTGAGTGGCTCCCACTATCCCTAGAGGTCCCCAGCAAGTGGAAGCCTGTTACTGCTGTCTGGACCCAGCTGCGTGCAGAAGTAATGGGATGTGATCTGAATCTATATCAAGTCACTGTTGGGTTTCAGTCAGGTATCCTGGAATAGGCACTGATTGTAGGGAATGGATTCCGATGAGAAATAATCTCCCCACCCCTTTCTGTAACAAAAGCATAGGTGAATTGTATAGCTTCTCTTACAGGGAGCCCGGGCATAGCTCAGCCAGGTACTGGGCACATGCAGCTAGTTTTCCCAATAACCTCTAACCCTGGGCAGGTTAGCCTTGGATTTAGCAGCAGCTGTGAGTTGTGCCAGTTTATATTGAACCAGAGAACACTTATATTGAGAACACCACCCTTGATCTCTTTGTGACTTAGGCAACAGAAGCACTGGGGTCACCTACAATGAAATGTTAGGGCATGGATTCCCCTCTGCACTATTCAGATATTGTGCTTGTTAATGAAGATGTGGGGAGAGGTGTTTTTAAAGAAGGTGAGCATGGTATGTTGGTCTAGGATTAGAATAATTAATGCTAATTAAAAGTTGTAAAGAGGCCTTTGTGATGAGCTTGGTGTTGCAATCCCATCCTTATCTGCTTATTGTTAGTACAAACAGTCCCATTGCTCTGAGCTTCTCAATTCCTCATTTTAAATAAGTTCTCTCCTTGCTCTCTTTGCCTTCACTGAAATGGGACTTTTCTGCCCTTCATGGAGCAGCAGCATAAACACAATCCCTTCCACAGGTGACCAAACTGAGGCCCCTGATTTCTCTATGGCCGTCCTGGGTGGAGGAAATTGTCAGCTAGTGAAGAGTGCATGCAAGTATCCTACAGGGAGCAGACACCCTCTAGGAGATCATTCACTGGGAGTAAGGCAGATGGAGAACTTAAGTTGGAGTTCTGGGCTCATCTGGAATTGACTTTGCTGTAGGTCCTGCTTTGTGCTTCATAATGGGAGATAGTTTTCCTCTAAAGAGCATGAGGAAAGCCCAAGAAGACTCCAGAACTGGGGGGAGAGCCCCTCAAGAGAAAGGAGCCCAAGAAAGCCCCATGATTCACTGTTGGAAGTGGGTATCAAGGAGACTTCATGCACCTCGCTGC
Source organism: Dermatemys mawii (assembly GCA_007922305.1). NCBI lineage: Eukaryota > Metazoa > Chordata > Testudines > Dermatemydidae > Dermatemys > Dermatemys mawii. Next base: position 2,823,719 of record ML677352.1, read on the forward strand.
TGGACAGAAGGAAACTGGGCCATACTGGGGAGATCCCTGTGAAATCTGGGAGGTGAAAGTCAGTGAATCCTCCCTAAGGGTGATTGGATGGCTTTTCAGAAGAAGTTACATCACCTTGCAGAGCAGTTGGGTGGGTCATGATTAGACCTTGGCCTAAACAACAGAGAGTACCTGTGTGTGCTGGGATGGTGTGGCTTTACCCACGGAGGTCCCAAGTGCAATTTCCAGCTCTCCTGTGGGAGGAGTCACACCCATGCTATTGTAGGAGTTACAATAATCACACCAGTACAGTACACACACACACACACACACACACACTGCAAAAGTGCCTACAAGCTGCAGAATAAAAGAACCAGGGTAAGGTGCCATTCTATTCTGAATAGTGACTGGCGAATGGCATCATAAGTTTCCAGAGTTATTTCTTGCCACTGACTTCCAGATCCAGATCCTTTTCTGTTGTAAATTGGCAACTTAGAGCCAGATGGGTACCTCAGTTGAGGTCAGCAGGCCTACACCGATTGCTGGGGACTTTGCCCTCAATTTGGTCTATTACGAATAGAAAGGATGATGGGTTTCTTCCTAACTGAGTCATGATCTGAGAGTCATACACGTGACAGTCATGGCAAAAATGCAGTGTCACACAGAGGTTACCTGGCCCTTCCTGGGGCTGAGAGTAACCGAGAGCTCCTGGGTGGATCTGTAATCAGAAATACTTTTCACTGTGTGTCCAGACTGTAATGTGTAGCTCTGTTTCCCACATTCCATGGGACACAATGTGTAGAACCTCTGTCCTCTCTGCCAATTAATTAGAATTAGCAGCGTGTTGCTGCTCCATACCTGCCCCAGACTCCTATGATAGATCAGATTGGAAGGGCAGTAATGTGGCCAGATGATGGTTAGTGTCTGAGGAGACAGAGGAATAGTGAGGGGGGAACTTGTGATGTATCCCAGCCTGGACTGTGATTGAAGATCATCCTGATTCCCATGGGGGATTCTGATTCTTATCACCTTGCAGATCATTCATCCTAAACTGCTGGCATTCCCCACCCCACATCGCACCAGACCATTAGCACCACGCCTCATGCCGGCACTGGTGATGCCACCACAACTGGGACAGGGGGCCAGCAGCTACAGTTCTGAAGCGTTATTTGATCTGGCTCTGGCTGAAGGGACCTGCCAGTACCTTCACTCCGCCTCCCTTGGGCCTCCCTGCTGAAGAAGTAAAAAGACCTGATGCCCTTGCTCCCAGCACCTTCCAGGGACATAACAAGAACTCTCTTCCTGCTCCCTTGCATTGATGGTGAGAAGAATGCGGAATCCCTTGTGAGTCACACATCTGTGGCTGACTCAAAATGTGCCGTGAGTCAACGGTGCTTTTGCAACATTTGCTGCAACAAATCAAGAGCCCAAATCATGATGCATCATGTAAACATTGGCAACTGTGACAACGACATTATAGTGCACAAGACAGACATAGCTCACCAATGCCAGGGACTGGATCCAATGCCCATTGTTGAAGTCAACGGAAAGACTCCTTCTGATTCAATGGACACTTGATCAGGCCCTATAAGAAGACTTTGAAAACCATGAGACCCAGGCAGAAGTTGCCAAACTGATCTCTCAGCCTACATGTCCCTAACCTGGAGTGACATGAGTGTTGGCACTGAAGGGAGGCCCATGCAGCATTGGCACTGAGGGGAGCTTTTCTAGCTGGGTGATGCCAAGAAAGCAAGTGGCATTCTGATGACAGCACCTGCTGCTCTCATCAAATGTACTGGCTGGGAATGGGCTTATTGACTGAAATGGGGATTTCTGAGCCTCCAGAAGGTCACCACCACCATGCTGCTTTGGAAAAGTAAAGTGACACCATTAGCCAAGATGGGAGTCTGGTTTCTACATAAGTTTCTCAGGAGAACTTGAGTATATAACAATAAATGTGTGCAATCTTATTTCCACTGAAATCAATGGCAAAGCTCTCATTGACTTCAGTGGGAGTGGGAGTAGGAGCAGGTCCCACTGCTCTTCCTTCAACATCCTCCCAGTACAGAATGGCCTTCACAAACCCTGGATTCTAGCTGGTTGTTAGCCTTGGTGGTAGCCTGGCATAGGAACACTGGTTGGAGCCACTTCTTGTTACTGAACTCCATCACATCAAATATCAATGCACCACCACAAGGAATGGCCTGTATAGAATATAAGTAAAACATAGTGATCCCAACTCTCAACTTCACCCAACTCTGTTCAGCCATCGTGAGATGGGCACAGTGCAGGGAGCTGGTTGCAGATCCTAGATCCCATGTCCTGTGGGATCGGCATAAATCGGCAAAGGCAGTTTTCATTCATATCGGTGGCGTATGGTCCCTCTGGGATCTTACACCGGGGGATGGTTGGCTGTAGCATAGCTCCAGTCTGCCGTGCTCCTTACTGCCCCCAACCCTTCTTAGTCCACTGGCTTTACCAATTCTATGCCAGGGGGTAGCGCCCTTGCACAGGGAATTCTCCACTAGCCAGTTCAAGTCTACTGTGTCACATGCACAAAGTGGACCTAATGGACTAAAGAATCTGACCCAGAATGTGTTACGCAGGACACAGCAGGCAGCTATAACCATTGGGATGTTTTTTTCACTGGTCTCCAGTCTCATGAGCAAACAATGCCAGTGTCCCTTCAGTCTAACAAAAGCATATTCAGCTGTCATGTTGCACCTGCTCAGCCAGTGGTAGAATCTTTCTTTGGTGCTGTGGAGGTGGCCAGTGTACAGTTTCATGAATCAGGGGGCAGGCTGGGTCACCCAGGATCACTAGTGGCATTTCAAAATGGTCAGTAGTAATCTGCCAGTCAGGAAAGAATCTCCTTGCCTGTGGCTTTCTGAACAGTCCTGTGTTCTTAATGATGCTCACATCTCGAACCTTCCCTGACAGCTAACACAGATGTTCATGAAGCATCCCCAGTGATCCACCAATGCTCGCAGAACCATAGAAAAATAGCCCTTTCGGTTGATGCACTCTTTGGCAGGGGTGTCTGGTGCCACAATAGGGATATGCATGCCGTCTATTGCTGCAGCTTAGGAATTCCCTTGCTGCAAAGCCATCCTCTGTGTCCTGCACATTACTGAGAATCACAGGCCTGCGTAGCAGGAGATGATTAATGGCTCTGCACACCTGCAAAAAGATGGCTCCCACAGTGGATTTTCCAACTCTGAAATGACTTCCCACTGACCGGTAGCAATCTGGCATTGCAAGTTTCTGCCATGCCATTGCCACTCACTTCTCTGCTGTCAGTGCAGATCTCATTTTGATGTCCCTGTGCTGGAGGGTTGGGGTGAGCTCAGCGCACAGATCCAAAAATGTGGCCTTATGCACCCAAAAGTTCTGCAGCCACTGCTTATCATCCCAAGCCAGTCAATGATTGTTTCTTGGGCCCAAAAGCAACGCTCTCCCATCTGCAGCTGCTCCATGAATGCCACCAATAACCTTGAATTGATTCTCGCTGTGTCCCACACAGACAGCAATCTGTCCTCCAAGAAATAGTCACGTTTCCCACTCAATCGGTTTTTCTTACAGCTCTGCAAACACCAGAAGATTGTACATCCTGTGTTTGCAGCACTCCTGACAATAATGCAGCGCTGTGCAGGCTCCATGCTTCTCTAAGAGATGGACAGCGAGGAGGGCCACGTAGGTTTGTGGATTTTTTTAAAAAGGCACAGAATTATGGGCTATACATGACATTATGGGATGGAGACAGGTGCACACTGAGAAGCTGACCCCTCTGTCCTAGTCACCCTGCGTGATTCATTTCAGCCCCATCATGTATTGACAATACTACCCACACTAGGATACGGACACATGGCGCATCGCACTGTGCACCGCCACAAACGCTCCCACACTGCAGCACCAGCTCAAGAAATCAAGTATGCACATGCACAATGCTATACTAACTGCGGCGACTTGATGCCGACATAACTTGCACCAACCAAAGTTTGTACAGTAGACATGGCCTGAGAAGATCCAGAGAGATGAAATCATTTGCTGAAGGCCACAGAACAAGTCAATGTTACTGGAATCAGGATTACGACTCTGGAGGTCCTGACTCCCAGCTTCATGCTCACTCCACTAGGCACTGTCTCCAGAGGCACTGACTCTGTGTGTGCAAACCTGGAGGCTACTGCTACATCTAACTCAGGGAGGAGGGGAATAGGAAGCCAGACTTGAAAGGAGTGACCTTGTATTAATGATTCCTGTCTGTCTGCTGATGTATCCACTGTAATGTGATACCAAGAATCAAAACGCAGTTGAAGTCCAGATAGACGCCCTAATCGTGGGAGCCCTTGGCACGTGGGACCTCCATAACGAGCCAGTACTGAGAGCATGCGGAGTCGGTCAACGCTACGTGCAATTCATCAGACAGCTCATGGTGTCCGACACCAGCAGGTGGTCCAGAGACATCTACACGGAACACATCATGGGCCACCCTCAGTACTATGGCGAGTAATTGAGAACGCTGACCAGAGAAAATAACCCATTTCCTTCCCTGATGAACCAAGGGATGTACCCTACCCATGTGCTTATTCTCTATACCACTACTGACTTGGATTCTTAATACATTCCATGGGTGGCAGACCCGAGCCCAGTTATTCATAACACTTTAAAATCTCCCACATTCCAATCTGGATCTATGATGGTTATGTGATATGTATGTACCTTGTGAACCTTGTAACCGATATTTGTAATCCCGCATAACCCAAGCCTGACCCCAGATGTACAGTACCTTCCTTCTTAGCTTGTGTATATTTTGATTTTAAACATTAACTTTAATAAAAAATTTATTTCTAATCTGATGGTGCCACCTGCTGTCATGGAACATAAATTACTCTTAGTCATTAGAAGCTAAGTATCTGAGAGGTAGTCGTGTTAGGGCTTGGTTACACTGGCACTTTATAGCGCTATAAAGCCCCCACGGGCGCTATAACCTCCTCCCCGTCCACACTGGCAAGGCACGTAGAGTGCTATAACCGCGGAGTTATAGCGCTCCTGGTAATCCACCTCCGCATGGGGAATAAGGGCTGTAGCGCAGCTGCTGTAGCGCTACAGCAAGAATGTGGACACCCACTGCGCTACAAGTGATCTCTGGAGATGCCTAGAGCCATTTAAGGCAATTGACGTCTCTTCCCTTTGTTTTGAACTCGACTGGAGGAATGCGGAAGTACCTCTTTAGAGTTTCTCTCTTAACTCGGCAGATAAGCAATGCAAATGTTTAAGGAGGGAGCCTCTGTGAAAACAAAGCCTTCTGTGAACGGAGGCTCGCTGAGAGGCTTTCAGAAGAACAGAAAAATCACTGTCTCTCTCGCATACACACAATGCGTCCCCCCTCACCTCCCTCGTTTAAAAAGCACGTTGCACCCAGCTGAATGCTGGGATACCTGCCCTAATGCGGTGCTCTTAATGCTGCTTAAGTGCTCCAAATGTGGCCATGCTATACTGCTGGCGCGTCTGAGTGTGGACATACAATAGCGCTATACATAAGGGGACCGCTATAACCAATAGCGCTATAATCTTGTAAGTGTAACCATACGTCAGTATCCACAAGAACAAGGAAGAGTCTAGTGGCACCTAAAAGACTAACTGAAGAAGTGGGTTTTTTACCCATGAAAGCTTATGCCCAAGTAAATCTATTAGTCGTTAAGGTGCCACCAGACTCTTCGTTGTTTTTATTATAAACTAACTTAGTCAGGGTAATCCAGGCCTGCATTTTAACATGATGTCACAGATTCTCCACAGGCATGCGCTCTGTTTCAAAGAATAGTAAGATTTGTTTATTCAAATCCTTGCTGTGCTTCAAAGCTCAGAGAAGACGCTGTAAATCAGAAATAAAATAAATAGATATAGTACATGAGAGAGAGAGAACCTACTGTTTTACACATATACCATATTAAAGGGGATGGGGGAAATCTCAGAAGGTTTGGAGGTTCATGTTGATAAGAAACTATGTGTCTGGCAGCTTCTCTAAGCTTTTGCCAAACTACCAGATGGCCTGCAAAACTAGAGCATTTCTGGTAGTTCTTGATTCCTGCAAAGGGCAGAAATACCATAGCAGCAATGGGCCAGATTCATCCTCACCGTAGTTCTATAGATTTCCATAATAAAATTATGTTAAGGATGAATGTGGCCCAATGTACTTCCACTTAGACAGTGCTTAAGATAAATATAGGGCAGTTCTCCTTGGAAGATTTATCAATACAAGAAGATCCCTTTCCTTTCCCCCAATCTACTCTTCTTGTTGATATTTCACTAGAAGTTGTCTCCCCTGGATAACTCAGGCACAGTTTCAGAGTAGGGTAAAGCCCTTTCTATGTTCATATCCAACACAGTCTTTGAAATTGATTAGGTTGTGTTTGTACACAGCTTTGCAAACATAAAGTGCTATATGGGTGCCAAGAATGACGGGGTTCCTCCTGCTCACATGCTGAGGGACTATCTGTTCTCCTTTAATTAATCTATATTCTAAGTCACCATTCAAATAATTTCCATGTTTCTCTAGTTTTAAATCCAATGATCCGGAAATTGTAAAACACACACACAAGAGTCCACATTCTCCCTTCCCTTTTGGGCATAATTTTATCAGTTGTTTCCTTTTGTTTAATAGCTCCAGCCATGTAACACCTTCCCATCAACAAAGTTCCCTTAAAGGCTTATTAGCATTTGAATAGTCATCTGGAGAGATAATTAACTCTCTGATGTTTCTGGGACTTGATTTTTTCACCCTTATGAATAAAATATAAAGGCAGGATTTATTTATTTATTTTTGCTAGTTTTTAGATAGAAAGATTATTTATTCTGTGATTAAAGACGTGCCAATAAAATATAAATAGAGATTAAAATATGAATAGATATGAAATAATTAAAAATAATAGTCATTGAATGTCCCTCTGCCACATTTAGTACAGGATGGTCAGATTAACCATTGCTCTAACACCCATATAATCATTTACACCAGTGCAAAGTGGAGCTGAATGCTACCATTTAGCTTTACACGGACTTTGTTTTGCACTAGTGTGCATCACTAAACAAGGCCCCAGGCACCAGTGAATCAGACCACACGTCTTTTACAATATCTTCCTATTAAAACGATTTGAAACCTTAAAGTGCAGTTCTGAGCAAGACCCCTGCAGCTGTGACGTTTGCCATGGAATTCACCCCTGTGCTCCACAGTCTCAGCTCTCACCTTTTAGGGTTGTGGGGATAATGTTGACCACATTATCTTAGGCTGTGTGTAGACTACAGCCTATGACAGCATAACATATGTCACTCATGGGTGTGAATAAACCACCCCCCTGAAGAGACATAAGTGACACTGTCATAAGCACCCGTGTGTGCTGAGCTAGCCTCTCCAGCCGACACAGTTTCTCCCGTTCGCACAGGTGGTTTTATTATGCTGACGGGAGAGCGCTCTCCTGTCTGCATACAGTGTCTTCACCAGACATGCTGCAGCTGCATTGGTACAGCTGCGCCACGGCAGCGCTGTACACGTAGACATGCCCTTAATGCAGGGGTCTTCAAACTACAGCCGGGGGCTGGATCCGGCCCATGGCTTCAATTTGTCCGGACCTCTAGCTGAGCAGGCACCCCGAGCAGGCACATGGAGAAGCCACCCTGGTCCTCCCTGCCCCCGCAAGCTGCTGGAGGGGTGAGTGCCCCCACGGCAGCTGCTGGAGGAGCAAAGTGAGGGGTCGTCGCAGCAACGGCCGGAGGAGCAAAGGGGGGAGGATTTTGCATATATTTGCATATATTGAATTTTTTCACAGTTGCTTTGGCCCACGAAGCCCCTTCAAAAATCTAAGATGGCCCTCGTCTCATGAAGTTTGGAGACCCCTGCCTTAATGTAAAACAACATAGCAGCACCTTTCTGAGTTTGCAGACAGCCTGACGCAATAGTTTCTGAGAGGTGTGATCTGCCCCACTCATCTCAGACAGGCCCCTGTGGATTCCACAGTTAGCTGGCCATGGCATATGGCACTTCTCCAAGATGCCACAGGATTCTGCATGTCTGCAGTGGAATTCACCATTCTGCAGCCACCTGGCACTCAACAGATCATTTTTTGTCTCCCTGCCCTTCTGGGCCCTGCCTTCAGCTGCCTCTCCAGCTTTCCCCACAAAGGGGAGCTCACTGGATTACAGTGCAAACTCCTTGCATTGCATGGGCAGCAAGAGGTCCTGGAGCCTGAGCTGGAGTCCAGCTTGCAGTCTGAGAGTGGGCAAAGCTTGAAGTGTAAGCTGGCAAACCAGGCTACCTAATAAATAGAGCAGTAGCTGAGATTCAGAAGCCAGGGTGGTGAATTGCTCCATGCTCTTCTCTTCCCTGGCACATGTGGGTAGAAGGTGATTCGATGAGGATTCTGACTTCAACGGAGCTCCTGCACTGTGGGTCCTGAAGTGGGGACAGAGCCCATTGCAGGATTGTGACCATAATCAAGAGAAGTGACTGGCTGTATTGTAGGATCCAACATTTCCTCTATGGTTTCCACAGCAAATGTGTTTTGTTTGAAGCTGATTTTGCCATGGGACAGGACTAGAAGCTCTTTACACCATTTAAGAAGCCAGAGGACAGGTGATGGCCTAATCTGATGATAAAAGGGTTACAGAGGTCGCTAAGAGCCTATAGAATCTTTCTTACAGGGGATGCTACTTGAGAGGGAAAGTCCCCAGCTTCCCAAGACACATTTGTAGGGTTTGCAGTTAGAAAAGAAATGATGGGCAGATTTGATCTGGGATCAGTAAGCGGATGATACACATGGACTTCCACAGTGCCGTGTTCACCAGCTGGTGCCACGTGGAGTGTGGAACTCTGCAGAGCAGCAACCCTTAACGCATCACAAAGGAACGACTCCCTCTAGAATGGTCCAACTTGGCAGTGACAGCAAAGATCTCAAGGACAGGGGAAACATGAACAAGACAGGTGAGTTACCTGCAACACACCTTTGCTGGAGGCCTTAGCAAGCAATTCAAGAAGGAAAGAGGAAAAGTGGGAGCACAGGCCAGGGACTCAGGAAATCTAGGTTCCGTTCCTGCCTGTCACAGATTTGCTGTGTGATCTTGGTCACATAAGTACACGTTTTCAGAAGTATCCATTAATTTGGATTGCACATTTTCTGGGTGCCCATCTTGTCTTTGTCCCTCACTTCCATATCTGAGGAAATAGGAATAATAATACTTCATAGGGATATTGGGAGACTCCATTCATTAATAATGTTTGTGTACTATCTTTTGATCCTTGGATGGACAGAGCTTCTGAAGTTAATCATTGTCCCTATAACCTGAGTCACTTTGTCTCTCTTGTCCATTGACTGTGTTGGTTTCTGGGAATTTATTAGCATGCTCTTCAGAAAAGCAGTTACGGGGGTAACAATTTACAGAGCCAGTTCCTCAGCTGGTGTTCCTCAGGGGCTCAAAGGAGCAATTCCTATCCACACCAGCTGGAGCTCTGGTTTTAGTCTTAATCTGTTTTGGGATTGGTCCTCTCCTGCAGTCAGCCAGTGTTTCTTCTTTATTTTGTACTGCACTGATTCATTGATTTCAGAGTACTAATGCTATTTGTGCATGAGCTACGCACTTTAATTGTTTAGAGAGTTGCCCTTTGACTTTTCAGAAACTGGGATCCCACACTGGGACAAACTCTGGCTACATAGAACCTCCTTCAGGATATGTCTTCACTGCAGAGTTTACTCAGGTCTGGGCACCCCAGGTAGCCACGCCCACCCACAAGTGTCCATTTTATGGAACCACACTCAACTCATACCTGTGTAGCCACTGTCATGTTTTGGAGTGCAGTCCAGACCAGTAAGGGATTATGTCACTGCCTGTCCTGTAACCCTGGCTAGCTTAAATGCTCTGCCGCTGTGGTTCATAGCCTGGACACCAACAGCCACCAGACAAGAAAATCCTGAGTGTTCGTGTGCTGTGCAGCCCTGGGTCAGTGCTTCTGACTGCAGCAGCCTGCCTACAACACAACAGCCCCACCCAGGCTTGGTTACTCCTGGCAAGATGACCCCAATGCACTTCCAGTCCTGAACCTGTACAAAACCATCTGCCCTGAAAGGTCCAGCCCTCTCCTGGACCACTCAGAGAAATGAAAAGGTTTGTTTGCTCCTTCAGAGAGACAATACCCAGCAGCTTGCCACGTTAACTGGAGTTAATAGTCACTTACAATCAACACAGCACTGGGCTGATTTAGGGTATGTCTACATTACCCGCCGGATCAGCGGCTAGCGATCGATCCAGAGGGGGTCGATTTATCGCGTCTAGACTAGACGCGATAAATCGACCCCCGAGCACTCTCCCGTCGACTCCGGTACTCCACCACCGCAAGAGGCACGGACAGAGTTGACGGGGGAGCAGCAGCAGTAGACTCAGTGCCGTGAAGACGCTGTGGTGAGTAGATCGAAGTACATCGATTTCAGCTACGTTATTCTTGTAGTTGAAGTTGTGTAACTTTGATTCCCCCACCGCACCAGTATAGACCCAGGCTTAGATTAAAATAAACAACTTTATTAGCAATGTGATGGGGGTACCCTGCGTGTCCATCGGGGCTGTTTCTGTTGGCCCATTGCAGGGTTGGTACACCCCGTCACACAGTTGTCAGGACTCCCTGTAGGATCAGATGATTGCAACAACGCTGGCTCAGATCCCCTGTTTATTAATTTCATTGCGTGGTCTCTGGTTCTGGTATTATGTGACAGGGTAAATAACACTTCCTGATTCTCTTTTTCCATACATTCATGATTTTATACACCCCTATAGACCTTACAAGGCATATTTTGTACAAACATCTTTGCAGTAGTGTGTGAACAAGGGGGCGCTTAGAGTCACAGCTGTGTCCCCATTGGCATTGCAATAACCCAGGTCAGGCACAATGATAATTTTGGGGCACCTCATTAACTTGAGCTGCTATAGGAATTGTTCCACAGTGTACTGTGAGAGAATTTGTCCACCCTTCCCAAGCCTCTGTGCGGAAGTGTTCTCAGAGTTTTCCGTGTTACAGGAACCCAATCTATTAAACGCTCTCCTCCTTTTGTGTTCCTTAAACAGGGTTTAGAAGGAATTATTTAAGAACTGTTTTAAACAATTGTCTTTCCTACTATGATGGCTACCACGGATTGAACTGGGAACATCTGGAGCTAAAGATGTGAACTGCAGCTTGAGCGTGAGCTCATGAATTGTGGCTGTCACACATCCATATCTCCTGTAATTAGCACAGAGGGAGCTGTAAAACACACTCCCCAGTGGGCTACCCTAGCCTTTTAAAATTCTTTTTTTGGTTCAGTTTCGTTCCCTCTCTGTAAGAAAATCTGGATAACTGTTTCTCTTCTCGCACCCTAGCAATGATAGCCTCCACGGAGCTGGTGGTTCTGCTGGAAGATGAAGTCTTTGTAGATTTTTTCAACACGTTCCTGAATCTCCCTGTAAGTTTCCCTCTTACAGTTTAGCTTACTCTCTTTCTGGATTCTACCCCCGGGAGTTTGCAGGTCTTAGGGAACCTTGTGCATTTCAGGCCAGCACTGTTCTGGTAGCTGTCCCTACACCTGCTCCATGGGCATGCATCTTTGGATGTCATTTTGTCAGCTGTTACAAGCTAAGTACAGGGGTGGGGGAAGGTTAGATGGGCAGAATGTAGTTGTCCAAGCAGGACTTTGAGCAGCACAGAGGGAACACCTTATTTTTTCACATAGTGCCTGTGTCACGCTGTCTGGAGTGGCTCACAACAGGGACTGCCTACCTCAGAGGGCCAACTATCAAAAACAGGGCAGATGCCCCAAAACTGGTGGTGTGTTCTACAAGTATATTTCATCAAGCCAGTAATAAATGTGAGCTCCTGGCTCACTACCCAGTCTTACCATGGAGTCACAGACAGTCCCCTGAGACTCTCCAGGCTATCTTGCCACTCCAACAAGCTGGACTTAATGATAAATGGTCACTTACCTCAAAAATAACAAAATATTCAGGTTGCTCCCAGTCCCAAGAGACCAGTCACTTACCCCAGACCAATTTGTGTCTTAGATCTCACACCAAAGACAATGCCTGTAGCCAGTCCTGCAATAAACTAACTTCAAGGTTGATTAACAAGGACAAATAAAATAAAAAATTTATGTAAGGGTTAAAGCAAGCAAACATATACGCACAAATGAATTACAATCTAAATCCTAAAGCGGACAGAGATGTGGTAGATTGTCAATTCAAGACATCTTCCAGCGTGGACCCTGGGAGTAACCCCTAGGGATCTCTGCCTTAGTTTGGAGTTTCTGGCCCACTGAGAGTTGAAATAGCAAAGAAATGACAAGCTTTCCTGTGTTTTTGTTTTTTATTTCCTTCATTCAGACTCCAAGGCAATAGGACGGGTCTTGCACATAGCAATTCCTAGGTGCAACAGAACCATTTTCCAGTCCTTTGTATTGTGATGTTCCTTGATGGCCCATGTGATTTTGATAGTCCTTCTGGACAAGCAGTGGAGGGTGAGGGAGGAATACTCTTTTCGTACGAATTCACAAGTTTAGAGCAAACATTTTCAAAGCCATAAAGCAAAGCTTACCTATTTCCTAGAAGAGAATAGACTACAGACATTACAAATGAGATTAATGCATGCAGCAACGTACAAACATCCTGTAGAGTCGAAACCCTACATACATACTTATAAGACTAATTCCTATTTTGAACAACACTAACACACAAGTGAATTGGTCTGGTCTCCAGCTATGAGTTTGTCAGTTCTTAGATAACGCCTGCAGCCTTGGCAAGAGCTGCCATCTGGCCTGCCAGCATCACCAGGGCCAGCTCCAGGCACCAGCAGAGGAAGCACGTGCTTGGGGCAGCACATTTTAAGGGGCAGCATTCTGGCCATTCTTGGGGCAGCACTTTCTAGCCACCCTTTTTTTTTTGGTGGGGGACCGGGGGCGGGGGGGGACAATTGCGCTCTTCATGCTTGAGGCAGCAAAAAAGCTAGAGCCAGCCCTGAGCATCACAGCCTGTTCAGACAATGATACAGTACTGATCAGAAAGGAGTGAAAAATATAGAATCAACCCCACCACTTCCAGCACCCCTGGTTTCCCTGATTATGTCTGCATTGCAATAAAAGATCCCCTGGTACTGAGTTTCAGAGCCCAGGTCAGCTGACTTAGTTCCGTGAGGCTAAAAAACAGCATTGTAGACGTTCAGGCTCGGACTGGTGCTGAACTGCTGGAGATGATGTCTTTTGAGATGCAAAACAGAGACTGTGACTGCTTGTGGGAATTAGGAATCCCTTCTGCCTTTCCATCTTCTCCAGAGCTTGTTCCTAAAATGGCTACTTTTGGGCCTACTAGGACAAAGCCCATGGAAGAGTAGGAATGAGCTTGTGAGTTGAGTCTCAAAAAGACGGGTTCAAATCCCAGCTCTGCCACACACTCCCTGAGTGAGCTTAAGTAAGTCACTAAATCTGTAAAGTGAGAGCAATCATTCCTTTCTCCCACTCTTTGTCTGTTTAGACTGTAAGCTCTGTAGAGGAGGGGCTTCCCTTTACTCACTGTATGTACAACACTAATACACAAGGGCAGGTAGGCCCCACTGTAATACAAATAGTACATCACAGACCACACACAGAGAACCATGATATAGGAAGGGGTGCATCACTTCCATTTTAATCAGTTGGTTCATTTATTCTTAATAATTGTGTCTGAGGAGTGTGTCTGAAGAACTCCGCATGACTTGGAAGAATAAGTGGCGATGATTGTCTATGGGAAAGATGGCTTTCCAGGAGGAGTTATTGATTCCACTAATTAGCCCCTCCCCCACCCCAATCTCTCTCACTTCTCTCCTGTTCTTCCTTCACAGGTCTTTGGCCAGACACCCATTTACATAGCCAGCATTTGCCAGTGGTTCCTGTGGCCAGAGTTACCTTGCTACCTGGTGAGGCAATAACCTTCTTAGCATGCAGTAGAGGGCTGACACCTCCACTGAAAGGCAGAGGGGTGGGGAGAACAACTAGGGTTTAAGATTCCCCTGGGTTACTCTCCTTTCTTTTTGTCCCCTCTGATCTGTAAATTGATTTATTTTAGCATGGGGAATCATCTTCTTCATGAATCCTAGGTACAATCGGGAACACCAGTGATCAAGGCCCTGAACCTGGGGAAGTTCCATGGGGCTTGATCCAAATTCCCTTGAAGTCAATGGAAAGACTTCCATTGATTTGGGGTGGGATGGGGGAGTAGGATTAGGCCCCATGTGCAGAAGTTTCATTGAATTCGATAGAACAGTGTGGAGCAGAACATTCCATCCTTAAACAGGATCGGGCTGTCTTTGGAGAGCCAGGATCCTTCACCCGCCTCCTGCAGGATCTCTCCTCTCCACTGCTACAAGCAGGATTCACCTGTGCTTTGACACTATTGATTCCTGCTGTTGTCACTGGGAAGCCTGCTTCCCCAGTGCTCCAATCGTCCATATCATCGCCACCTCTTCCTCCCATTGGCTTCACTGACAGGAAGCAAATCCCTTTCTCCCCTTAGGTGTAACCCCATTGGGATCAATGGGGTTTAAGTGCCTCCAAATGTTCATTACCCTGAAAAGGTGCTGAAAAACAAGTCCTACCAGGCTTTGAGTCCTGGGGGTCTTACAGGCCCCTAGCCCTAATGGGTTCTCATTTAATGAGGTCAATGGAGCTACATCAGGGTTAGATCATTCCTCACGGTGTAATCACTCTTTGGGGTCAATACAGGTGCCAAAATACAAAGGCTTATTGACCTGGATGGAAAAGTACCGACTGCCGCACTTCTGTAAAACCAACTTGTGTCTTCACTACATTCTCTGTCAGGAGCTTCTCAGTTTCATTAGGTCCAAGGAGGCAGGTAAGCAGAGGTGACCTCAACACAAACACTCGAACGCAGGGCAGGATTCCACACTTCAAGAGTGCTGCATCCTGACTCGGTTCACTAAGGGCGCTCACTTCTGGTGCATGCTGAGTGAGGGTTGAAGAGTTGAAGAGGCATTCTGGACGAGGTCATCGTCATTATAAAATGGTTGCATTTTTTGGAAATGGTTTCATTTGCATAGGGGAAAAATACTTGCAAACTGGGGAAAGGCTCCAAGGGGGCATTGCTTATTGTAGCAACTCGCATTGGAACCCCGTGACTTCTCAGTCTTGGGGTCTTTAATCAAGACTGGACGTCTTGCTAAAAGAGGGTGTGGCTCAGCCAGACGTGGTGGGTGGGATGCAGGACTCACTGGGGGAAATTCTATGGCCTGTGTTATGCAGGAAGTCAGACTGGTCCCTTCTGGCCTTAACACCTGAGGACTGTATTCTGCCTCAGTGATTCCAGGTCAAATGTGCTCAGTTCACACATAAAAAAATCATCTTCCTTCTACTTTTCAAGCTCCTCTCTACAGGCAGATATTGGAGGGAGAGAGAGAAAGAGAGAATTTGCTGGTAGTTCTTCTAGGAGTCATTCCACTACTTTGGGCATGAACAGTGGTACAATCCTGATTTTTTTATGTGCAGTTACTCCACCAGAGTGGCCCCACACCTATGATGCATGCGAGGCCACACTGTGCTGAAGAGGCTATTTTGGTCTATAAATTGTGGTTATGAAAAGGGGACTTTGATGGTATGAGCTTGCAGAAAGGGTGCTGCAAATTAGATCCTGAAACATGCAGTGGAAAAAACAAATCTCAGAAGAGCACAGATCCAAGTGAAGGGACTTGCTGTAGTTGGTTTTTCTGCTCCAGTCCACCTTTTCCTCTTTCCATAAGTTACATTCCTTTTGCCCACGACTGAGTGTTAAATTGCTGCAAGTTGCCCTACTTTACCGCTTACACCTTTTTTTGCCATTTAAAACCATTTACCACTTGTACCCAAGTCTAACTTGCAAAATCCCAAGTTTTCAGCCCCCTACTGGGATCATTAGTTCTTGTCCCCTTGCACCAGGCAGGCTTTCACATCCCCTTCCTTGGAGGCAGGGAGGGGAACCCAGAGCCTCCCTCTCCTCTGGGTTCCAACCCTGGAACCTTGTACTAAGCAGGTAAGGTAATAGCTTCCTTGGGCCATTTCCTACCTTCTTTGACCTCCACTCTCAAAGAGCAGCTTGTTCCAGCATTTTGTCCTTGGTGGCTCTGGTTTCTTGTACTGCTTCCTTCCAGTTTGCAGCTGGTGCAGTCCTCCCCAGGATCCCTGGCAGCAATCACTCACTGTTGCCGGTCACATAATTCCCTGCAGGTGGGGAAGTAGCTGCTCTGCCTATTAACCCCTGGGTGGTTATTGTAGCACAAGGTCCAGACATCCTGGATAAACTTGGGTTACACCATGGATTAACTTGGTCCACTGGTTCACCAAAAGCTCAGAGTCAGAATGTGATTATCAGAAGAGCAGTGAAGATAGCTGAGCCATGTTCATCTTGTATTATAAAGTCAACAAGAGCAAAGTTCACACCAATTTCATCTTTCCTCTGCATCTCAGGCTTCTTCTTGCAACCTAGGTTTAATGTTAGACACCAGGAAGATTTGAAGGGAAGCCCCGGTTGAGATAAAAAAGGGAAATGAGAGAGGGGCAGGGGTTAACTCAGGGAAGGAAATGGCAGGGTCTGGACGGCATGTGTTGGCTTTTACATGTCCATATGGTCATGTGTCGGGTATCACTAGTGGGAATTCCAGCTGACGATTTACAGCTGGCTCTTATTTGTTCCAGCCGGCAACTAGGTTTTGGAACAGAGCCAGGGTCCACTGACCTGTTGGCTCCTGGCACTGCTGGTCCTTCAGCAGAAATTAACAGAGATCAGTTGAAGAGTTCCAGGGGGCTCTACTGGAATTTCCATAGGGGCATGTTTGCACATACACATGCTCGAGTACTTTCTGATGTGATGTCTTTCACGTTCTCTTGCAGCACAGATGCTGAAATGGAAGAGTGCAGATCAATGGCTGCTCGAAAAGTGCATTAGCGGTAGCAGGGGAATGTGGCGCTTTCGTTCTTTCATCCAAGGAATGGCAGGTGACCACAGAGAGCTTCCTTCGTACTGCCCCCTACTTCCCTACTTAGTCATACGTTTGTGCAGAGTGGCAATCCCTGCATCTGGACCTGGGGATATGTTACTTTAAGCCACATATGGAACTCTTCTACTTTAGAATAGCACCTGCCTGTCTCATCCGCAGTGCTTTCAGGGAATGTCTCTCCTGCTCGCTCTCCCCACTTTCTCATTCTTTCCCTGCCCTTAATCATTGTGCTCTGTGTCTGACTCACAGGGGAAGAGCTGACAAAGTTCTGGCTTGCTGCAGAAAGGCTCTTGGAGATTGATGAGTCAGATGTTGCCCAGCGAGATCTCTACCTGTCTCTGCTCCAAGTGCTGAGGGCCACTTATTTGCAGGAGGGCTCCACTGTGGTCACCCTCTGCAGCATGACCATTGGTAAGGAGAATTTGAAGCTGAGAATCTGAACTTCCAGGAGCAGCAAGACTTCAGTGTATTTGTTCACTTTCTGACCATATCCAGCACCCCAAGCCTGGCATAAGGAGCTGGGGATAGAAACATGGGGTTATATTTATGACTAGGGGGTTGATAAGCATGGAATCAGTTCATACAGCTCCACCTTGCAGAATGGACATCAGTAACACTTGCTTAGAGATCTCTTAGTTCCAGAGAGACCAGCACTCAATGAACAATGTGACCAACTCATGGGCAGCTGGTATCATAGGCTAGGGGAGGCTAAGCCCCTTAGCAAAGCGAGACTCACTGCTGTGGCAGCGCCTCCTCCTGGTCATTGGGGAATTAGCTCTTTTTCAGCCTTTTTGTGCTCTCTGCTGGCCAGTGGCTCACCTGCCTCATGCCCCCATGTCCCTCCCAGACCCCGGAGCCTTTTCCTCTCGAGGTTCTACCCTCAGCAGTTCCCTCACTCTCTGGGTCTCTCCTCCCAGGGGAACCCCAACCCTTTAACCCCACCTTGTCTCAGTAGCTACTGCCAGTTGTCATCTAGCCCCCGCTCACTGGGACAGACCACAGTCTGTAATGCAAGGGGGTAGGACCTGCTATCTTTGCCTATCTCCAGGCTGCCCCTCTGCAGCCCCAGTACCTTTGGGGTCTTTAACAAGGCCTGTAGCCTGGTGGTTTACCAGGCTGGAGCTCCTCTTGCCTCCCCAAGCCCTGCTCTACTTCAGGTACCTTCCTCTCAGGCAGCCAGCCTTCCCACACCAGAGCTAGAGTGAGACTTCTCCAGCTCCTGGCCCCCAGCCCTCTTTTAAGGGCCAGCTGGGCCCTGAGTGAGCTGGCCACACCTGTGGTTAGCCATTCCCTCAGCTGCTTCCACTGCTTTCAGTCCCTTTTACCCAGGAGTGGGGCAGCTGCCCACTACAATCCCCAAACAGCCAGGCATGATCCTGCCCATGTGCAACCCTGAGGCCCCCTGTCCCCATCCCGCTCTTCCCCCATGGCATCACCAGGCACTGGGGCTAGGGTGGACAGGCTTGTGGGTTGGGCAGGTGGGCCAGACCTGGGGCTTGGCCTGGCCGTGGCAGCTGGGGCCGGCCGGCCTGCAACCTTGGGGTTAAGGCGGCTGGGGAGGGTTAGCCGGTAGCCTGGGCTGTCTGGTGGGCCAGAACTCAGGGTGGCTGGGGTGGGGATCCTCTGGCCAGGGCGGGGGCTTGTGTGGGACAGAACGGGGAGGGCCAGGCACTAGCCTCCCTAAACAGGGGCTCACACATCCCCAATGACCAAATCCCTCTTTCACCCCAGAGAGGGCCACCCTCCACCTGCTCAGGCTTGAGGAGCAGTGGTAGAGACTAGAACTGACGGGAGATGGAAACGAAATCCATTCTCTTACCTAAGGGGAGGGAGTTGTTCCAGAGCAGAG
This sequence comes from Dermatemys mawii, assembly GCA_007922305.1. Lineage (NCBI taxonomy): Eukaryota > Metazoa > Chordata > Testudines > Dermatemydidae > Dermatemys > Dermatemys mawii. Next base: position 2,842,567 of record ML677352.1, read on the forward strand.
CTGAAGTAAAGTGGTGGAGCAAAGACAGGAGTGAGAAAAACTGGAGATGGACTGTTCCTGACATCCTTCTGAGAGAGTTATCCCACTTCAGCCAGGGTGAGGGCTTGTGTGGCCCATCATCTAACTGATACAGTAGTCAAGCTAATCTAAGACGTTAGATCACAGAAATCCCTGATGCGGTTATGACCCTGCCATTGGGCCCTTACTGGATGAAGGTGTATGTGGATCAGCCGGAGTCTGATGAACCGAGCAGAGGTCTGAAAAGCAGTCAGCTTGCATTCTGCTGCTGACTCTGCCACTGAGTCCCTGCATGATCTTGGCCAGCGGTGTCCAATACGTTTGCCTCTAGCCACATGTGGCTACTAGGCTATTGAATTGTGGCAAATGTGTGTGGCTTTTTTATAATGTGGCTAATAAGAAAAAATCAAAACCACCAGTGTTGCTAGCAGTGTGGCTAACAGTCCATCTCCAGATTTCTATTGGACACCGCTGATTCTGGGCCAAGTCACTTAACTGCTGGTCCCTGTGCCTGCATTACCCTATCTGGAAAAGAGGGGGCAGTAATGCACTTCTACCTTCCTGTATAAAGTGCTTTAAATTCTGTGGATTAAAAAACACTCTACAATGCAAAGTATTATTATGCTGTTATTTCCACTTGCATTAAACCATTGTCTTGTGGCTGGAAGCAGTGAGCTATTTTGCTTGCTGACTGCCATGCTCTATGCCAGGATTGTGCACGTATACAAAAACAACCACAGCACATGGGTTGCTTTGTCATGGTCCAGATAAACCACAATCAAAAAAAGTCATTACAATTAGACTCATCCTTGCAATAGCTTTGTGTACGTGCAGGTTGCAATAAGAAATCATGGAACTGGGGGAGAATGTGCAGTCTATAGGACTCCTCTCTTTCATCACTTCTTAAGAACCTACTCTTGCAGGGTCTGATCCAAAGCCTAGTGAATCAGCGGAAAGACTGCCATTGACTTCAGTGGGCTCTGGATTAAGCCCTTACTCTTTACAATTCTCCATGCCCTTTCCAGAGTCGCTGTTGAAGATCTCCAGCTGGCACCCTCAGCATATCAGCACCAGGAGGGAGATCCTGAGCGAGATGCAGAAAGTAGCCCTGTTTAAGATCCAGAGTTATTGGCTCCCTAACTTCTTCATTCATTGCAAGCTGAACATGGAGAAGGAGGAGGCCTGCCAGGCTCTGCTGGGGGAATATCAAGAGCGTTTATTACAGGTGGGCTCGAAGGAGAAGGCAGCGTCTCCAGCACCCACAATGAGTATCAGGAAAAGCCGGGCTACATCAGAGCCTTACTCCAGTAAAAAAGCCAAGGAGCAAATCTGGGATCTTGTAACTTGTGGGAGACAACGTAAAGAAACAGAGAAACATGGGAGATGTGGGCTGCAGCCTGAAGGGCCGTCAAGCTCAGACGGGAGTGCAGCTAGTCTGACAGACACGAATCAACCACCTCCCAAAGAGGATACCCTGGGAAAGATGTCTGTGTGGGTGCAACATCCGGAAAGGGGTGTTAAAGATATGGAAGAGGCCACTTCTTTCAAAACACCCAGCCCTAATGCCCAGTTGCCTCTTCAACTGGAGGAGATTGGCAAAAGGAGAAGCCTGTCTGATCTACATAGTTCTACACCCATTGCTCATCTGCCTTCACTGCTAGCTCTGAAAAAGATCATCAAATCCTCTTCCTCTTTGGATTTCCTCCCTTGGGCGCTTAATGCTGACAGCTGCGCTGGCCGTCCCTTCCGGATGTTCTTGAAGAGCAAGAGCTATGCTGTGGAGACTCATCTTTTGGATCTGTGGCACGATCTGGAGGATTTCCTGTGCATGGTGCTGAGCTCCAGCAAAGGAGGCAGCTTCCTCCTGCGCCGTTTGATGGGTGAAAGGATATGTGAGATCTACTTAACAGAAAGCAACTGCCAGCACCTTCCCCTGAAGCCGAACACGCTCAGGAACCTGCAAGATCTTCTGCCTTCTGGAGAGGTCATTCCTTGGATAGTAAAAGCACAGAAAGAGATTTGCAAGGTAGGAAATGCTGCTGTGATGCTAATGCCGGGAAGTGTGATTGACATTCTCAGAGTGCTGGGCTGCTGCTATGCATGAATGGAAGTCATTTGTAACACTGCAGAACTGAGGGCTTTGGTGCCAAATGATCCCTTTACAATGTGCACGGGACACTTGCAAATACAGTGCCTGGAGCTTCTGACTTCTAAGGTCCCATTGTAGGCATCAGACTCTGAACCAGACACTCCAGGAGGGATTAGTCCCAGACACGAAAGGTTAAACTTTCAAAGGTTAGCACCTACGTTTTGCTCACAAAACTTGCGTACGCAGCTGTCGTGCCTGATTTACACCTGCAAACAGAAACTGGGGCGTGCAAAATGGGTACTTATATGAGCAGCTGTCCATCTGCAACCCCACACATAGATTTTGTAAAAGCAGCTTAGGGCCTATTTAATGAGGAATGTGCTTCAGTTCAGAGGCAAGGCAGAGAAAGGAGAGTGGAGGTGCAAGAGCACATCGTGCTGCACACTGTCTGGTCAGGAATCAGAATTCCCCAGGGATGCAGCAGATGTTATTCTCTGTTTGGTAGAGAGAGTGCTGCCTCGAGTTAAAAATAACCTTCCACACGATCTGATTCCAAGACCTTAGCTCTTGCTCTGCAGACCAGGTAGACGCGGTGGGGAGCTCTTTAGTGTGCCCAGCCCATAAAGATGTGTGAGCCAGGGGGCTGGATGGTGTAGGAAACTGTGCTTCAGGGATCCTTTCACATCGAGGCTGGTGTTCTCAGTGTGATGTAGTCTGTGACTGGATGCTATTGTAACCATAGCTATTGGGTAGCCCATGCAAAATGACTTGATAGGCTTAATCCAGTCATTGAAAACGCCCTTTAGCTGGCCCGTTAGCCAAGGACCAAGAATGCATTCCCTTTTTCCCCTAGCCATGGCCCTTCCAGGTCAGCATTGAGGCATATGAATAGGGTGTTGTGTGGCAAACCCGCTCTTGGGCCACCTGGGCTGTCCTTTATGGCTCTGCAATAGACTCCTGCATCCATGGAGGGTATTAATCCAGCACTATTCCCAGCACTACGCTGGTTTTTCAAAGCACTCCCTGGCAAACTGAAAGCTGAGAGCTTTGCCAGGAAAAGTAGCGAGCGCTTGCTTACAAAGCATGTTCTTGTTACCTTATCAGATACTGAGCTTCTTCTACGACGACTTTCTTGCTGATGATGATGAAACGTTTCTTCGTTTTGTGGTAAGAGGACGCTGTGACACGTGGGAGAGTCTGGGAGGATGGGCCCTGGCTGGTGTGTCTGAGGATGTTTGTGTCCCTTTGTGCATTGCACACCCACGTGTTCTGAGCATACAATGACCGTGCACACCTGGGGAAGGGTTTGTGTGAATATTGCTGTGTGTGCATGTAGGTGTGTGTGTAAAAGACTCTCTCTCCAGCTCTTTGGAGCAGTGTTCCCACATTCCTTTGCCACTAACCCCTGAAATTTAGCAGCCTATTGGTGGTGTCTTGAAAGAGGCCTTGAAAGAGCTGTCCGGAGAATTGCCCAAAAACCAACTAAGAGTAGCAAAAATCCCCCAAAAACCTGTGTGGGCAGAAAACACAATAAGGTACCAATTGCATACACATACCAGGGATAGGAAATACAATGAGTAACTGATACATTCTTTAAGGACCCACCTCTTTTCCCTTGCTCATAGCAGGTGCTGCCAATGTTACACAAAGAGAAAAAAGTCCACACACACACAGACAGGCGACCCTGCAACCAATAAAGACTCATTAATGGGAGGAGCAGCTAGCATTTTTAACTGTGCTTTACTTGTGTTTATCTTTTTCATATGTTTTTTCACCCTCTTAAGGAACCAAATTACACAAGTTCTCCTCTTCCCATGGCCTTTCTCTTAACCGGTGGTTGAAATTCCACAAGAAGGCCAGATCTCATGGAATACCAGCCCCATAAATGGCACCTTGAGGCAAGAATGCCTCTGAAAAACATCCTTTCAAACAGAAGTGCTAAAATACCCAGGTTTGTTTGGATTTCTGCAGAACCCCATGGACCATGCTGCTAACAAAGGCCAATATTTGCAAACTGACCTCTTCTTTTGAGTGTTGTTTTTGAGTTCCAACCTGACACACCTGGATCTTGCAGCCACCCTTTTCTTGGGTGCTTAGCACGCCTGTCTGCAAAGCAGACCTTCATTGCCTTAAGCTGGGGGCCCCAAACCAATGGCCATTTCTGAAAATATTGATCTTGGGCCAGTTTTACAAATCAATTTAGGTGCCTAAACATGCAGCTAGGCACCCAGTGGGATTTACAGAACATGTAAGCATCAAAATCAATAGGATTTAGGCTCCAATGTTCCCAAATCCCCTTAAAAATGACATTTAGGATCCTAAACCTGTTATACTTTGCAACACTGAGCACAGCAATGCTTGAATACCTTTAAAAATCTGGGCCTTATTCATTTTAATGGTTGTAAATTAATTAGCCAGGTACTTAAGCATCCCCTGACAGGGAAATTATCTTTCGGATCACATAATTAGCACATGGATGCAATTAGCACTTCAGCAGGGTGTGAAGCAACTGGGCTAAGTTCATCCTTGGTGTCATGCTATGGAAGTTGGTGGAGTAGCACCAGGGATAGGTCAGGCAGCTTGTGGGCATATCTTAAAATTTTCAGGTAAAGGACAGTCTAATCCTGTTGCCTTGTAAAGCATCCGAATTGCTCACTTAATGGTGAAGGGCCCAAACCTGAAACCAGCACCAAGACCTGAAGGATATAGTTTGGCTACATAGGGAAGGGGAGAGACTCAGCTGAAGCCAGTGAGGTCATCCAGGCATAAAGGAGAGCAGAATTGGGCTCATGGTGTCACATAATGCATCGGTAGTTTCAGCCAGTCACAGGGATGGGCTGTTTCTCTCCCAATCACATTTTTTGTTCCGTTAGTTAAATAAAATGCCATGAGTGTGCCAGTGTCTGAAAGAGATGAGCAGTTTTTATGTTACTACTGGATACCCTAAATTAAACTACATTTCAAGGGCTCACAATTCTCATGCTTCAGGGCACATCCTGATCATCAATTGGTGTTAGGAAGAAACATCCTCTACCTCATCCTCCACATTATTATACAATTAGGTGCATTATGAGGGCTGCCCCTACGTAATGGAGAGGAAGGGTGAGCTTGTGGTTAAGGCACCAGCCTCAATAGACATAGGTTCAACTCCTGGCTCTGCCGCAGACTCCATGTGTAACCTTAAGCAAATCATGTGGTTTCTCCGTGCCTCAGTTTCTCATGTAAGACACGGGCATTGTAGCACACCCTTTCTCCCACTCTCTGTTTCTTTTGCATATTTAGCTCATAAGCATTTCGGCTCAAGGACGATTGCTTTGTGCAGCACCTAGCACGAGTTCTCTGTGTGCTACTGCAATATAAGCATCCAGCAGTAGCAACTGTCCGAGCCTTGCCTCTACTAAACAAATTCACTCGCATTTAACCACAGTGTGGCTGTGATCATCTCACAGCATGACTAGCTGTGCGATGCAGGCGGTGCTTAAGCCAGCAGAGAAGCTGCAAGTGCGTTCTAGTGTAGCAATTTCGAGAATGTCGTCTGGGCTCCGGGCAATAATTCTCCACTCTTTTGGTTGTAGTCTCAAAGGAGCAAGGTCCAGAAGCCTGGGGGACAAGAGGAGACTTATGGAAAAGATGAACACCTTCTGCTGGCCAAGAGGATCAACGAATCCCTGACTCTGAGCCAAGCCTTGTATGGAGTGAGGGATTTCGAGACACTCTCAGAGGAGCACTGGAGATTCATAGCCACTCAGGATCTCACAAAAGGGGGATCGATCCAGGTTGAACTGGAGCCTGTTGTGCGCAAGATAGGTAAAAGGAGTCTTTTCTGGGGGCTCGGACACCGTCACTTGAGAGGGAGGCACTCGTGTCAAAGTAGATTAGGGTGACCAGACAGCTAATGTGAAAAATTGGGATGGGGTGCGGGGTAATAGGAGCCTATCTAAGAAAAAGACCCCAAAATCAGGACTGTCCCTATAAAATCAGGACATCTGGTCACCCTAAACTAGACAAATAATGAAATATACAGTGTTGGCAGGGTTACAGTGACCTCTATAGGTAATCTGGAAAAAGTGTTTTCCCTTTAGCAGACCTTCTTTGGCTGCTTATTGGTTGGAAAAAAATTAAATAGTTGACAACATTATTTTGCAAGAATGGTGGCTGTTCTTCCAACCAGCTTCTAGAATTAAAATGTTGCAAAAAAGTCTTAAAATTTTCAGCAACATTTTTTCTGCATTTTTGGACAAGCTTTGTTGCTTACAGCCACCTTGAACTTTGATATTTAGGGCTGAAATTTTCCAAGCTTGGTCTCAGCTTCAGAGCAAACCTTTTTGCAGTCTTTTTATTCAGCCGTTCTCTACAAAGAGTGGTGAAAAATACACTCATGCCATGTTTTGTGACCCTTTATTTGAACTCAGCTCAGAGGGAGGTGGCAGAGAATTCAAATTTGGCTGAGATGTCACCCACTATGGTGATCTGGTGAAAGACTATTTTGATTTGACTAAGTGATATGGATTCACAAAACACATGGTACACGTCTCCCATTGCATAGAGTGTCTGAAGGTATGTATGGAGTGGGAGCCCATACGATATGCCCAGGAGAGTATGGAATGGGGCAGGGCTTTGAAGTCGGGGATGCCTGAGTTGTAATTCCAGCTTTGACAATGACTCACTGAGTCAGATCTCCTCATGCTGGCACAGGAGGAGCAAACTGTGCCTCTTTGCACCATCCTGGAGCATTGCACCGGGTGGAGGCTGCAGCAGGAATGCACAGAAACCCATGGTCAGTTGCTTTGGCCTCATCCCACATCTTGGCTGCCTTGTCCCCCCAGTAGAGGAGAGGTTGTGGGGAGATTGTGGGGCCCAGTGGACTTCTGCTGCCTAGAGACATGCACAAGGCTCTATGCTGGCAAAAGCTGTTGTAGAGCCTTGAATTAATGTAGCTCACTGTGGGACCTGAAGAAAGCCATTTAATCTCTCTGTGCTTCATCAACTGCATCAGTACAATGGGAACAGCAATACATGTCTTGCAGAGAGGCTGGGAGACTTCAGTAATGTTTGGAAAGTGCCAAGTGTTACTATTATTAAGCAGCTTTGGTGAAGCCTGCGTTTCTGTGGACCACCTGCCTTGGTCATCGCTCATCACAGTGGTGAGAGAGTCAAAGGATCAGGATAGAGAAGTAATCAGCGGGAGGCAGGTGGGAAAGACTAGCACTTCTGTGGATATAACACCATGAATTATTTCTTCAAGCACTTTCCCAAGGCTGATTGGTAACCACAGGCTGAACAAGTGATTAGTCCAACCCCTTTTCTCTCTGTCCCATCAGACTACAGGAGCATGACGTTCGAAGAGCTGACCCTCAGGAATCCTTCGATGGCTGTACAGTTGTTAAGTGAGGACTATGAGCTCTTCTGCCACATGTTTCCCTCCCTTGGTAAGTGCTTATGAGGGGCTAGAACCAGGGCACACTTATAACAAACTCCTGGGCAGAGAATAGCAGACACAACCTTGAAGAACTGAGCACAGAAGGCACCCTGAGAGGATTAGACTGAGGAGAGGCCTACCTACTTGCTTCCTGTGGTTCAGGTGATCATCTCCAGAAGGAAGGGGGAGAGGAGGTTCCTGGCCCCCCCGAAAGGTCTGCACTCCAGCACCCTTTCCCAGGGTTCAGGGAGAAGGAACATTTCCCAGCAGCCAACCCCAAAGGGATCTGGCCATATTCAGGTGATGAGCTCCCACAGCACAGGCTCTTCTGGACTGGCCTCACAACATGAATATTGTCATGGTGGGTTGGGAGATTGCCCAGAGCCCACCTGGAGGCAGAGTAAGTCTGTGCTCTCTGCGACACAGCTCCCAGTAATCTTGGGCCCAATTCTCTTCTTTCTGCAACAGCATTTGATCTGGAATACGAAGAGAGGAAGAGTGTTCGCCTGAGCAAGACGAGTCTGTCTCTCATGAGGAAGGGGATCCTCACATTACGGAAGCCCTCCCTAAGACCCAGGTACAGCACCATGCATCATGGAGCTTTCCTCCTTTTTACCACCTCCACTCTCTCTGGCGTCACATTTTCTAACCCCGCAAACACCTGCCATCTGATTCAGCTTCCTGTGGAAGGAGTCCCACCAGCTGAAGTCTAGTGACATTAACCTTGCTCCCACCTTAGTTCTCTGGCTGGAATCTTCTGGCAGGCCCAGAGCCATTGGGTGAGATTCTATTGTCTGGTACACCAGCGTAAATCCAGCATGACTCTGCTGGCTTCAGGATTTACAGCAGTGTAGCCCAGGTCAGTATTTGGCTCAGTTGTTCCTTTAGTGGCAGCCAGGTGTGGTACACGCCACTGATGCTGTTGATCCCTCAGTGGGGCTCATCTGGTCGCGTGAGTCTCAAAGAATCATTAGCTGGGGAGGAGGCACCCATCTTTTTCCCCTGGTTACAGCAAAGATGTACTCTGCCAGTGCCTTCATCAGATCCCATGTGCTGAGGTCCCCAAGCTTTCTACCCTCTCTCCATCACTAGGATTCTGACAAAAACTCCCCAGGCCCCGAGAGGCTCCAGCTCTTGATCAGGGTACAGTGCCCTGACATGGTGCTGCCTCCTCACCCAGTGCCTCCTCCCCGCTAGGTATCTCATGGAGGTGCTGCACAACCCCGTCCACCTGGAGTTTTTCAGGCAATTCCTCAAACAACATAACGCTGAAGCCCCACTGCTCTTCTGGCAGGCAGTGGAGAAGCTCAACACCGAGTCCAACCCCAAGGCTCAGAGAACTTTGATCAACGGCATCGTCAAGAATTTCTTCAACAACAAAGTGCCTGCTGGTATGCAGCCTGCCTACTCCACAGAGCTCAGCTACCCAGGAAGGCAAACATGATCCAGACTACCCACTGAGGTTACAAGGGAAAGGGATGCCCCATCCTAGAGTAATTTCTCTGGGCAAAGGGCAGTGCCTAAGCTCACCACCCCAGGAATGGCCCAGACATGCACAGGCCACAGACACCCCTGTGGGACACAACTCACTCCCCACTTCCCTATTGCCGCAGGGAGGGAGGGAAATAGTAATTTGTTGCTGGGCCACGCCCCCAGCAAAGTAGGACAACCCCCTGCACCACCTCAACTGCATTGGTAGGGGAGGGGAAGCCGGAGCATTTCCCACTTAACTCCAGCATGGGGAGTATGTGGGCACACAGCAGGGCTGTGGAGGAGCTGCTACTCTCCCTGATACAACTGTACACAAATCGGCGAGGATTCTTGACTACTGGGAGCATCCTCAGCTGCCCTACCTAAGGCTGGCGTCAGATGCCATTGTATCACTCTAGCACCACAATGGGATTTTAGTGAAGGCAGAGGGTCTGGCCTGTCAGTTGGCATTTCTAGTCTGTTGTGCCACAATGCTGCCAAATCCAGGGACCTTGCAGAAAGATTGAGATCCAGTTTGCAGCGGAGTGCACAGGACCTTGCCAGCTCTCGCTGCCCAAACCAGTGGGGCGTCTGCTCCTCGGGGACTCTGATTTTCATCTCACTGTTTCCTGAGGTTCCTGCTCGTACTGCCACACAGATTTCTATAAGAGACCCCTATGATCAGCTTGTTTGACCTCCTGCATAGAATTTCACCCTGTGATTCTAGCAGTGGAGGGAATTATTCTTCCCTACTGTATCTTCTTTAGATGTTTTGAGCTCAGTGGTGTCACTTGCAAAGTGTGTGAGGTGCTTTGGTACTTACATGACCTGCAGACTTCTTCATAGGTTAAAAAGTGATGTTATAAAAGGGGAAAATGCCAAGGAAGGAGGGAAAATGTATTGGACAAATGTGGTGGAGTGGGTAGTGATGGTGATGAAGGTCCTGGACCTTGTGAACACGAGGGATGGAGATTCATGGATGGCCCAGGAGGTCCTTACAATGGTAGAATGTCTGGTGCAGATGAGAGGGGGTGACTGTGTGTCTTTTCTAGAGGAACTGCTGCAGTGCCAAGCTTCTATCATCAGAGAGATACCCAGGGCCAGCCTGGTCACCAGCTCCATGCTATTCAGAGCACAGAGCTGTGTCCTGAAAGCAATGGAAGAGAAATGGTGAGTAGTCCTGGCTCATTTCACTTTAACGGGGTACACCCACCACTGGGTTGCCTCCTTGTGGCTGGGACTGGGGATTCTCTCTCATTTGGTCTGGTGCCCCTTTCCCTCAGTTGCCTGCACCATGACCTCTCTATCTCTTTGGGACTTGGGGTGCTTCCTCTTTGTGACTTGGCCTTACAACCGGTCACTGCTTGGTCCTCCCCTTCTGGGTTTTAAAGTCCCACTGAACAAACTGTCCATGTGCCATGTCAGTCAGGCTTTCAGGCCAAGTCCAGGTTCAGGGCCACTTCCCCAATGGCTGGTAGGGGAACCCAGGCCTGCCCGTTACTCTGAGGTCCAGCCCAGGGACCCTATGCCTAGCAACCACAGTCTACTGAATCTCTGACCCTGTTGCTGTTTCTTTGAGCTTCTTCCTAATTCACTTGTTTATCTCCTGGCCCACCTTTGGGTTTACCAGCCCAAGCTTCCTTTGTTCCCAGGGGCTATTCCACCCTCTCAGCTTCTTGCCGGAGTCTGTAGTCCAGGATGGGATCCCAGGGTTTACGCTCCCCCCTGAATTCCTTGTCTCTCGCCAACTCCCTCTCTCTCCAGGGAGTGACCACAGAGCCCCACCCTGCAGCCCCCCTCTTGCTCTCAGCTTCCTGGCTTTACTCAAGCCCAGCCTGCCCATGACTAGCTGAGCTTCATCTTCCATTAGAATTTATCCACACCTGGCTCTTCTCCAGGTGCAGCCTGTAAGGTTAATTGGCCCCTTTAGCCTGTTCCAGCCTTGTGAGGAGTGGACGCCCTATCACACTTCCTGAGAGGCCAATGACATTGTTGCTAAGCTTGCTGGACATTATACGCACACATACTCCATAGGAGGATACGCCTAAGCAGTAGCCAGTGCTGAGTCTATATTCTGGCAAAGCTCCCATTGGAGCCGATGAGGGTTTTACCTGCATAAGGACAGCATGGTATGGCTCATAACTTTTCATACACAGGTGTGTCTGTGATCTATTATAAGGGGCAGGTTGAGCTGGTTCTTGCATTGCTGGGTTGGGATTACCCATGAATAGCAGCCCGCTGCAGCAGCAGAAGGGTGAGGAGGGGATCTAGGGTGACCAGATGTCCTGATTTTATAGGGACAGTCCTGATTTCTGGGTCTTTTTCTTATACAGGCTCCTATTACTCCCACTCCACTCCCATCCCGATTTTTCACACTTGCTGTCTGGTCACCCTAAGGGGATCACAGGATGATCAGCTTCACCCTCCTCATCAGGTTTCACTGCAGCAATAGATGCGATATCCAGGGTTATCCAACATTCTGAGACTGGGCCCTCCATTTCCCCCCCACACCTCTCTCCTCCCTCTCTCTGCCTTCGCGCCAATCTCCTCTTAGCATTGAAGTCCATTGCTTTACCGACTGACTGGCTGCCACTGCTTTCTCTAATGCTCTCCCATCCCGGCAGGTTTAAGATGTACCAAGACTTGTATCCTGGGAGTGATATTTTTGACACTCACATGGTCACGAGGCAGGGGAGGGGATCCTTCATAAAGGACAAGCTGGTAAGTACGGATGGCCTGCACCCCACCTGCTGATACCCCAGCTAGATCCTAGAGCACAGGCCCAAGAATGGGGAGGGGCTGCTTTCCTCTGTGAATGTGTTGATGCCGATGGGCTGAGGGGTCATGCAAGGCTGCAAAACTGTCTTTGTCCAGAACAAGAAAGTTAATGTGTAGAGCCCCTGGGCTGTAAGCTCATCTGTGCAAACAGACCCCGGTGCCCATGCAGAGCCCCGCTGACTTTTGTCATGAAATTCATTTAGCATCAACATCCCCTAGGCTTCTGATGGAAGCCCAGTGACACTGAAAAGTAATGACTGTGGTTCAGTGAGGTCAGTAATTCCACTTCATGTGGGGATGCATTTTGGTGCCTTAGTTCAGAGTGGCAGGTCTGCCTGCGCACAAACCCACAGGATAATTAGTCTGAAGGCATTCCCATCAGACCCATAGTTATTTACTGCCTCCGTATCCTGCCTTGCTTCCTCTCCCAGTACTGTACATAGGCTGACACTCTCCATGCGCTTTGCCCACAGAAGAGAGTGTGGTTCGTGCTCCAGGCTTTCATCAGGAGCATCTGCAAGTTCCGGAGGAAGATGAACAACTGGAAATCCCGCAAAGACTTTGAGGACTTTCTCCGGAGGGAGCTCGTAAATCAAAAAGAAAGTATGTCCAGATCCCGCTCATTCCTGCTACCATTGTTGCCTCCTGGGGTGAGCAGACTTTAGTGGAGGCAATAGCAGAAATCTGGCAGCTTCTCCCCTGCTGTCATGTTCTTACCCGAGAGTTCTCTCTTGAAGGCATCTAAGAGGCCAGGATACCAGCTGGCTCAGAGGGAGTGAAGCAGCCGCGTTGTTCTCTCCATAGCAAGAATCTGCTCCCACCCCCAACAAGAAGGTAGCCACTGGAGAAGGGGAAATCCCATTTGTTAACCTGGGAAGGCAGCTTTGGAGCTGGCCATTCAAAGTGGCATTTTATGCAGCTCGTGCTATTTGAGCATGCATGTGAGGAGCTGTGCAGGCTAATTTAGCACCCATTGGGCACTATAAAGAAAAAACAGGTCCTAACTGTTCAAAGCACTAATTGTACTGCATAACACCCTTCCCCGCACCCCACCACGGAAGCTGCCTACACCTTACATTTTCAGCTCATCTGAAGACAGCATCACCCAGCTGCTTCTTGTATGTTCAGTAAATATGTGCAGTGACTTAGTACCTGGCTTCAGCTGTGAGTATTTCCTCCATGTGATGGTTTAGGGTAGCGGTAGGCAACCTGTGGCATGGGTGCCAAAGGCGGCACGCGAGCTGATTTTCAGTGGCACTCACACTGCCCGGGTCCTGGCCACAGGTCTGGGGGGGTCTTTGCATTTTAATTTAATTTTAAATGAAGCTTCTTAAACATTTTAAAAATCTTTTTTACTTTACATACAACAATTGTTTAGTTCTATATTATAGACTTATAGAAAGAGACCTTCTAAAAACGTTAAAATGTATTACTGGCACGTGGAACCTTAAATTAGAATGAATAAATGAAGACTCGGCACATCACTTCTGAAAGGTTGCTGGCCCCGGTTTAGGGTGTAGCACTAATGTAAGTTCTCTCCTTGTGATTTAGGGCAGTGCTGGGGGGCAGGAAGGGTAGGGGATTAGAAAGTAATGTGAACTATAAGGGCTCTGGATGAGCCCTGGGGGAAGTGTACAGCTTGAGGATTACAGGGCCAGAGACATCAGCAGCAAACTGTAGACAGAAGAGTAGAGCACTTTAGGTGGGGGGGTAGGGTACAGGATTGCATTGTCGGGGGATTGGGTAAATTGATAGAGAGACACATGTGGGCCTGAAATGAGGTGTGGATCAGACCCAGTAGTACTGGCCCTGTCATCTCTCTGTCTCATGCACGTGCTGTCTCTCTATCAATTTACCCAACATCTGGGTTGCAGGAGCTTGAGGGAGATGAGTTGCTCAGGTCTTCCCTTGTCTTCACTCAGACTTGCCCAGTAGCTCCATGCGCAGTAACATTGCTGTGTCTAGCCCCCGCCAGTCCATGCCGGCTGCCAGCATGGGAGAGGATGTGGAGGTGATACAGGTGAAGCGCCGGATCTTTAACCAGCGGCACATTTCCATCAACTTCCTGGTCAACGACCTCAGTTTCTACCTGGAGATTGAGAAGTAAGCATACTCGCCCTGTCGGTTTGTTTCAAATACCTTTCGATTCTTCCTGTCTTGCAGGGATAAAATCCTGGGCCTGATGGGCTGGCTCAGACAGAGTGGCACTGCACAGTAGTCTGCTGGGCACACTCAGCTGATCTCTTGCTTACACTGCAGAGATGTGGTGCTGGGAGGCACTGCACTCTGCTCCTAGGATAAAGAGACTAGACCAAAGGCCTGCTCCTTTGTACAAGGAAGCCCCCTTTGCACAATCCAGAAGGGAGTCTTGGTGTGGACCAGTACCTGTTGCTGAGTGCTCTGGAGTGACACCTGTTGGCTGAGCTGGGACCTGCAGTAACAGAACACTGCAGAATGCTCGTTCTCACTCTCCCAGCCAGCGCAGGAATGGCAGTGACACAAGCTGTGTGTGTCCAGGGCAGGAGGTTTGTGTGGTGGTGGGAGGGTGGGGGGCAGTGAAAGTCATGCTATGCAGCCTGTGTCTGCATTTCGTTACCCTAACTGTGACCCATGCACCACTGGTGGCCTGCAGAGAGTGGGCTAGTTACACACTACTGCAGGGGTGGGCAAACTACGGCCTGCGGGCCACATCCGGCCCGCGGCCGGGGAGGCTTCCCCTGACCCCTCCCCCGGAGCCGCACAGCTCGGGCACTCTGCGGGGCCGCGGGCACCCCTCCTTCCCCGGAGCCGTGCCCGCGGGCAGCGCCCCTGGGGCCGGGGCTGCATACTTCCCCCCACCCCTGAAGCTGCGCCACAGGGGCAGCGCTCCGGGGGCCGGGGCTGCGCGCTCACCCCTCCCCCAGAGCCGCGCCGGCAGCACTCCAAGGAGCCGAGGCTGCACAGTGGCCCCTCTCCCGGAGCCGCGCGGGCAGCGCTCTGGGGGGCTTGGTCTGCGCGCTGGCCCCTCCCCCGAAGCCGCCCTGCATGGGGAGCGCTCTGGGGGCCGGGGCTGTTCACTCCCCCCCCAGCAGTTATGGTAAGAGAGGGATGGGGGGGTTTCAGGGTGGTGGTTGGGGGGGCTTTGGAGGGGGCAGTCAGGGAGCAGGGTGGGTTGGATGGGGGTGGGGTTCTGGGGTGGTGGTTGGGGGTGAGAAGGTGGATATGGGTTGGGCCAGTCAGGACAGGGAGCAGAGGAATTGGGTAGAGAGTGAGATCCTGGGGGATGGTTAGGGCTCTATGGAAGGAGCAGTTAGGGGAGAAGGGGGGTGTTGGATGGGTCAGGGATTCTCAGGGGATGGGAAGTGGGAGGGGGCTGGATTGGGGGCGGGGCCTTCCCTACCCCGCCCTCGATATAATTTCGCAAACCTGATGTGGCCCTTGGGCCAAAAAGTTTGCCCACCCTTGCCCACCCTGGCTGCTGCTCCTGGTTTGACATTCAGTATTTTCCTTCTGGAGCTGCCACAGGGATGTCATGATGGCCAATGGGAGGGGTGGAAAGAACAAGACAATCCCTCTGCTGAGGTGTAGTTGCCCTTATGAAAGTATCTGGGAACCCTTATGCCATCCCCCCGTCACAGAGTGACTCACCGCTGACTGGTTGTGATGTAGCAGGCTCTAGTCTGGCACCCGCTGCTGGACAGCTGTTCCAGCCGAGTGGTGGTCTGCATCCTTCAGTGACTCAACCCTCTGGCCAGGCCACATCTAGTCCCATCCCTTCCAGGGTAGCAGGAAGTCCTGCAAACACCAGCCTGATGGCCTTAGTTCAGCTCTCCAGTCCTGACTCTAGGCCCAGTGATCTGTACACCCCTTGTCTCTAGATTTCCCAGAATCTTTACTCTTTGTATGGAGGTATCATGCCACCTTCCTCAGTGGCCAGGAGGGGAACCCAGGCCCTCCCTCTTCTCTAAGTTCCAATCCAGGGACCCTGTGGAAGCAGACAAAGTCCACTCCCCCAGACTCCTCATTTGAGTGTGTCCTGCCTTGGACTTCCCGCTGCCCCTTTCTGGGCTCTGCAGAGTCCTTTCCATTTCTTGTGGTGAGTGATACTTCTCAGAGTTGGTTCCCCTGGAAGTCCCATTCCTCTTTGTCCGAGCTCCCCTCAGAGGGACTGCTCCACCCCTTTGTCTTCCCAGTGTCTCTTCTGTTCCAGGGTTCCCGTGTCAGGAGAGGATCTCCAAGGTCTACTCCCCCACTTCCTCCCCTGGGCTTCCTCTTTCCTCTACTGCCCTGAAATCCTGCCCTTGGCCCACAGGCCTATTGGCCAGGGAGGGACTGCAGAGTTCTTACCTTCTCACTGCAGCGTCTTCACCTCATTGTAACTGTCAGCTCCTCCCAAACTGGGCTTCATCTTTAATTAGACCTGGCAGTAGACAGCCACTTTCATAGCTTCTCTCTTATATGTCCCCTTCCATTTATCCTAACAGGTTTTGTCACCTGGCTGATTCGGCTGCAGTGCTTGCAGCCTGCGGGATGTACACTGAGAGGGACGTTGTCTTTCTTAAAGCCAAAGTGGCCACAATCAACAAACTTTTCCTGAACTCCGAAGTCCCTCCTAAATTGCGGGTAGGACACTGTAATATGCCCTGCACGCTTACTGCCAGGGAGGCCTGGGGCCTGCAAATCATCACCTGAGAGCCTTGGGGGCTGAGGGGTGTCTGGTTCAGGGAATTATTAATGGGACCCAGGTTTCAATCTGCTCCAGCTGACTATAGTGCAGTTCTGATGACTTTGGCATTGTGCGAAGTAAGTTGTTAGCTTCAATCCAGGTCCTAATGGAGACTGTCCATTGTCACCAAAACCAGTCTCACAACTGATGCTAATTGGTAATTCAGAGGGTGTGAATGAGTAGGCCCGGTGTCTAGACATGGGCTCCTATGGTCCGGGCTGAGGCACACTGGCTGGCTTTACAGTCAATAGGGAAGAGCCTTTCAGTCTGTATGCACTAGAGATCACTCTTACTCTCCCTCCCCGTTATGGTACACCTCCCCATGGCACACTGCTGTTTTAACCACCTTTCTTTTTAAATCCCTTTTAAAAGCATGGTGAGGGAAGGGGCAGAAAGGGGATTCCTTTGGATTTTGGCTAGTTAGCCAGGAAATAAACTGAGACCCTGTTTGGAGATCTCTGAACGGTGACCAGGGCTCTCTAAGTGGAATGCAGAACCCTGGAAGGTGCAAGGGCGGGGTGGAGTTACTAGGGGTGTTTCTCCCTGGGATCCATTAGGGATGCAACCCGTGCTGCAAGCCCTGTTTGTGAAGTGCTCTCTGTTCTGTGGCCAGGTGAACATTTCTGAGGGCCAGAAAGATTTAATCCGGAATTTAACTTCCAAAGGGGTCCTGGATCGCAGCCTTTATCACGTGGCCGTGCTCAACGTCTTCCCGGTTCTGATACACTTCTGGAAAAGGTAAAAATCCCTCTCTTTTGGGCTGGGCGAGGGGAGTGCAGAGGTGGATGTCGGGCACTCTCTTGCCTAACGTCCTTCCAAAGGAAATGTGAGTCCGAATGGGACATTATCACTGGCTCTATTCCTCAAACGTAATAGACTTGATTTGCTGCCTGTCCTCGACCTTAGCATTTCCTCTACAGGTACTGTATCTGGAAGGCAATGGAGTCCTTCCGCAGGTACCCGAAAATAAAAAAATCTTTCTCACTGCTCCATGCTAAGTCATCACCTAGGACATCTGGTATCTTCAGTGGGGGTAAGCTGAGACTTCCTCTTCCTCATTCTCTCTTTCTCTGATGTGTTCGCCCTGTCACATATGCTGCACGTTAGTCCTCTCAGCCTTGCCCGTCTTCTAATGCAAGGGTAGGCAACCTATGGCACACGTGCCAAAGGCAGCACATGAGCTGATTTTCAGTGGCACTCACACTGACCTGGCCACCGGTCGGGGGCTCTGCATTTTAATTTAATTTTAAATGAAGCTTTTTAAACATGTTAAAAACCTTATTTACTTTACATACAACAATAGTTTAGTTCTATATTATAGACTTATAGAAAGAGACCTTCTAAAAACGATAGACCTTACTGGCACATGAAACCTTAAATTCGAGTGAATAAATGAAGACTTGTCACACCTCTTCTGAAAAGTTGCCGACTCCTGTTCTAATGCCTCATGCAGCAGCTCACCGGTGGGCAAAGTTTGATATTAAAGTACCTTTTTTGGTGAGCATTTGTATGTATCAGGCAGCTGTCATGCTTCATGGTGTAAATTGGATCAGATCAGGAAGGAATCTTCCTCCAGGTAAAGTGCTGCATAATTGTTTAGGGGAGTTTTTTTTGTGAAATATCAGGTAATGATACAGATACTGTAACATAAGCAGAAGACAAGAATTGATAGATAGGAATTGTCAGATCAATATTAATCTTCCTATGCTGGAGATCATTTTCAATCAGCATGATGGTCTCAGAACAGCAAGAGCCTCTCCTTTCATTCCCTCCTGGATAGCACATGAAACCCCCTTACTGGTAAGTCCCATAACTGTACATCTGACACTGAATACAGAAAGTCAGATCAGGGTCATATCCATCAAATACACTTTCTCTGCAATAAAAACACTAGATTCCTTATACCATGTCCCAAAAAAATATTCAACCTTTCAAAACAGAAATTAAACCAAATTAATTCTGGTTTGCGAATTTGCTCCCACCCAGGTTCGGAGATGAAAGCAAATTGAGGAGTGATTCATCTCTCATGTAACTTAGCTGGCATCACTGGCATTACACTGGGGCTGAACTGAGCACTTAAAATGTAGAGAAGCTGCAGTCTGGGTTTGGGGGTGATACTCACTAGAGTTCAGATGAGAAGTGAAGTGACTGGCATCGAGTACATTCTCCTAGGGATCAGGGACGATTTTCACTCCTCAGCCTGACACTTAATACCAGCTCATTTAAGAACCAAACTATGAAATGATACTAAGACATTAGCACTGAAGTGGCTGTCACTCCCTCTGACACCTTGGATTCCTCTCTGAATATTCATGTGTCAATTTTCTAATTGACTTACCACTTTTAATCAAAATAGTCAGTTTTTTATGAAAAGAGGGAGTTTTATTTTCTTTAATGGTTAGAATGGAAAACTGACAGTCAGGAGTCTAGGGTTCTGTTCTCTCTTCTCCATCGCTGAATGACCTTGGTCAAGTCATGTAACTGCTGTGCCTCAGTGTCCTTGCATATAAAATGAAGATCTGGAGCCTTGATTCTCTATTTTGTTACAACAGTTTTATGTGGCTCTATTGATCTGAGGGTTGAATCAAGCCTGTTGATGTCTGTTGAGATGCATATTAAGATGTATTGACCCAGGCCAAACAGAGCTCAATATTTATCCCAAGGAACAATAAATCTTATTTTCACTTAAAGTGCAAGTTACTATTTGTAACCACATCAACTTCTCTTCCTTTTTTCTTTATGGAATGTTTAACAGGGGGCTTCTGAGACCAGCTCCTCAACACGTCATGGCTGTAGTCCCAAAGTCAGGATTATTGACATCCCGAGGAGGCAGACAAAATTTGATTCATCACATGATTATTCTCATCCAGATATCAGTCAAAATTTCAATTGCACATCATAAGACTCAGGGTTTCTACTTGACAGGGCTCTTTGGGAGGGTAAACAAATCTTCACGAAGAGCTTTATGGAGAGAACTATATGCAGTACATACAAGTTACGGTCATTAACTATTTCAGTTCCATGCTGTCCACTCCCAGGCACCAGAATTCCTGTTAAAAACCATGATGCTTTGAGATGGGAGCAATCATTATCCCAGTATTGAAGTGTTGCTCTGGAGTGGACAGCAAATGGAATCTGTTGAAATGGCACTTTGTTCCATCGGTCATGGCCATAATGCATCACGGAGGGCCAACTGGGCAGACCCTTGTGCCTGCACAAAGCTCCTTGCAGGACTGGGGCTCCTAGCAGAATCCAGACTCTGTAGCTAGGGCCTTTAACAGACTAACATCCTCACTAGATCTGGCAGAGGACAACGCAGCAATCACTTGGACCTGTGTGTTATAGCTACTCACTGTGTTTGTGTCAGTTTCTAGAGCTGCAAAGCAGATTCTCTTCTGCTTCATGTCATCTACATGCTTGCCAGACAATCTCGGATGGCAGAATCTGTATTGTTGGTGTCACTGTATGAGGAGGGGAAAGTACCCAGCTGGATTTCCAAACCCAGGATAAAACTGTATTTTAGGCAGTCAGAAAAATCTTGTTTTGATTTGCAAACTGAATATACCGTTAAGAATATACTGTTTCTGCTGACCTTTGCTAAGATACTTTCCTGATCATGATCACACTCTAAAGTAAAAGCTTTTCCTAATGAGGTTACTGACAGGATGGGTTAAATAGTTTAAAAAAACCCCACAACTTTACTAGGAAAAAAATCCTAAATATATATTGATAGCATAAAAGCACTTTTATTTACTTCAGTTTATTTCTGGGATTACATTCACTGCAAAGAAGCAGCTGAGCAGAGCAATGCTCATAACAAGCATAAACACAGCATATATATATTTTAAATTCATCTCTCTTCCCAACCCCGTTCCCCTTGGGTGCCTCTCTTTCTGGGAAATTCCCAGGAAGAGACTTACATTTTTCTTCCCCCTGGCCATAGAGTGTCACTGTTGCTCCGCTTGTGCCTTACTTTGTCATCAGTAGAGGATTGGGCAGCTTCGGGTGTTCAAAGTGATGTCTCAGCTGGGATTGTAGCCTTTGAGGATGTGGTGAAGGACTTTCTTTAGGAAAGCTTGAAAAAAAATAATTCAAAACTTCAAATCTCTAATTCAGGGAGGGAGAAATTCAAATGACATCTGCCACATGAAGATGAAGATAGTGCTTCACCCTACAATGTGTAAACATACTGTTCTTGTACATACACCAGCTGGCTGGCTGCATGTATATATCGGATTATGGATGTGGCTGAGCACATGTGGCAATGTGTTAAACCATACGGCTGTGTGTAAAGCTGTGTGTTTTTGTGGCTTCTTTCCCCCTCCATTCACACAACCAACACACCACCTTGAACAACATCCAAATAAGCACAAGGCCCAGCCTCCTGTCCTTCAAGACCTGTACAGTGCATGGGATAATCAGTGACTCCTCCCCTCATTGATCACCACTGCTGCAGCAGAACCGAGGACAGGAAGTGGTTCCCTGTTATTCATTTGTCCTCTCATCTTGTTTCATTGACCTTGCCTGATGTTCAAGCAGAACAGGCTATAGCAACATCAAATGAGATGCTTGTTGGATTACAGCGAGCCGCTTCCTTCCCCCTCTTGCCCAAGGATGTGTGTCTATGTCACACCCTAGTCATTTAATATGGGATAGGAAAGGAGCTGAAGAGGCCTGTGAATCTCTGTGGGAGCAGCTGGGTGGTAAAGCAGAGGAATGGGGATCTATTGGACATGTATTAGAGGAGGATCCCATTACTGGAGAAGTTACCGTGTGTATTGTTTTGCCTCCTCTTTCAATAGAGGACTATCCAATCATTAGGTTCACGCTGCTCAAGGGGATCCAGCTGCTGCTACCTCAGCCTCGGGAGGAAGTGGATTCTTTTACAGAGCAAAAGTGTAAGTAACTTTGCCCCTGAGGCTCTCTGCCCTGGGAATTGAGTGCCTGGTGATGAGGAAGGAGCCTGGAAAATCAGATTCCCCTGTCTCTAGTTATTCCTGTCCCCACCTGCATAGATGTTGCCAGGCCACCTTGGGAGCATCATGTCCCCCCGCTGATCTCTTTACCCGAAGGAGAAGGTTGCTTGTGTGGAGGGGGTCTGCAGGATGATTTTCAGCACATGATGGAAATTTCTTTTGGGTTTTCTCTCAGCATCGTCTGGAAGCCTCAACTGGAAAAAGCCCCCATCTGGCATCTGCATGACCCAACAGACTGGGTAGGTAGTGACTAGGAAACCTAATCTCCTTTTGTCCAGAGCCAGTGCGAGTGCCCAGCATGGGATGGGAAATCACTAGTCACTTCCCAGGCTGAGTACAAATTGTGTGGGCAGTGCCAGCTCCTTGTCCCCACAGCCTACCCCAGGCATAATGAAGAGTGGGGCAAGTAACCCCAGCAGCAGATGATTGTAGAATAAGGACAAATTATTTTATGCCCCTCTCTGCCCCTGCACAGACAGCACAGAAAGAGCAGTGAATTAGATTATTTGATGTGGTTTTTGGTGCCTAATCTTTGCCTAATGGTGACCACCAGAGCATCCATTGAATTCATCAATGTGGGGCACAGAAGGGGATTGTTAGAATCCTATTGTGACTGAAGCACTGGACTGGGAATCAGGGGATCCTGTGTCTGTTCCTGGCCTTGCCACAGACTCTCAGTGAATTAACTACTCTCTCCGGGCCTCATTCTGCCACCTGTGAAGTGGGGATAACAACACTTCCCTCCCTCAGGCGTTGTGAGACTGATCCTGCAGCGATGGGAGCATAGAGGGTCTCCAATAGGCTGTATATTCTCCAGTGCTTTGTCCAGTTCAGTTCCAAACGGTCCAAGGGAGAGGGTTTGGGAGATTATGCCCAGTCCATGAGACTTTGCCATTGGGATAGCTTCCCTGAGAGTCAGGCTTTTCATTTCACTGCTTCTGGGTAAGAGTCCTTGGACCATTCTGAACTCTAACTCCAGAGGAGAAAGTAGGACTAAGTCTACATAGAGTTGTGATGGGTTGACAAATAATATGTATGGACACATGCTCATGCACCAGGGCTAGGAAGGAGTGGTCTGACACCTTGAAAATTGTTCTGCTTTTGAGGCAGTGATTGTATCCATGACAACATTTGTGCCATACAAACCAAAACTCATTAGAGGTGGGTGGGATTGTTGGCTTCTCAGCTTTGTTGCAATCCCAGTGCATTTGAATAGTACAGGGCGGGTGCCCTCCCCTCCCCATCTTGGCTTGGCAGTGCCTAATGTTCTTGCTCATTTTCCAACAGGCAACAGCTTCAAGATATTTCTAAAAAGCCATCCTAATTGATCCCCACTTTCACTGTTTGAGTGAGAGCAACTGTCCCTCTCCACCTGGCTCTGAAGGCATGGCCGTGCTTCAGGTTAGGACTGAGGTGCACTATCAGGGCTGTGGTGGGAGGTCTGGATTGGAATATTAGGGGTCATGGCAGTTCAGGCATTAGATGCTTTGGCAAACCTATGGGTTGGCACAACACCTGTCCCCATAGTCCTTGGCTGTGGACAATGATGGCATCTTCCACCTTCAATAACATTCTTCAATCACTGGCCCCTTCCCCCATAAAGAAAGAAGTGGAAGCAAAAAAAGAAAGGAGGAAAGGTAGGTCACCGGGAAGTAGGTAGCTAGGCCTAGGCATTAGGACAAGGCAGTGCCTGCTCACCCTTCCACTTGGGGGACAATATCAGAGAGTAACCAGCCAGAAACTCCAGCCAGAGGGGCAAGTGCAGCCAAAGCAGGGACCTCTAGACATTGCAATCAAAACTGTAGCCGGTTCTGACTTTCCCTGCCCTAAGTGGTTGTTTGCTCAAACCCTCCCTCCCCCTCCTCACAGTATCTTCACCTCATGTTCAGTCCACAACTGCCCCTTATAGCCTCTCCTCCTCTGCCCTGTCCCCTTCACTCCCTTTCCATTTGGCTGGTCCCCTCCTAAGTAAACCCACCTATCACCCTGGCCCAAAATAGCTGTGGAATGAACATGACATTTGCTGGCATGGTTGATAGCTCTGCTTGTATGTTAGACTCTGGGGCGGTCTAGTCTGTTTAGACAATATTGTCTCATTGTTTCCTTGTACTTCCCTGTCTGTCCATCTCCACCTGTTGTCTCATCTTGAGATTTTAAGCTCTTTGGGGCTGAGACTGTCTTTTTGTTCTGTGTTTGTCCAGCTCCTGGAGCCATGGTCCATGACAGGGGCTAGTAGGCACTTCTGTAACACCAATAAATAATAATTAATAGGTTTGCTGCTCGAGCGTATTGATTCCCCGGGTGTAATGCTCTTGTCCCAGTTCTCAGAGGGAGTTGTTCCAACAACTTACACAAAGTAAGCGGGCCCCCTCTGTGTCTTCGAAGCAACATTGCAGGAGAATCTGATCTCTATGTATGGCGTTGTCTACCCTGGGGATATGCACCTGTTACAACCACCAGTGGCTAGCCACCAAGGTAGCTGAAACAATGCAAACCCTTAGTGTGGGCAGGCAAAAGCTCTACAAGCTACAATTTGCACTAGAGGAGCTTGTGACTGCTTGAAGTCTGGGCAAGCTGCATCGTTGCTAATCTAACTGCAGTTTAAAGCCTCTTTGCCTGCCTGCACTAGTGCAGCCACTGCGCTGGCCGAAATCCCCAGTGTAAACAAGGCCTAAGGGAGCTGTATCCGTCCTCCACTATCCTCCTCACTTGTTAACTGCCCAGAGGTCAGTGCAGTGTGTGATGTAACGTGTTTTTCCCCTCTACAGAGACAGCAGGAAGCCTAGTGCTCTGATGTTATTAGTGGATGCTGCAATGGATGGAAAAAGTTCTGAGTTTCAAGCACCATGCACAGAGAAACTTTCTACTCAGACACTAGAAAGGGCAGAGAATAAAAGATACTGTTCGCTAGATGTGTTCCTATTGCCCTCCTGTCTGCCTCTAAATAAAAATAGCAGAGCAACCTCCATGGTGAATTCCTGTCCCTTCAGACTACGAACACACCACAGGGAGCCTCTGAATCCATCTCCTGTTCTCACTGTCATCCCCTCTTCGGAGATGCTAGAGAACTTCTGGGCCCGGGGCATTTATACCCTGTTACCTCAGACCAATGTTTCTCAAACTGGTGTCTGTGGACACCTGGGGGTCCCTGAGGGTACTCCACGGGTTCCACGAGTCCCACTGAGAAATGCCCCCCCATCCTCCCAGCTGTTCCCGGTGTGAAGGAGGTGCAGGGAGGGATGGGGAGGAGGGAGGACCTTGGCTCCGAGCCACTCCTAGAATCAGCAGGCAATGTCTCTGCAGCCCCTGTGTGGGGAGGAAAAGGGATCTCAGCTCGCTGCCCCTACTCCACACACTGACTCTGCAGCTCCCATTGGCTGGGAACTATGGCCAATGGGAGATGAGGGGCTGGTGCCTGCGGGCTGGGGCAGTGCATGGAGACTCCCTGCCCCCCTTGCCTAGGAGCTGCTGCCAGAGGGATGTGCTGGTCATGGGCCGCCTGAGGTAAGCATCACCCCCATTACCACCTCCTCCGTCCCAACTCCTTGCCTCAGCCCAGAACTGGCACCCAAACTCCCTCCCAGAGCCCACACCCTGTACCCACTCCTGCACTCAAATTCCCTCTCAAAGCCCACACCCTGTACCCCCTCCCATACCCAAACTCCCTCCCAGAGCCCACACCCTGTACCCACTCCTGCACTCAAATTCCCTCTCAAAGCCCACACCCTGTACCCCCTCCCATACCCAAACTCCCTCCCAGAGCCCACACCCTGTACCCACTCCTGCACCCAAACTCTCTCCCAGAGCCTGCACCCAAACTCCCTTCCAAAGCCTGCACCTCCTCCCACACCCTAACCCCCTGCCCAAGCCTGATGAAAGTGAGCAAGGGTGGAGGACAGTAAGCAAGGGAGGAAGGGTGGGGGGGAAATGGAGTGAGTGGAGGCAGGGCCTCGGGGAAGGGGGTGAGGCAAGGGCTGAGCGAGGGGGCTTGGAGGTCCCTGAAAAAAATTAAATCAAAATGGGGGTCCTTGAGTTGCTGAAGTTTGAGAACCGCTGGCTTAGACCTTGGTTGTAAACAGACCTCACACAAGAGTAAGCAAGAAATTCCTAACACCCTTTGGCCTGGGTACATGAAGGTTTATCTATGGGGAGGCCAGGGATTGCTTGCTCATATCGCCCTGGCCTTTGTGGGGGCAGGTGTAACCAATTAGTGGTGCAGGTCCCCTTCTGAGCTTGATCCAGGAAAAGAGTCTGTTACAATCCCAGCTAGAGAACTTTAGCTCAAGCTGTAGCAGCCCATGCATTTAGCTCTGGAGGTCCCCAGTTTAGCCTCCCAATTTGTTTGAAGGGAGTGCATCTAGAACTGTGAAGAGAGAAGAGATGATGCAGGGAATTGAGATGCACTGGCCTTGGGGCCAATGAAGGCCTTCTCTCCATTCTGATTAACACTGGCAGAGTATGCTTGTGGTAATCAGTTGTGAAAATAGACTAATTTGAGTTCCCAAACTGGAGGTATTTACCAAATAGGTAATTAAATCCCACTAACCTCTGTCCACACGTTGCAAATGCTCATAGACATAAAATATCAGATCTGGAAACTGGTCAACAAAATACTGTGATGGGTTCTGAATTATTTCCTTGAACCTAGAATAGAAAACAGATTTTATGTGGGGCATCCCAATTCACTGAGAAGTATCAAAGTAGTAGGTTTTCCCACTTTTCACCAGCCTTGAGAGAATTTTCTGGAAACAAACTAAGGTCCATGCTTTCCCTGCTTTGTATCTATGGCTTCTTCCTTTCTCACCCTTGTTCTCCTGCCCAGGGACAAAAAAAAAAAATAAAAAAAAATAAAAAATCATTTCATGGGAGTGGATGGGGAGAGAGCATGGGAAATTTGACCACAAGTTTTCAAAATTTGGTTGCAAAATGCACTTAGAGTTGGGTTTTGTTTTTTATATTGCTGGAAGTAAGAAAAGGACCCCCTCCCACCCAACTCCCCTCACAGCCCCCCAAAACTATCTTCATTTGGGCAGTCCGGATAGAACCACTTACCACTGTGATTTTACACCATAGTGTGCCCCCACATTTCTGATGAACCTCAATAAGTCAGTGACAGTATCTTTATAGGGGCATTTCCTTTTCAAGTTCATGTTTTTCAGGATATCTTGATCAATCTGAAAAATAACCCATAGGAGATCAGTCACTTCATGAGGTTCCTATACCACAGAAAATACTCTCCTTCTTCCCTCTTTCTTGTCCCCTGGCTACTGCAATCTTCCACATTAGAAACATAGTCACTATCCCATTATTTCTTATATTTTCAACGGAATTGACCACACCTATTTTATAGCTACAGTGACAGTTAACACTCTATAATTGTTTCCACTGTAATCCCCTACTGTCAGTCACTCAGAGCTCTCCAAAATATTTCATGTCTCAGGCTGAAATTTTCCAGGTTCAGTGTCTGTCTGGGGATGAATAGGACTGTTTTTGTTTTTTCACAGAGTATGAGTTAAAGCATACTGAGCATATGAATTAAAGCATAAAGCAACTGTTAACAACATGTTAAAAAAAATTAAGAACTTTCTATGACGCATGCCTAGAAAGGGTTAAACATCCTGCAAAATAAATAACTCTCAAAAGACATGTGGGGAGATAATGTTTGTGTTTTTGTATAGTTACATATGTATGAGTATGGTCTACAATGTCATCAACAGTCCCTGTCTATGCTGTATTCTGATAGTTCAGAGATCAAAAGAACACCCCTAGCATTTAAATGAATTGTAAACTCGGGATATCTCAGTATTCATCTCTCTTTGAAATGTACTGTGAATGGTGGAGGAACAAGCAAATGGCTTTATGTTACATCCTAATTACCTTTTGTTCTCTGAGGAAATCCCCAACTTGTCAAAGAGGACATGAAATTGTATAAAAGATCCTTGGATCCTGATTCTGTCATCTCAGACCTGCTTAGGTTTCATCAGGGAAAGTTTGAGATGCAAGACTGAGGTACCAGTTATGCTGGTACACCCTGTTGGACTATAACCTATGAACTATTTCTGAAAAAACACTTTGCAACTACACAGCTCACCATCTCTGCCAAGAATCTGAACCTAAGTAAATTGAACTCATGTCTGTATGCATATTGATCTTTTAACCATACTCTCTCTTTTGTTCTTTAATAAATTAATAAGAATTGGCTTTAGCATGTATTTAGCTAAGGTCTGAAACATTCATTAATCTGGGAGGTAATGTGTCCAATCCTTTGGGATTGGTAGAACCTTTTCTTTTATGTAATGAAATAAGATTTACACAAATTTTCATCATATTTGACATAGGTTCCAGGATGGAGGCCTGAGGCTGAATCACTTTAAGGGAACGATGTTGTTTGGACTTCTGAGTAACCAGTAAGGTAATAAAGAAGTTGTTTTATGCTGAGTTGTTCCAATACTTAGATTCACTATCCACCAGCTTTATGGGGATTGCGTGCCCCATTCTTTGCAGTTCACCCTAACTGAGTGACCATAGCTGGCCCCAACGAGGAGCCCGGTCACACCTTCCCTATTATAAAAAAACTAACAACCCAACCTTGCAACCCCTGAGAACCGAAAGGACTAGATCAATGAAAGTTGAAATTTAGCTGGGAGAAAATAGACTTATGCAAAGAGAAATACCTCTGGTGACTTGTGGCTTTTTTTCTGCAGGATTTGCAAGTTTGCACATGCACAGTGCCTTGTACAAGTACAAGGTTTTTTTAGCCACTCTTAGAGTTCTAAATGCAGACATGTGGCACTGCATGTGTGCATGGCTAGCCTAGATGCACTGTGAGCATGCACAGCTGTATTACGCATTGAGGCCCCAATCCTGCAAGCTCTTTCATATCTGCACAGAGACTCACTGAAGTGTCATAGGGGGCTATCCACACAGAGCAACCTTCATGAAGGCCTCAGTGAGTGTACATTTACTACACACCAAAAGTGTTCATTCCAACAGGCAGGGCTCCACAGAATCTTTTGCATTACTGACTAAGGTGCACTGTCACTGCACACCTGGTACAGCACAGAGAATTCTGGTGAGTCCAAACCATTCCAAGTTACAGAATTTTTTTTCTTTTCAAGCCATAGGAATCCCATCAAAAGCCAGGAAGTGCCACAGGCTGAGACTGTATATGTAACCTTAACTCCCCTTATACATAATGCATAGTATCCAGCACCAAATTCATGTAACACAGTTCAGAATTTGGCTCAGACACTAATTATGTTATATACTATTCCTCAAATAATACAAAACAAACACAGTTTTTTCACCCTAGAACCTTGAAAGGCTCCTCTTGTAAGGTGTGCAGTGAAGGCTTGATCCCTGACACCTACGAAAAGGCTCCCATTGACATGAACGGATCAGGAATTGAATTAGGCCCTGTGGAGCCCATTCAATACATATCTTCACGTATGTACAAGGGGGAAGAATTAGAGGAAGGATGGTTTTATGGTTAAAGAACTGGACTGGGACTCAGGAAATCTGGCTCTGGATTCAAGTTTCCAGCAGACTTCCTGTGTGACTGAATCTCTTTGTGCCTCCATTCTCCGTCTGTAAAATGAAAATTATACTTTCTTTCTCCCACCCTCTCGCTCTCTCGTCTATTTAGATTGTGAGTTCCTGAGGGCAAGAATTATCTCAGAGATTATCATGCAGCACCTAACATGATGGGTCCTTGATCTTGGTATAGGCTGCTAGGTACTACTTTAAAACAAATAATAATAATTAGCATTAAATGTGTAACCTTAATTTTGCCATTTCTTGACTTCTGAGTGCTTAAGTGTGCGACCTGCATGACAGTACGTGGGGGAGGGGATTTGGAATGAAAAAATGGCAAAAAAAATACTTGAAAAGAGACAAAAAACTTATGAAGTTTTCAGATATTTAAAATATGAAATGGCAATATAGGAAAACACACAATACTTTTTCTTAAGAAGAAAATATCTAAATTATATTTAAAATATCAAATGTATATTAGCAATTTGGCAAACCAATTCAGATTCTATTTTGCACAGGAATCTACTGATAATGAAGTTATTTAGTATCAGTGCACTGGAAAAATATGTATATTGGATGATGCCTTGATTATGTGTCAGTTTCATTCTGACAAATCCCTTGGTTGGGCATTAGCTGCTTTTGATCACTAAATCAAATAGGCTTTGGCAGGAGGGCCTCCATTTTACTTTGCAATGGACAGGTTGAGTAATAAAAAGTATTTATGGATTCATTCAGCCATGCCACCAGCAACAGGTATCCTGTCTTGGAAGATACAGAACATGAGAAGACATAGCTCTGGTCTACACTGGGTGGGGAGGGAAGGGTCGACCTAACGTATGCAACTTCAGCTACGTGAATAGCATAGCTGATGTTGACGTATGCAGGTCGACTTACCTCGACGCGAGGTAGATGAGACACAATAAATCAATCCCTGAAACATCGATCTCTACCCGCCACTCTGGCGGGTAGCGTAGACCTGCCCTGAAAAAAAGTTGAACACAGACAGTAGTCCAACCAACCATCAAGCAGAAAGGACTATGATGACGCTACTAAGAAGAGTGAAAAGGAAATTAATCTTGATCCACAGTAAGGAATCTGGGCTGAGACATCCGTGACTAGATAGAGAAAACCTGAGGGCCTATAAGTCTTCAGGGACACATTTCCTAGTACAAGCTACCTATTGCTATTGATTTTATTATTTAAATGCCAGAAGTGTGCTGGGTGCTGTACAAGACACAAAAAGACAACAATCCTAGCCGTGGAACGTTTGCACTATACAACAAAGATACAGAGAAAACAGGACACAGTGGGAAGCCTATTTGGAGGATTATTCTTAATATATAATTAGCTGAGTAAAGCTTACCTTCTTAGTCCACTGGTAGAAGTGCTTCTCAGTTGTTGCCTTATTGCAATTCAAAGCTTTCACAATCTGGCTCCCAGCTTTGTATTGTTCAATGTCTGGATGATTCCCAACGTCCACAAGAAACTCAAACCTGCTGTGGAATTGAAAGAGAGGAAGGGAAGGCCTTCAAGAATGTGTACCTGCTAAGGTGAGTCAGGGTCATCATGGCACATTTATTATCCCAGAGCTGGGAGGTTATGCCAGGAGCATTGCAGTTACTGCATCTATTGTTTGAGATCTTAGAACTATTGTTTATGACACTTACCTCTCATGGGTCCAGAAAAAGGGATGGTGGATCAAGTCTCCTAACTGAACTGAGTTTCCTCCATCGGGGGAGACCAAACTTCTTATGAGATCTTCAATCTCCAAGTGACCCTGCAAATCTGTTGGACATCTTGCAGCCACATCCTCTCCATCATGTCCATCAAAAGGGACCTGACCCCTTGTTACAACATATAGGACCAACCTTCCCAGTGCCTGAGCAAGAGAACAAGCATCAGAGCCAAAACCTCTGGCAGAGAGAGCATACAGGGTTTGATCCTGCTCCCTTTGAGTTCAGAAGGAGCAGGACTGAGCCCATAATCCGCAAAGATTCAGTTATATATTCATCCTATGTGCCAAATTCTCTTTGTTCTGCTATTCAAAGAAACAGCAGGTATAGGATCTTTACCAAAAACAGATATATGAATTAATAATATCTCCCACTTACAGTATCCTTTAAAAGCTGTTTTGATACTGAAATCAAGGTTGTTGGGCTTTTAAAAAAAATGCTGCATGTAAAATAATGGAATCCGTGGATCAAGGGTAAGGTTGCTGTGTTGTAATGAAATATACATTTCTTAAGACTAAGAAAGAATAAAGTGTATATGTTTATTATATGGGTGTAAGATGATATGATGTTTTAACTAATCATTTCCTTACTGTTAAAGGTTTGGGTTTTGTAAATGATGTGGTAGTTAAATAAATTGTTGATACTTAGCAACCCTCACCATTGTTTTAAATGATACTTAGCAACCTTCACTGTTTTTTTCTGATGGGAATTGGATGAGCAACTGAACCAGTGGATGAACTGCTTTGCCTCTGCTGTATTCCTATAGGCCTAAATCCTGCAAAGGTTAACACATATGCTTAACTTCACACAGTGATGCCACTGAAGTTAATTGGATTGGAGCCTAACGCCTACTTTATGTATGTTACCCTCTCTTTATTGTGCATGTAATATAAGGAAACGACTTGTTCTTCAACAGTTTTATTTACCTTTTCTCAATGGGTAGGTTGCAACCCCTGGGGGTCATGAAAGGTAACCAGGGTGTCATGAGGCATTGAAATTTTTAATTAGACTCTAAAGCAAAGAAAATCTCAGTCCCACACTCCCAATTAACCTTACCTTCAAAATCAAGTATTCTTTGTTAACCTCTCAAAATACACACACAAATAAATTATATAAGCTTAGCATTATCATTGATACTTTTTTATCCTTACTTTTACAGTAAATGTAATGAGGTTGCAACATTTTTTTAACTTTCAACAGGGGGCTGCCAATCTGGAAAGGTGTAGAAACACTGATCTACAATAAAAGAAACTAAAAATTAACTTAGCTATAGCTTTGCAGCCTATTTTTGTCTGTTTCATTTGAAATGAACACTAATAAATTTATTACGGCAGTCAGCCCAGTTGCAGCTTAGAACATGCTGCCCATTTCAACCACAAAAGCAGAGATCCTCTTGTCAGATTAGTGCACATTGTAAAAAGCAACTTTCAATAGCTCAGAGGAAGAAGTCTTCAATGTTCACCGCTTGTAATGCCCAAGCCCTTGCTTTGGGGGTGGAGGGAAATACCCTTTTTTATTAAAAATTCCAATTTCCTAGGAGCTATATCAACTTATGACCTACTGCAAGAAGCTGACCAGCTCCTGGTCAAATTGCCCATATGCTGCAGTGTGCTGTAGGTGTCACTGTATATTTATATCAAGTTCAAAATAAACTGAAAACAAGATACATAGAAAAGACTATGGGCCAGATTGTCTTGATCTGCATGAAAAGCAACGAGACGGAACTTTGGGCTGTAAGATTTTCACATACATTGTTTCACTGATGGAGTAACGTTTCATCTCCTATCCACACAGGGAAAAGCAACTTCTTAATAATAAATCTGGCACTTGGCAGTCCCTGTCCTCCAAAGCTCCTTGCCTGTGTGGCTCCAATGAACTCGTATAGCAATGAAAACAATACAAGTATAAAAGAATGGAAAAAAAAAATCACAAGATGTAGATCTAGCCAGGGAGAGTTGGCTCTGTCTAAAGAATAGATTGCAGTGGCACAACAGGGCTGCAACCCTTTGATTTCTTGGCTGTTTCTGACACATCATTATATTAGCATGTCAAAATTAAAGGATCAAAAATGTCCCTTATCAGAAGTGACGGAACAATCCATTATTTCTATCACACACATCTGCAATTTGCTTGGGGGAGTTTTGGGGTTTTTTTTATCACAATTAGAATGTCCAAAAAATCAAGCCATCTGATAGGAAGACAATTTGGCATCAGCCAATCAACAATACTCTGACCCTCTGCATTGTCTATTTCTATGTATGATTCTGCAGAGACCAATAACTGTATTGTTAGGTTGGGCTGGGTTCAGTATAAATGTAAGAAATAATCAAGCTCTTTTATGGAACAGATAACTGAAACAATAGAGGCCACCACTCAAAACACCAGCCATGCAGAATCAGGTCAGAAACTGAGCTACATGGGAAAAGAGGTTTTGAGGTGTATTGTTTATTGGAGATGGACTTGTGGTGGTGGGCAGAAACCCACAAAAGCAGATAGAAAAGGGAGCTAAGGCACAGCCAACGCTTACAACCTGACACTGACAAAAGCTAAGAGACAGCACTTTTGGGTAGAGTGCTGGCTGGGCAAAAGGCTTGCGATTGTGAGCAAAGAAACTGTCACCCACTGTCTGATTTCTTTTTTGTTCAGGAAAACTGGACTTTATGTGCATTCTTTATAAATAAGCAGTAGTGCATCAAAAAAAATACCTGGCTCCATAATTTATTTCTTTTCCTAACAGAATCAACCCACAAGACCCCAAATGTTAGCTAATCACTTGGCTCAAAAGGCATAACTGCATGTTATTCTTGTATGAGCGAAGAGGGCTAAGATCTCTCCCCCCTGGAAATTTTTTAAAAAAGAAAAAGTCTAGGAAAAAAACAGAAAAGAAAGTTGAAAAACTGCAAAGACAATATTGGTGTTAAGGAAAAGTACCTCCAAGTCTTCTTTGATTATAAGCTCCCTTTGACCTTCAGCAAAACTGCTGCTCTTATCAAAATCTGCAAGGAGAACTTTACCATCCGCATCTAGCAAAGCAACATAATTTGTTAATAGTAAATAAACAGCTCCTGTGCAGTGTTCCACATGTCTATGGTGTGGCTGAATTAACCCTTTGTTCCCTGGAGTAGGATTACTCAGAGGAATGCCCTGCTCCATCCATCCATATGATGGTAAAGCTGCTGAACTGCAGGCTTTGTTGCTGCTGCGAACAGGTTTCCTTCCGTCTGTCTGTCTCTGACGCACACAATATCCTTATTTTGCAGACGTATACATACTACAGCATCCTTGTACACATGCATAACAACATCCTTGCTGTGAAAATACGCACGCGCGTACACACACACACACACACACACACACACGGTGCAAGTCACTGGGTTTGAATCATCTATAATACCCTGCTTTCTAGAATTTATCTCCCAGCCAGGCTGCAGGATTAAATGGAACCAAATGTAAAACACACAAACCTATCAAAATGTTACGTGGGTGCAGGTCCCCATGGCCTAATTTCAAAGAGTGCAGATCTCTCACTGCTTCCAAGAGTGTCTTGAGGATGTCATGATTATTCACTGCCTGTGCAGATTTGCTCAGATGATCCTCAAGGTTGCTCTCACAGAGGGAGAGGCAGAAGAGCTGGCAGTTGCCATGAATCTCAGTCCCATGAAGTTTTACCATATGCCTGTTGCTATGGCAGTGACTGAGACACATGGATTCTCGTTTAGCCTTATCACTGCCAAGAAGGAATCTCTTCACAGCCACCTCTTTCCCCTCATGGAATCCCAGGTAGATGCCTCCTTCAGAGGTGCTCTCAATGCGGTAACACTCATCAAATATGATGTTGAGTTTTCCGATCTGAGGGGAATTTATACTGTGAAGACGCCACAGTTGCTCTTCCCAGCGTTTGCTGGTGGGTGCCCACTCTTTTGGAGGCCGACTATTAGTAGCCGTGGCACCGTGTTTGAGGAGCAGCACCACCATTTCATTGTTGTAATTCTCTTTGGCTGCCAAAACGTCACTGCAATCTGCCTTGGCTCCGTTCTCACATAACAGCTGGGCTATTTCCTTATGGTCATACTCCACAGCTACCTTCAGCGCTGTTTTGCCATCATTGCCCATGGCATTAATGTCAACTTTGCCTGTCTTCAGTATTGATTCCATCAAATTGTAACTTTGCCTCTTTGCTGCCAGGATGAGCGAAGTCTTCCCATTTTCATCTCTTCCACTAACATCAGCGCCACAGTCCAGCAGAAAGGAGACGATCAGTTCTATATTCTCGTTTTGTCTAAGTTTGGTGTTCTTCTTCTGAGGTAACCTTAACGCATGGATCAAAGCGTTCCTGCCATAGTTATCACAGGCATGCACGCTGGCTCTCATCTCTTTCACGAGGGTTTTCACAACTGAGAGGTGGCCATTCCTGGCAGCATCCATTAGGGCTGTTTCCCCGCCTTTGTACACTTGTCTTTGTTGTGTACTGACCATCCGGCCCAAATTCACATCCCTCTCTTTCTCATCTGAGAAATTCTCATACAAGAATTTCAAGGCCTTCTCCTTCCCATACCAAGCAGCCTCCATAAAGGCTGTGAAGCCGTTGTTATCCTTCTCATTGATTTCTGACCCCTTAGAAAGGAAGAGCTCCAAAAGGTTCACATTCCCCACTATTCCTGCTATAATAAAGGGAGTGGCACCATTGTCCTTTCTGGCACATGGATCAGCACCCTGCTCCAGCAGAAGGTTAACGATCTCCTCCTGATCTGCCTGTACAGCACTGTGCAGAGGTGTCCAACCACCTTCTATCTTGGAATTGACATCTGCACCTTCCTCCAACAGCTGCCGGACTGTCTCTACAGAACCCTTTTTGATAGCATCATGTAACTGAGACACTGTGGCTGCTGCTGTTCCATTTCTGCAGCCATTTGGTGCCGCTGGCTGGCTGTTGCCTGTGGCCTCCATGAAGAGTTAATCAGTGGCTGTGCTCTTTGCTCCTCTTTGTCTCTTTCATGAGCAGTTTTTAGAAAAAAAATTATTTCCCATATAATCAAGCTGTGAAAAAGGGCATGGATCTACATCTGCCTTTGATGAGAGCAGCACACAGTGCTTCACTGTGCAGTCCTGTAGATTCCTTCAGGAGATTTTTTCAGCTATTTTACCTGGTTAACAGAAAAAGTAGCATCTCCTGTTAACTTCATCCCAGAGTTTACAGTTGCAATAAGTGTTCTTTAGAGCCATGCTCACCCTACTCCCCTCCCCAGCTCTCCAAACTTATAATCACAATGAATTCATGGGAATGGAGTGGGAGATCATGTTTTTTAAGGGACTAAGATGAATACTATTAAACTCATTTTCTTAATCCTGGCTTAGTGCCCAAATCCCAAGAGGTGACATTCGACTGGGCACTAAAATGCTGTATGATGTAACCCCCTAAATGGATAGATCAACACATTCAGAAGGAGTGTGGAGTTGTCCCTCGCTCTCGACTGGGGAGGAAGGCCGCTCCACCTCACTACAGGCAGACAGCAAGTTTATAGGGGAAACTCTGGATCTCTGGGCAGGGCAGAGCCACAGCCAGTCTTTAGCCTGCAGTCACCTGGCTGGGGCCGACAGCAAGGAACAGTCTGGGGGGAGGAGGAGCTCTGGACCTCTGGGCGGGGCAGAGCTATAAAGAGTCTTTAGCCCAGCACCTTCTGGCCAGGGCAGACAGGAATTAACAGTCTATGAAGGAGCTCTGGACAGCTGGGTGGTTGTAAACTGTAAACAATGCAGCAGCCTATTTAGTACCACGCTGGTACTCAGGGAACCCAGCCCTGGCCCAGACCTGCAGTGGCCGGGACACCCTTCCCTTGACCCCAACTCAGCCCTGGGCCTGCCGTGACTGGGGGAGGAGTGCCCCTCCCTGGCCCAAACCCAACACCAGCCCGGACCTGCCTTGGCCAGGGGAGGGGCACCTATCCCACAGCCCCAGAGCTGCCACGATGGGGAGAGATGTCTCTTCCCACAGCCCAGGTGCTGCTGCGGGGAGAGAGCGAGGTGGGGGGAGTGCTCTCTCACTTACATAGCCCCAAACCACCCTCCTGTACCCTAAACCCCTTATCCCTGACCCCACTCCAGAGCTCACAACCCCAGCTGGAGCCCACAGTCCCTGCACCCTAAGCCTCTGCCCCAGCCTGGAGCCCCTCATCGCTTGCCCCACCCCATAGCCTTCACCCTCCCAACACACCCCAATCCCCATCCCAGCCCTGAGCCCCTCATCCCTGGCTCTACCCCAGAGCTCGCACCCTCAGACAGAGCCCTCACAGCCCTGCACCCCAACTCTCTGTACCAGCCCTGAGCCCTCTCCCATACTCTGAACCCCTCGGCCCCACCCCCACCACATTAATTTTGTTATGTGCACCAGTATGGAGGTGATGTGTCACACATCAGCTCCATAGTGGTGCACATAAGAAAATTCATTCTGCACAGGTGTGGAAAAAATTAGAGGGAACACTGCTGGGCGGGAGAGAGGTGGGAGCATGCTTCTGCCGAAGCAAACACAGCCTCTAAGGCAGAGGTAGTCAGTAGGTGGACCACTGTCCAAATTTGCACAGCAGGGTGACCAGAGAGCAAATACGAAAAATCGGGACAGGAATGGAGGGGGGTTATAGGAGCCTATATAAGAAAAAGACCCCAAAATAGGGACCGTTCCTATAAAATCGGGACATCTGGTCACCATATTGCACAGCCGGATGCTTTTCAGTGGACACCGGGGACACAGATGATGTGTGGGCATGCCGGGTCATATGCCCTCCCCACACACGTTTCTCCAGATGCCTCTGGCAGCTGTGCTTTCAGTGTGTCTGTGCAGCGTGGGGAGGGAGCAGGATGGCTGGCTTAGCTCCTCCTCCTCCCTCCCCGGGCTGCTTCCTCTTCCCTGCAGCTGGGGTCCCCACACTGCGTCTACTTTCACAGACCATCCAGACAAGCATGCGTGAGGAGCGGAGGGGTTGGGGGAGAACCTCTCAGGAGGGGAGGGGATGAAAAGGGAACAGGGCCTGGGCCTGCCCCTGGAACACAGATCGGAGCGGGGACAGGGCACATGCCAACCCCTCAGGAGGAGAGGGGGGAACAGGGCACAGACCTGCCCAATGTTCCCTTTTTCCTTTGGGAAATACAGTCACACTGCAGTGGGGGTGGGGGGCACATGACCCTCCAGAACCTTTCATCTGTGCTCCCCACCCCACCCCACTAGCCACAGCTACATGCTATCTCTGTACGCAGACTGAAGCTGAGCTAGTGCTGGATCCATGCTTGTGCTCTGAGTGGTCCCCAGAGTCGACCCATCCCACCCCAGCCTTGTGCCCCCCGCCCATAGAAGTCATCCCTGGAGCCTGCCCACCCACCCTAGTCTCACACCCCTGAGCCATCCCTGCCGACTCCGTGGGTGCTCTGGGGCTGGAGCACCCATGGGAAAAAAATGGTGGGTGCTGAGCACCCACTGGCAGCTCCCCTATGAGCGCCTCCCTGTCCTTCCCAGCGCCTCCCCTGATTCACAGCATACAGGAGGTTTGGCGGGGGAGAGGAGGAGGAGCAAGGATGCAGCAAGCTATGGGGAGGGGATGGAACTGGATGGGGAGAGGCAGGGTTGGGGGGGGGAACAGGGATGGGGGCAGGAAGCAGTGGGGAGGGGCCTTAGAGGAAGAGGTGGAATGGGAGCAGCGCCTGGAACAGAGCCAGGGGTCAAGCACCCCCCATCACTTTAGAAAGTCGGCACCTCTGGTCCCCACAGCCTCCGCACTCCGGCCTCATGTCTTTTCCAGCCCCCGCACCCAGCCCCAACGGGCCTCTTTCCCTCCACAGTCTGCCTCCAGTCACCTGCTTCTGCCACATCCTGGCCTCCCATCATCTCCACAGGGCTGCTATCTGGAGTCCCCTTGGTCCCTCCCACTACCCAGAGCCTCCTTCCTGCCCCTCTGCTATCCCAGCCCCCAACAAGGGGCATCACACTGCTGGCTGGATTATAGTTCAAAAGCTTCACCTCCTAGCTACAAGCTCAAAGGTACTCACATATCCATACCCTGCTTTGCTGCCTAGATCCCAGCCCAGCCCCATTCCTCCATCCCCATCTCTGCTACTTGACTCAATTTGGGGCACAGAGGAACATTGGGGGAGGGGCAAAGGGTATGCAGCAACACCAGATGAGTCCAGCCAGCCCCATGTGTTCTGTTTCCAGTTGAGGAAAATAAGGTCACCTAACTCCCTGGGCAGAGCGGGTGGGGAGCTGGCAAGCAATCAGGGAGCTTGTGGGGGTAATCAGGGGTCAAGGGAGGAGAGCTGGGTGGGGGATCTGGAGTAGGTCCTGATTATTCCTTGACCAAGAAATTTGGACCTTGTCAAAAAAAAAAAAATTGTCTACTTCTGCTCTCAGGGCTCTGGGCAGGGTGGTGCAGAGCAGTGAGCAGGCTTCTGCCTAGGCCTCCTGGCTAAGGCAGCCTGCAAGCAAATAGGAAACTTCAGGCCCCAGACTATCTGGGACAGACCACAAGCAACTCGTAGGCCCAGGGGTGAGGTTGGCAGCAGCGGGTAAGGGGTCCTGGGCCCACCCTCCTCCGTCCGGGGGCTAACAGTGGTGGATGGGTGTGCCACTCGGACAGTGGGGATCTGTCTGCAACACACTGACTCACTCCCTGGCAGCAGAACCGGATTAGAGCCTGTCCCCGTGGGCTACTTCCTACCACAATCTGGCTGTAGGGCCCCGTGGTCCAAACATCCTTGTCTCCTCGGGGTTCTCGGCCACTGGCAGCTCCTCGGGGTCCTTGTCTGCCTCCCCTAACCGCAAGACATCGGTCCACTCGGGGGCTGGCCCGGGATCTTGCAAAGGCTCCCTGGAAGCCACGTCCTCTCCTTCCCATGACACAGCGACAACTGAGCTCCCGGCCTCTCCTTTTCCTAGCTCTCGGGTGGAGGGAGAGGAGGGTGGATTTGGCTCCGCCCACTTCTCCTCACTACAGTGTTGCAGACACAGGAGTACACTGAACAGCAGTGAGTTTTGACATTAATAAAGGGCATGGGGAGGCCTCCCCTTTGAAACCTTAGCCTGAGGAGCCCTACTTCTGCAACCCTGTCCCTCTCGAGAGAAACCCTAACCTGGGAACCTCAGCACTAGCCTGGAGAGCCTCCCAGCAGGAACCCTGACCCTATCCTGAGAAGCCCTAAAATCTAGGACCCTGACCTACCGGGGCAGTGAGTTATATGGGCACATGATGCCTGTGCTCCAGCAATATTCAGAGCACCGGGATCCGGCTCCACCAACGTTTGGGGCTGAGTCTCGCCCCAGACTCGCCTCCTGCGCCCATGCGCCTCCCCTGAGGATCCCTGCCTGCACCCTGGGCAGGGGGTAACTGCCCCCATGCAGCTCCAAGCTGTGCTCTGCCCTACCAGCTCCCAGCATCAATTGCCACCACAGGGTCCTAGCACCCCTTTGCCCCCGCACCATCCACTAATGCTAAGGCAGGTTGACCCAGCCTGACCTTGACCCTGCCCTTCTGCCTCGGATGGATGGACTCTTCCCTTTTCCAACGGGACCCTCCACCAACACAGGGAGCCCCCTCGCCCGCAGACATTGCTCCTGCCCCACACTGGGCAAGGGACAGCCCCATCCCCCACCCCCAATAAGGCTAAATGAGGGGCAACAGCAGGGGAGGAGGCGCACACATGATGGCAGCCCCACCCACCCCACCAAAGGGGAGGCAAGACGGCTTCCTGGACCTGAGAGGGGCCCTAGGAGTACGTGTGGTGACAGTGTGCGGTGGGGTCAGTGTGTTGCTGGGGGGTGGGGAGAAGAGTCCTCCTCTCTGGCCCAAGCCAGGGGCAACTTGCCTGCACCCCAACTTCCTCATCCCCAGCCCTGCTCCACTCCACAGACCGCATGCCCAGTTAGAGCCTGCACCCTCACCATCACACCCCAGTCCTCTGCCCCAGCCCTGAGCTCCCTCCTGCACCGTGAACCCCTCATACCCAGCCCAACCCCAAAGCCCTCACCGCCGCACCCAAACCCTCTGCCCAAGCCCCTCATCCCCAGCCCCACCCCAGAGCCCCCACATTTTTACGTTAGTTTAAAAAATACATATCAGCTTACAAGGCAGGTGCCGGGGGGCAGACAGGGGACAACAGACGGACTTTTTCTGGGCTTCACCCAGAAATTATACCAGAAACCTGGCTGCCTCTGTGACCTATGCCTGGGTAGCCCTCCCCTTTGGAACCATAACCTTATCCAGAGAAATCCTACTCTTTCAAACTCTGACCCTAGCCCAGGGAGAACCTCTGGAACCTTCACCCTGACTCTATTCCTATCATTTGAAATCCTCACCCTAGCAATTGGAGCCCTGTCCCAAGAAATCATACCATGTAGAACCCCAACTCTAGCTCTGAACGCCCCACCTCTGCAATTAATATGCAATCCCAAGAAGCCCTATCCTTTGGAACCCTAGTAACTCAGCAGTGCAAGTGGGGCAGTCCGATCCGCTATGTGGTACAAGCAGGATATTTACAGCCGATACAGTGACTTGGAAAGACACAGGAGGAGCCGAACTTCTCTGGCACAGCTGTACCACCTTCAGCCTCACCCCCTGCCCTTCTACAGAGCTGTGTCTCCTGCATCTGTACAGCAGGCACCTCACCAGAGGACAGAGTTGGGGGCAGTACAGTGGCTGAAGGAGCTGCTGGCATTCGCTGCCCCTGCCAGCAGGGAAAGGAACAGAATCCTCAGCCCCATCCCCTGCCCTTCCATGGAGCTGCGTCTCCTCCGGCTCTGTCTGTACAGCAGCAGCCCCACCGGAGGGCAGGGCAGGGCTGGGAAAAGGGGGGCTGAGGGGTCTGCTCCTTTCCCCACTGGGAGGGGCGGCGGGGAAAGGAGCAGAACGCCGGCCTCTCCTCTGGCGGCTGTACTGCCCCCAGCCATGTCCTCCGGCCATACAGGCAGAGCTGGAGGAGACAGCTCTGTGAAAGGACAGGAGACAGGACTAGGGGTTCTGCTCCTCTCCCCACTGTGGTTCCGAAGTCTCTAGTGCAGCAGGAGGAAGACAGAGCGCACCCCTCCTGCTCCAGTCATGTGGGATGGATCATGGGGAGGTGACAGGGAGAGCATGGGGGCCCCGGGCTGGAGGCGGGGGTGAAAGTAAGGCGGTATGGGCCGGCCCAGTGTACCGGTAAAAAGTGGCCGCCAGTACCGGCCCCTACCGCCTTACTTTAAAGTGCGAGCGCTGCCGTTTTTGTGCCCTCACCGTTGGCAGCACTGCCGGGTCCCCAGCAGCAGGGATGCCAAGGATGGAACACAAAAGGGCAGCAATGTTAAAGCACTGCTGCGGTGGCACTTTTATCAGGGTCCTTAAGCGCTGCCTCAAAGAACCGTACTTTAACTTCCCATCTCCTTTTGCGCGCCCAGGCTGCCAACAGGGTGAAAGGGGGAACACAAAAGGAGCAGTTGCCCTGGGGCTCCCACCACCGCTGTGGTAGTGGCAGCAGCGACGGGAGCCCC
This sequence comes from Dermatemys mawii, assembly GCA_007922305.1. NCBI lineage: Eukaryota > Metazoa > Chordata > Testudines > Dermatemydidae > Dermatemys > Dermatemys mawii. Next base: position 2,884,791 of record ML677352.1, read on the forward strand.
CAGCCCTTTAAATGGCCACTGGAGCCCCGGGCAGCGTGGGCCAGACTGCCTAGAAGGGCTGGCGGGGGGACGCTTTGTCTCCAGAGAAACAGAGAGGCACCTGCTACCACAGTGTCCAAAAGAAGAGAGAGTGTGAGAAAAACTCCTTCAACTATCAGTAACAATAGAGCACTCGTCACTAAAGAGCAATGAGGAAAAAACTGTCCCTGATCCATGGGAGAAAAATGAGAGAAAGTACAGAACACATCATGCTATAGAGAACCCTGTCAACTCCTCAGGGATGGGAAGTAATAAAGGAAGGAATGTAATGTAAATAGTGTCGTTCCTTCCTTCCTTCAGCTGTGGGGCTCTTGCCTCAACTCCCCTTCCACGTCTTTCAGTTTTGGGGCTTCAGCTCCCTGAGTGGCGAGGCTCTGGTCTTTGGCCCCTCCGAATCCAACCTTGGGGCTTCAGCCAAGGGTGGCAGGGCTTCAACAGGGTTGGCCTTATTATTCACCATGGTCAAGAGCCCAGGAGCTGGGTCAGTGTGACAGATGCAGTCACAGAGAGGCCCCTTGGGACTGTCACCTGATGTCCTGAATTTACCTCCGAGACAGTTTTCCCCTGCTAGCTTGGGACTCCAGAACCCTGCCTTGTTGAGCCAGACACGCTAGCCTGCTGCAATACAGACCAAGGCCTGGACCACACATCCAAAGCTGCAGACTTTGCTCAGCAGGTCACCTACCTCCAGGACCCAGACACCCAGTTCCTAATGGGATCCAAACCACAAATAAATCCATTTTATTCTGTATAAAATTTATACGGGGTAAATTCATAAATTGTCTGTCCTCTATAACACAGAGATATGCACAGCTCCTCCAGGAATTAATCACTTACTCTGGGTTAATTAACAATCAAAAGTGACTTTATTAAGTATAAAAAGCAGGATTTAAGTGGCTCCAAGTAATAACAGACAGAACAAAGTAAGTTACCAAGCAAAAGAAAAGAAAACATGCAAATCTAAGCCTACTTCATTAAGAATCATTAAGAAACTGATTACAGATAAATCTCACCCTCAGAGATGTTCCAATAAGCTTCTTTCACAGACTAGACTCCTTCCTAGTCTGGGCCCAATCCCTTCCCCTGGTACAGTCCTTGTTAGTTCCTACAGGCATGTTAGGTGGAAATTAGGGGTTCTCTCATGACCGAAAACCCCTTTGTTCTGTTTCACCCCCTTTTATAGCTTTGGCACAAGGAGGGAAGCTTTTGTCTCTCTGGGTCCCCACCCTTCCTTCTAAAGGGAAAAGTACCCTATTTAAGATCTATTCCAGTATCATATGACATGGTCACATGCCTTGTTGGACCCCCAGCCTCCACTCTTCCTGGGCTGGCCTACGCACAAGGTGGTTTGCAAGTAAACAGAATCATTTACAGCCAATTGTCCTAGTCAATGGGAGCCATCAAGATGCCAAACCACAATTAATGACCCATGCTTTGCATAATTACAATAGGACCTCCGAGTTATACTTCATATTTCTAGTTTCAGATACAAGGAGGACACATGCATACAAATAAGAGGAATATAAAGGTGTTAACCTACTGAATATAAGGTATCATTACTAGAGACCTTTTGCATGAAGCATATTCCAGATACATCATATTTACACTCATAAGCATTCCAGATACATCATATTTACACTCATAAGCATATTTCCATGAAACATTAGGGAGACCAACGTCACAGTGAGCCTAGGGTGCAAGGCTGAGGAAGGGAGCCCAGGGCAACCTGGAAAGAGTAATGGGGAGCCTGAGAGCAGCATGGTGGGGGAGGTGATGGGTGGGTGAAGTCAATGGAGGCAGTGGGAGCCAAGGGCACCAAAATACAACTGTACATTATTTTTTACATAAATAAATTATAATGAATGGATATGAATATATGTATATTTATTTGTTTTCTCTAAAGTCAATTTAGTATTTTAGGAAAATTTGTCAGAGTGGCCTACTAAAAAAATTGTTGAGAATCCCTGGTCTAGTTGAACCCTCTTGTTGATATAGTTTTTAATTACGATACAAGACCATACGAGACATATGAGACAAGACCATATGAATATCTGACACGCAAGAGCCCCATCAGTCCCGAGGACAAGTGAGCAAAGACTACTGAATTTCTTCTTTCCCAACCAGGTTTCTTTACCATCAGCCAGTAGATCATCCTGCAGAGTGACTCTATATAACCAATATTGAATCCTAAGTGCTGCCACACCTAATGTATTAGAGAAACTGTTCGATATGCTTATTAGGGTCTCTCTTCCCTTCATCCAACCCATCCAAGCAACATAAACAGATAGCAATCCTTAACGGCCTATTGACATTCCAACCTTATACACGTTCTTAGCAGAGGTTTGGGACCTAAGCTACTCAGCTTCCATTTTGGTCCTTGTGGCTAGCTGACCCTCTACTTCAGCAATAGAATTTTTGAGTCTCTTGCCCTGGGCTCCCCTCCAGAAGTCCCTACTCCTAAGCAATCTTACTGCTCCCAGCAGTTCAGCTCGCTCCTGGAGTCTTTTCAGAGCCCAATTTAAAGCCTCCCTGTCTCTAGTCACTCGCAGCGCTTCCCAGGTCCCAGTGCAGGTTTCTGACTGGAGAAAGCTCTCCAGAGCCTTCACTCATATAGAGTTTGTCATGCCAATCTGCCCCAAACAAGGATGGGGGGCACATGGAAGAAAAAGGTTAGCAACTGCCTCAGGCTGAGCTCATTAGCATACCTGCCAGCCTCCCTATTCAGTGACCAGTCTCATCCTATTCTCCCCCTCCCTACTCTGTTGCCAGTCTCACCCGTTTTAGGTTCACTTCTCTCAGTGGAGCATGTTCTGCAGATGTGCCTTGCTGGTGCTGCCTGAGCACAGGAATGCTTTAGACTTTCTACTTATGGGACGGGGGCATGTCAGACCACAGTCTTCCTCTTCTTTCCCTTTCTGAAACTGAACGTTGAACCCTCCTACTCAGGGTGTCGAAAGAGCCTCCTCTGAGTAGGTGCTGAGCTTCATCCTCCCTGCCCAATTTACCTCCACAGGAATGCTGAAGAACTCCCGAGTCCTAGGGCATTTACATGGCCTTGTAACCCACACACTTGTCACTAACTCTTCTTCTATGCAAAGATATACATTATACTCTATTCATCTTCAGGTCAATAAGAACTGGATTGTCCAACCAAGTTTACTCCAGATTTATGTCTATGTGGGAATACTCATGACAAAAATCTCAGTTGTAAACGTAACAAATCCAATAACTATATTAGATAGGGGAGAACGCAGGCATAGATGAAAAAGCAAAGAACCCCGCAGGCATTTAACTGCACAGATTACATGCCATAAGCATCAATATATGTATTGTGAATACATACAGGAAAATGTATTCACTCCTGCCATCCCCCACGCATCAAAGCTTCTGCATCAGTGCTATGCTGAATCTGGGGCCTGACCCTGCAAAGCCTTAGTCACATAAGTAATACTTACTCACCCCAGTACTCCCTTTGGTTTCAGTGAGCCTACTCACAGGATTCAGGATTACTTACAATTGTAAGATTTTGCAAGAACAGCTCCATGGTTTCCATACTACACAGAAACAGTTCCAGACTCTCATAATGATACAGCATTAAAATGAAAATTTATGAGATTACCAACCGGATGCATTAAATACACCTATAAATGTCTCTACAACGTCTAATGAAACAAACTACTATACAACTGTATACCTGGGCCTGTTATCCATCCAGTTGTTACCTGGGTTCCTGCATTTATGTCTGCCACATTTAAAAGAGAAAGACTAAGTTTAGTTAGTTTTCAATTCCCACTAAAAAGTCAGATCTCGAGAGCTGGAAAGCTGCTCTCTGGGGAAGAAATATAGAGCCAAGGCTGGCATTGAAACTCAGACTCTCCTCAGAGCAAGTTGTATTTTATGCTTTTAAACAAAAGATAAATGCAATGCCAGCCTATTTGATAGATGGGATTGGTGGGCAGAGTCCATGGGAACAAGAAGACTGCATCCTCAGGTGAGAGGGAGGCCAAGCTTGACAGTGAATACAAACCACAGGTTCAAGATGGCAGTGTGACAGAATGTACCTGCATCCACACCCTACACACTATTGTAATAATCTTTGTACAAGGTATGTCTCGTAAGTATCATTTGAAAACCCATTAAATTTGCTGGTCAATATTGCCCTAATACGTGTGGCAACACCATATGTGAAGTTATACAATTTCCCTGTATGACGTAATTAATACATGTTCCAAACTGTGCTTGGCAAACAGGTCTGTCTCAAACCAATGAACGTGTAATTTGCATTTAAGGAGTAAACAGAGCTATCAAGAAGCAGGGAGACAAAGAACTGGGAAACAGGTGGGAAAACCAGCAGGGAATATCTTGACATATAGACACTCCGTCTCCTGAATATCTACTGGAAATGTTTTCCAAGGAGAACTAAATATTCCAGGAGACCCCCTCCTTCTCCCTCTTTCTCTATCTGTTGACTAACTGCACTAGAAGGGTCAAAGGAAGCAGCCATTGAACAGAGACCTATCCTAAGTTCCCTATAAGCTGCGCAGCCAAGGAGCAGCCTATTTAGCACCAAGCAGGCACTGAGGGAACCTGCTGGGGGAGGGGGTGTCCTTCTGCTGGCACCAACACTGTTACAGCCCAGACCTGCCGTGGCACCCGGTCCCAGGTGCAGCCAGAGTGGCACAGCCCAGCCCCAGGCACAGCCAGAGTGGTGCAGAGGGGCGCGGACCCAGGCCGGGGCAGCTTGGACCCCAGCACAGCCCAGGTGCCCCTTCCTGCTGGGGAGGAGCGACTATCCTGCAGCTCCAACCCTGGACCTTACATGGCAGGGAAGGGCTCCATCCCCACTCAGTCCAGGTGCTGCTGTGGGGAGAGCTCAGGGCAGTCCTCTCTCCCCGCCCTAGCTCTGGAGCACCCTCCTGCACCCCAAACCCCTCATCCCCAGCCCCACCCTAGAGCCTGTACCCGAACCAGAGCCCTCACTCCCTTGCACCCCAACTCTCTGCCCCAGCCCTGAGTCATCTCCCACACTCCAAACCTCTCAGCCCCACCCCCACCACATTACCTTCGTATTTGTGCACTTAACAAAATTCATTCTTCTCATGGGTGGGAAAAAAGAGAGGGCACATGGGTCCTGTCCTAAGACATTTAGCCATTAAAACTGTTGAGAGAGTGTGGTGAGAAAAAAAAAACCAAACTTTGCTTTGAATTCAACAGTTTGTTAAAACACAACTAGTGCGTAACTTATCTTTACTTCTTTTGTAACCATTTCTGAGTTCTATGCCTCATTTCTTGTACTCACTTAAAATCTCTCTTTTGGTTGTTAATACATTTCTTGTACTGTTTGATCGAATCCAGTGCGTTTAAACTGAAGTGTCTGAAGAACTATTTGAAATAACAAGTTGGCAATGTTATCTTAAAGAAATAATGGACTTAACGTAATTGCATTGTCCAGGAGAGGGCAGGGAAGTACGGGACATATATTTCTAGGGGGAAATCATGAGGGGTCTCCCTGTACTGTACCTAAGGCTGGTAAGAGCCAAGGTGTGACTGGCTGGCTGCAGCACACACAGATGCCTGAGAATAATTTACAATCTTGGAGACTGTTTGTGAGCAGTCCAGACAGGAGACTATAGCAGCAACGCAGCGTAAAGGACACCCCAGGTAAGAAGGCAGCGGTGACACAGCTACTTGTTAGTCTAGCTTGTACGCTGGGTATGACACAGGCAGTGGACCTGCAAACTCGAGCCACACATTCCTACCAATGAAGCAGAATAAAAGATGACATGTCTATTTTTAAGGGGTACAGTGGGGGGCACAAAGAGTAAGGCAATAAAGTTAGAAATGGTTACAAGAAAAATAAAGACAAAACACTTCGTAATGCTGAACTTAAAGCTATATTAGACCCAAGCAAAGTTTCTCATCACACGCTTCCAGTGGTATTACTGACCAACGTCTAGGTCAGGACTGCTCCCCCAGAGTCCAATGGCTGTTTCATTTGTCTTCTCAGGTGCAGAGAATGAGCTGGGCAAGCAGAGAGAGCAGGATCCCTTAGGGTGTTTGCCCCTCCTTTTTGTAGTTTCAGTCCCACTTTGAAAAGCATTTCCAGTGGAGTTTAAGTTTAGCATTAGGAAGCGTTTTATCTTTATTTCTGTTGTAACTATTTCTGACTATATTCCTTATGCTTAGTCTCACTCAAAATCTCTCTCTTTTTAGTTAATAAGGCCCATCAGCTTTGCCGAGATGGAGCTGAGGAGTCAGTTTGCTCTTTGTCTTTGAGATATGGGTTTAACCATTCCCCAGACTTATCTGGAAAATACATTTCAGTCATGATTTCAGCTTATGTTCATAACTTCACACACAATGTTGCTACATGCATTTTACCATGACACTACTGATGAGCAAGTTATGAGTTTTCAAATGATACCTCACAAGGCATGTCTTGTACAAAGACTATTACTATACTATGTAAATACTGGAGTGTAGTCCATCACAAACCCCCCTTTTTACAGAGAGAGAAATGGACAAGGGAGGTGACTTTCCCAAAGCCATACAGTTTGTCAGTAGTACAGCTGCGATTAGAACTCAGGGCTGCCTACTTCTCAACCCTCTGTTCATTTCATCAGATTACATTCCCCTTCTAACACTTAGTTCTTCCTTTCCTCAATGTAATTGTCTTCCATGAACCCACTCAAACATAGCATCTTTACCACCTAGTGCTTTAGTGCTGAATCCAGAGACCAGATCCGCTGACTGAAATTCTGATACCCTCTGCCCACCCAGCCCCTTCCCCACCATGCAGGACACTTTTTGGCAGCTGAATGAAATGGTGCTGAAAAGGAAGTTAATCAATAGGATTCAGCCATATAACCTGAAGCGACAGAACATGTTACAGCTGAGAAAGACTCTCAGGGCTTGGAAAATGTCTATAATGCTGTATGCTGCGTAAACACTTGTAGACATAAACTGTCAGTTCTGGAAACAGGTTCAGGAAATACTCTGCGGGCTCCTTGATTATTTCCTTGACGCTGAAACAGAAGAACAATTGATTTTTAACTTAGGATGCCTTTATCCTGCTAAAAAGTGTCAAAGGATCAGAACAAATGGTCACATTTCCCCATTTCTTTCCCTATGCAGTGAAAGCCATTTGAACAGCTTTCTGAAAACGAGAATTTCCTAGAAATGATTAATATCCATTATCTCCCTGATCTGAAACATTCTGCCTTTTCCAATTTCTCCCACTATCCTATTTCTCCATCCCACAGGACTAATCTCTTCATGGATGAGGGGCCATTTATCTCATTTTCAAAATCCTCACACAGTCCAATCAAAGCATCTTAACAGGACATGTCTTCACTGCAGAGAGAACATGGGTGATTGGAACCTGAGTTACTCAGGTGTGAGCAATGCAGTCACATGGCAAAGCACACTTCAGTTACTGTGTTCTCACTGGTGTTGCACTCTCCACTGTGTGTTGCTAGGACCTCTGGAGTCATATCCTAGGGTTCTTTGTGCTGCACTAAGCAGAGCTGTTCTACGATTCTTCCCCAGCGAGTCTTGTCAGTCCTTCTGGGTCCCTGTGGGAAGGTTTGGAGGACTATCAGCACTGCAGTAGTTTAGCCTGACCCCTCACTGCAAAGTGGGCAGAGAAGCATGGGCTGAAAGCATCATTGAACTTGGGCAACAGAATTTCATCTGTGGATGGGAGGAGCAGCTAATGGCAACACTTGAGTAAGAGCTCAAGTTAACCCTAGAGTGAAGACAGACCCACGTAGGCAGAGAGAATTATGATCGCTTAGCAGCAGGAATGATGCTTTGTAATTTATAGATAAGGCACCTAAGTATTATAAAGACAAGTGCTTGAGAAATACTTTGGTAGGTGAGTTTTTTAAATGGTGGCTATAATAATGAAAAAAACCTATAGTACAAGCAGCCCATCCTGGGCTGTTTGTCATAGAAGGAAGCACGAGCATCTGGTGAAAACAGAAGGTCAGGCAGCAGAGATTCAGAGATGGCCAGCTGCAGTATCTCATCATTGAATCATTATCTATCATGCAGAGCTCTTCCATACTATGATTGTAGCCTGTGTTTCTCCTGCTCCTAAAGCATGAGGATGTGGAAATGTTTACCAGTCATCTCCAGAGAGGTAATGTAACTACCACCACGGAACAAGAGCTGCTGATCAATGGGTGACCACAGTGATGATCTGGAAGCAAAAACTAGTCCCCAGAAGCATCCTGATCGTGTAAACTGCCTTTGGGTGGTGGGCCTGGAGTATTCTAGGGTTTACCCCAGGCTGCCACTTAGTATTGTGACTTTCATAACATGGTACACTGTATACACATAATATTATTCTGTGCAACTACAAAGCACTGTGTGGCTGGAGGAGCGATCCTTCAGAACCTGGACACACTTTAGTTTATAACGTGCTGGAGAACCAGGAAACAGCCTTTCCCCCCCATATTTTTACCTTCCTTGAACGGCAGCATGTCCGTTTGAAGAAGGGATTTCCTGCTCTTAAACCTACTGAGACTCACAGCCTTTTACAGACAGACAAAGATTCCTAGGGACTATTCATCCCTGGCACGGACTGTGAAGCAATCACTTACTTTTCTTCCTTCTCTTCAAAGTGCTCGCCCATGTTCCTGATTAACTTCAGTAGGTCCGTGACATAATTTTCATACGGATTCTTCTTCTTCTTGTTCTGGTTCTTGTTGTTGAAGGGGTAGGACATATTGTCCAGAACCAATTTGTCAATCTGAAATAAACATTGGATTATTCCATCCCATTCACACATCACAAAACAACAGCCTCCCTGGCTGCAGTGGTTTCACACTGAAGAAATATCACACACATACATTTCTCGTAGATGGAGCAATATTTTCTAGCACTTATATTAAAATGTATGCTTAACAACATACAAAATGTCTGTGGTTTTATCTGGTTTGATTCCTCTCTGGGTTCACCAGGGTGTGGAGTTGTTAATCTTCTAGACACAACACATCTCCTTCCCAAATGACCTTCTCTTTGAACAGGCATTTGGGGAAAAAGCAGGGCTGAGAGATAGAAGGGCATGATTATTATTATGGCTGTCATCATGATTTAGCGCTAGATCTTCTGGGGTGGCTGAGTTCTACTGGGTGAGAGGGATAAAGATGGTTTTGTATCACCTTCCCATCCTCATAGTTGTGGCACTATTTGGAAAGGTCCATGTAAACTACAATACTGTCCGAAGATCGCCAGAGCTCAGAGTACCCTGACCATCTGCATTTCCACTCCAGGAATGCTCTCTACACCATGCGGGCTAGGAACAGGTGTCACAGAGCTTACATCATCTTTTTTACAACACCTGGATATTTCTATGTCCAAGGGGAATCCAAAGTTACTCCATTAGGGCAGCCCTCCATCCTGTGTACACCATGGAAGAGGTCTGAAGGGGACAGAACTGGGGCAGAAGATCTGGGTGGTACACTGCATAGCTGTGGTTTTTTTCTGTGCTGAAATTGTGAGGTACATGGGGCCTGGAATGGATGCCTATGATAGTCTTTATACATTAATTCATGAAATAAATAAAAACTGCTTAGAGACTTGTCTATATTAGAAAGTTTTACCACTTTAGCTATATTAGTATAATTAAACCAGCAAGCTACCCCCTGCTGTGGATAGTTATATCCATAGAAAGTGCCTTGTATCAGTACAGCTTATTCTGGCTCTGGAAGCAAAATAGGCTGTACCTGTATAGGCACCATTATACTGATGTAACTGTGTCCACATTAGGGCTAATAACAGTACAAATACACCAGCTAAAACAACAGCCCTGGCCGATACTTGTTTACCCAGATTAAAACCTTTAAGTGCAGACCAGGTTTAAGATTCTTCTGTACTACACTCATTGCCATTATAGTCAAGCACTTTCCAAGCTCAAATACTTTTTAACAAGTTCCCTCTTTTTTTCCGCCCTTTGCACACCCTCACAGCGGCAGTCCAGCACAGGGCAAATTACTCTAACCACCTTCTCTAAGAGGCTTGTCACAACTTAAGCAGCGAGTCGCTAAGACAATGTCTACAAACCACTCTCTGGAAGCTCTGTGTACACCACTCCAGCAGACAGTGATGGAAGTTTTAAAATCTCCTAGATTTGATTAGATTTTGCCCCTACGCTGTCTGGACAGGGATGGAGTTACACTTCCAGTTAAGGTTTAAAATGGGGCCTGTAAGTTCTATGAGAAAACTTTCCCCTTGTGCTTCCACTGCAAAACAGCTTACCTTCTCAGTCCACTGCTGCAAAGAGTGCTCATTACAATTCAGAGCTTTCAGAATCTCACTCTTGTTGTTGTGATGCTTGGTGTTGCGTGTTTTGATATCGCTCTCATTCCCAACATCTCTCAGGAACCTGTACCTCCTGTGGAATCAAAGGCATATTGGGGATGGCCTGCTGCACTGATTCTTGACAGAATGGGGCAGCCGGCAAATCTATTGTTTGAGGGTCTGTAATTTTCATTCATGGCACTTACGTCTGCTTGCTCCAAAAAAAGGGATGTTGGATCAAGTCTCTCAGCAGGTTCTCAACTGGGCTTCCTTCATCAGGGGAGACCAGACTTTCCCCAAGGTCTGCAGTCTCCACATAATCCTGAACATCCTTTGGACAATCCCAATCGTCTCTATCACTTTCCTCAAAGGGGACCTTACCCAGTGTTACAACATACAGGACCAGCCTTCTGAGTGCCTGAGCATGAGAACAAATGGCTGTTTCACTCCAGGGCACACAACTTCCCACCAAAGAGAAACAGAGAAACTACCTTCTAAATCAGCACTGTATGTGTGTATCGCAGCAATCACTTCATGAAGTGTTTGTATTAGTGAGCCCACCACACTGATGGCATACAGCAAAATCAGGAAATGACTTCTAGGGATCAGAGAAAATCTTCGTTCCTGATCACTGTCACTTCCTTGTACTGTGGTCTCTTGTGCTATGGGAATTTCCAGAAACTATGCTGTTACATATTTTCTTTTGAACATGCAAGAAGATCAGTTGATTTGCTCCAAGAAAGCAAAGAAAATAAATGAATAGAAAGAAGGGAGCAAAAGACAAAGGGTGTGAGGGGTAATCTGAAATATAATATTGGTTTAATGGAAAGTTACCTTCAGGTCTTTCATTATGACATCCTTCTGTCCTTCACTCAATCTTTTGCTCTTATCAAAATCTGCTAAACGAACTTTACCAGCAGCATCTGACAAAATAACAAGAATAATTAAGTCTGTTGTCTGTCTTTGTATGGGTGTTGCGCTCCTTTCTTCTAGTACTAGTTGAATTATTCACATGATCCCAGAATTCTTTGGTAGATTATTCAGTGGGATGAACTGATCTCTCAGTAGGAGGGCAAAACTAATGTGATACTTATGGCTATTGTACTACATGAGCACAAATGAACACCCCCCCCACGCTGTGCAAAAATATCTCTACATTGCTGATATATATGGTCAGCTCTAGAATGCCTCACTTTCTCAACTATACGCAAGAAGAGAATGATAAGAACAAATAAGCTAACCTATCAAAATGTTACGTGGATGTAGATCCTGATGGCCAAATCCAAACATGTGTAGTTCTTGAACTGCCTCAAAGAGTGTCTTAAGAATACCCTTGCAATTCAGTTCATTCTCGGATGAACTCAGGTGTTCTTCAAGGTTCTTCTCACAGAGCGAGAGGCACAAGTACAGGCAGGATTTCTTTTCTTCAGCACCAAAAAGCTTTACTAAATGGTTGCTGGTCAGACATTGTTCAAGGCACATTTTCTCCTGTTTAGCAATTTCTGTGCCAACACGGAATATTTTCACAGCCACCTCCTTCCCATCAAAGAGTCCCAGATAGATGCCCCCTTGGGAGGTTCTCTGAATCCTGAAATCATTATGTTGAAGGATTTTAAGTTTTCCAATCATAGGACGATACTTATTGTAGAGAACCTTCAGCTGCTCTCCCCACCGTTTGCTGGTGGGTTCCCAATCTTGAGGTTGACTTGGACCAGCCTTGGCGCCGTACTGGCGAAGAAGATCTTCCATTTTCTTATTGTATTTCCTATTGACAATCCCAATAAGGTCCCCAAGGTCAGTCCTTGCCCCCTTTTCACACAGTAGCTTTGCTACTTCGTAAAAGTTCTTCTCTACAGCTATCATCAGTGCTGTTTGGCCCTCTCTGTCAGCATCATTGATGTCAACTTCATTTTTCTCCAATAAAGCTTTCACCAAATCCAGACTTTGTATCTCAACTGCCAGGATGAGGGTAGTTTTCCCATGTTGATCTCTTCTGTTCACATCGACACCATAATCCAACAGGAAATGAATAATTGGGGCAATTGACTCGCTTGCCTTATTATCACTTGGAATGAAGGCATGGATTAAAGCATTCCTGTCCTGGTTGTCACAAATGTTCACGTCAGCCTTCATCTCATGAACAAGAATTTTTACGACTGAGAGGTGGCCCTCCCTGGCAGCATCCATTAAGGCTGTTGCCCCCCCTTTATTCAGTCTCCTTTTCTCCTCGTTAACCACCCTCCTCAAATTCACATCTGCTCCATTATTGTATAAGAATCTTAAGGCCTCCTCATTCCCATAGTAAGCCGCCTCCATGAAGGCTGTGAAACCATTGTCATCATATTCATTGATTTCTGATCCCTTCGAAAGGAAGAGCTCTAGAAGTCTCACATTTCCCAATATCCCTGCCACAAGAAAGGGAGTGGCACCATTGTCCTTCCTAGCACATGGATCAGCACCCTTCTTCAGCAGAAGATCAACAATCTCTTCCTCATCATTCTGTACAGCGCTGTGCAGAGGTGTCCAACCACCTCCTACCTTGGAATTAACATCTGCTCCGTCCTCCAACAGCTGCCGGACTGTCTCTATTGAATGGTTTCGGACAGCATTGTTTAGCAGAGAGGGGATGTCTGCTGCTGTTTCATTTCTGGAGGTTGATACCTCCTCCTGGCTGTTACCAGTGGCCTCCATGACAGTTAAGTGGCTGTGGTCTTATTCTGTGTCCCCTTCAAATGGGCTCTTCAATAGACTGTACCTCCTGGGCTCTCCTTTACGACGGAAGGCACGGATCGGTCAGTGCCTTTGTTGTCGGGACATGAATGGAGTTTTGCTGATGACGTGCACCAGGCTATGCAGCTCCAAGGGCTCCATGCTTCACATATTCCACCTGATTAGCAAAGAGAGAAAACAAACCTGTTTACTGACTCTTAAGACTATACAATTGTGTTTGATAGGCGATAGGTAAGACTACGTTTTAGTCACGGGGTATTTGTAGTAAACGTCATGGACAGGCCATGGGCAGTAAACAAAAAATTCACAGCCTGTGACCTATGACTTGTACTATACCCTTGACTAAATCCTGGAAGTGCTGTGGGTGCTCATGGGGGGGCTGGGGCAGCCCAGGGGGCACTGCAAGTGCTGGGGAGAGGGGGAGCAGCAGGTTTGTGGGGGATACTGAGTGCTGGGGGGGCAGGTAGTACAGGGGGGACACCATGAGTGCTTGGGTGAGAGCAGCCCAGGACCCCCGCTGGTGTTGGTGGGGGGTTGGCAGGACTGGCAGGTTCCCTACCCGGCTTCTCGGAAGCAGCAGCATGTCCCCACTGCAAGCTCCTAGCACTGCCAGCTCTGCAGCTCCCATTGGCTGGGAACAGCCAATGAGAGCTCCGGGAGCACTGCCTGCAGACAGAGGACACGTGCAGAGCTAGGAGCTGAGGGAAGGACATGTTACCACTTCCATGGAGCCCCCACGAAGGTAGGCACTGCCCAGAGCCCCCTTCCCCTCCTGAGCCTCAACCCCCAACCCCCTTCCCCCACCCAAACGCCTCCTGCTGCTGCTTCTGGAGGGGCAGGGGCAGTGGCCCAAGCTCAGGCAGCCAATGCAACAGGCCCAGGGGCTGGCTGCGTGAGCTGCTCAGACAGCCCCAGAGCCAGCTGCACTAGCCACTGCAGAAGTCAAGGAAAGTCACAGAGCCGTGACTTCCGTGACAAACTCACAGCTTTAGCTATTGTGTATGGATCAGTAAGAGATAGGACAAGGAAGGTTACACCACATGATTTTCAGAGCCACAAGTGATTGGGAAAGGGGGATTATATCAGATGTCCACATGCAACAGCATCTCTTAATTTGGTTCTGAGCTTCTCCTTAGTACAGACTGACAATCATACTGAATTGGTAGGGGTAGGAAGAGTAGTTTGTACTTTTAGGCAAACGCATGGTACTCTTGGGTGTGCTTGTCAGTGGGGAAAAGACACTCCAAGAAAGGTGTTTGTAACCTGATTTACTCTTTGTCATTAGATGGTGAGGGTATTTGGGTTATGCCTCTGTGTAGCCTGTAAATATGGCTCTGTGTATTCTGTAATTCTGAAGCTGTTTGAGCTCCTATAGAATTACTCTCTGCACAGAACAATGCAGGAGATTCCAAGCTTTTAATTTTCAAAAAACAAGTTTCTAGTCATCATCACTGTGAAGATAACCTTTCAAATATGATCTGAATAGAAGCTGATCTTAATTGGATGTTGACTCTGGAATGTAATGAGGAAATTTAATTATTCATTGCCAGTAAGTGTGTTAGAAAGATCCAGCTACTGTGCTTTTCTGTAACTTTTACATTTTCCAGATGCTGCTGCAGAAGTTTCAGTTCACTACAGAAGTTAGCACTATAGTGCCAGAGAAACCATGAGTCTTACGGTGAAATTTAGGTTAAACTTGCTGCAAAATACACATGGCCTTCGTTATATGCACCAAATACCTGATGTGTCCTGTTCTTTGTTGGAGAATATAAGTAGACGCATATCTATTATCCCATTCAGTTTTGGACAGGTAGCTATGCCCTTAGCCCTGTTAAAGGGCCAATCAGAAATAAGTATTAGACAAAAAGTCCAACCATACCCCTGCCCGCTTTCTGCCCAGTGAGAAGCCCATATTTGTCCCTTAGACTTTCTTGACTCTTTCATCATTTTCTGGGCTCAACCAGGAAGGAATTCGGGTTCCGGAGACACTCCTATCACTGACAGGCCATTATTAGAAAGTCTTTAAGAACAGTGGGCACATTTAAGTAGGGTTACCATGCATCTGGATTCTCCTGGACATGTCCAGCTTTTGGGGTTAAAAATAGCATGGGAGGTGGGCGGGATTTGTAAAACTCACAGAAGGCCCGGGATTTTCCTCCCCATGCAGAGCGTGGCGCAGTGCAGAGGGTGGCTGGGCCAGATTGAGCCACTCGCATCGGGGCCTCTGGCATCCAGAGTGCCCCCCTGCTCCCTGGCTCCCCCCTCCCCTGCAGCCTCAGATCACCAACCCTGCCGCTCGCATCAGGGCCTCCAGCAGCTGTAGAGCTCCTCTCCTCCCCTGCAGCCTCAGCATGCTGCACTGGCAGCGCTCTTGGGGGGCCAGACTGTGCGCTCTGTGGGGGAGCATGGCAGTGTGTCTGTGATAGCATCCCAGGGGGTTGGAGAAGGTGCAGGGGGTCTCTGGAAGGGGTAGTCAAGGGACAAGGATAAAAGGAGATTGGATGGGTTGGAGGTTCTGGGGGGGGCCTGTCAGGGGGTGATGGTGTGGAGAGGGTTTGAGGCAGTCAGGGGACAGGTAGGGGATGCAGGCCGAGGTGAGCAGTTAGGGTGGGTGGGTGTCTCAGGAGGGGGCAGTCAGGGACAAGGAGAAGGGAGACTTAGATAGGGGGTGGGGTCCCAGTGGGCAGTTAGGGGCAGGGGTCCCAGGAGGGGGTGATCAGGAGACAAGGAGCAGGGGGGTTGGATGGGTTGGGGGGTCTGTGGGAGGCAGTCAGGGGCAGGAAGTGGGAGGGAGTGAATAGTGGGCAGGGCTACCCCCCATGGAGTGTCCTCTTTTTTAAAGTTCAAATATGGTAACTCT